>JAVXUO010001759.1:102500-477572 GCA_033065855.1 Escallonia rubra | reverse complement strand
GCTTCTAAATTTTCACCCCTAACAAATGTGGAGAGAAGCAATTCCACTTCTTTCCTCATCCATCCAACTCTGTGAATCAATGCCCAGCATTCTTTTAATTCATCCTCTACATCCTCTAAAAAGGATGGATGATCTATTTCCATCAAGGTTTTAATATAGTTTTCAAACCGATGTAATTCGTTGGAGATATCTACCAAAATCAATGGTAGAATAAACTGACCATGGTTTGCATCAATGCAATCCATTAGATGATACCAAAATTCCATTATATCATCCACTGTCAAGTTCATATAAAATGAAAGAGACAATGATTTAAAATTTCTGGGCACTAATGATGCCGAAGTACGGCATATCATCAAATTTACCCAGAAATCGGCCCTTAATTCATCAAATCGGGCCTAAATTCCAAGGAATTGCTTGGAAACATATTGTTGGCATTTTCCACTTTCAGGTACAAGGTCCCAGTGGGTGTGCCAATGTTTGCGCTGCTGGGCAAACTCACTATCGATCGGTGCGCCGGCGGCACGATCGATTAAAAGTGCGGGATCTTTTTTGCCCCTAGGGCCTGGGGACTTCCCTGAAAATGAAAAATGAAGATGAAATGTAGAAAGTAGAAAGAAGAAAGAATGTGCACCCATAAATGACAAAGAGAGCTTCGATTGATTGCGAATGTTTACACCCTAATGTTTCCAAGTCTGGTAACTGAACTTCCTATCTATGGCAGCAAAAGTCTCTAAACTAAAGAAATAAAAAGACTAATTTGTCTAGTTGATGATTGATTGTGTGTGATTTGCTTCTTCTTTGACCCACAATATATACTAGAAGTTTTGTAGAAAATAACTACCATTACAAGAAACTACCCACTCTACCCACTTAGAAAATAACTATCCACTAATAAGTAACCAACCACACTTATCCCTTATCAATAGAGACACATTTTATTTTATTTTTTTTTTATAATTTCCCAATAGGACATTTGAAAAACTGCATTTCATATATATATAACCCGCAGGGGGGGAGGGGGAAGAATCGAACTCGGGACCTCGAGGTCATTCCTCGAGGTCCCTTGCCAACTCGACTACCCTTTGGGTTGTATTAGGGACACATTTTTAGAAGTTGGTTTCTTTCACTTCTTAAATCTTTCATTATCTCTTCAGGAATAATAAAAAGTAAATGCCATTTAGTGGCATTTAATCAAAGTGAACTTATTAGTGAAAAATAAATTTTGTGGTGCAAACAGTTGGGTATAGGCTAAAAAATGCCCCGAGTAAGACGGGTTTTCCCGCTTCGAGGGGTATGTGGAATAATGCATCCACCCCTAGCATGAGAAAGGGGCTTTTCCAACTTGTCGATACTTCCTCCTCCCCTTATATTTTTCCACATGAACTCGACTTCAGCTTTTTGTTCAAAAGCTAGCCTTTGGAGCAAAGTAGACGGTGTTGGTGAAGATCCCAATAATGGAGAAGTCTGGCTTCTTACCGAAGAGAGCATTCATCCAGTGGCTACCTATGCACAACCAAGTAATCTTGTTTTTACCGGATGAAATCCAAATGACATTTATTGTTGGAGACATGCTCATTGTATCAATGAGAGAGAGTACATCACATCAAAATCAGAAGATACGATCCAAAACAGTTAAATATGACTTGCAATTTATTCAAATTAGTAGGGAACATCTGTATCTGCACCACCTTGTAGCTTCTCCACATCTTATTTTGTCGCCAAAACTATAATGTTTTGTAGTCAATGCACTATTCAAAAGAATAAAGTGTGGACAAGCGTACAAGTGTGGAAATATGTTTTCCTTTGAGCAACGCATCAATGTGACTTTCGATGAAATTTTGGCCACATATTTTATCCATTCTGGACTATTGCAATAGGAATGTAACTAGTGCCAGTTATGTTCTATAATTACAAATATATATTAAGCTTCTCTTTCTCGCAACTT
Source organism: Escallonia rubra (assembly GCA_033065855.1). Taxonomy (NCBI): domain Eukaryota; kingdom Viridiplantae; phylum Streptophyta; class Magnoliopsida; order Escalloniales; family Escalloniaceae; genus Escallonia; species Escallonia rubra. The sequence continues at coordinate 475,624 of JAVXUO010001759.1, read as the reverse complement.
TTATTTATTATATAACCAGTTCGTTTTACAACATGATTTAGGCATATAACTTTATAAGTTGGTATGTAATGTTCGTTACCCTTTTATAAAATTAATCTCCTAGCACTATAAGAGAAACGGTTTATGCCTACTGTATTAAAGCGTTGGCATAAATAGAAAATATTGTAGGCGTAGCCTATGCCTACGGTAGTATACCGTTGGTAGTATACCGTGGGTGCTTCTTCCGATGGCATAGACATATGCCTACGGAAGTAAAGACATAAGCCAACGGCCGTTCCGTGGGGACATACATATCCTAAGTTTGGCATAAGTCCCTTACGCCAACGTTTTTCAAGACTTTTGCCTACGGATATACCGTAGGCCTTTTCATTTCTGTGCCTACGGTTTTCAAGACTTTTACCTATGGATATACCATATGCCTTTTTCCCTTTGTGCCTACTGTTTTATTACTTTTGCCTACAGATATACCGTAAGCCTTTTAGACATGCCTACGGTTTTTTTTTTTTTTTTGAGTTTTACCTAAGGACTTACCGTAGCCTTTTTTATTTATGCTTACAGTTTTTAATACTTTTGGTGACAAATATACTGTCACCTTTTCCTTTCTTTGCCAATAGTTTTTAAGACTTTTGGCGACAGATATACCGTAAGCCTTTTTTCCCTCTTTGCCTATGTTGTTTATGACTTTTGTCTATGGATATACTGCGGGCCTTTTACCCTCTATGCCTGTGGTTTTTAAGACTTTTGGCAACGGATAAACTATTGGCATTTTTTTTTGAAAAAAATTTGACTGCTACCCGGGTTGAATGAATCTTCCTCCTACCCCCCATGTAGTGACAATTAATGGTTGTTAAATTTTTCTAGTGGCTTTTATTTAATGACCCTAAAAAAGTGCTATTAAGAGTTGTCGCTAAAAGTATTAACAGAAAAGTCACTGGAGACTTTTAGTGATTATTAATTGTCACTATATATGGAGTTGGAGGAAGATTCCTACAACCGGGGTAGCAGCCAAAATTTGTTCTTTTTTTTTCTATTCCCACATTTCATGCCGTTGGAATAACATATAAATCTCCTGCTTTTTTGTTTATATCCACATAACTTCCCGTAGCCACATGTTCAATTTCCTGTTTTTCCTCATACATGTTTATTGTCACTAATTGTTGCATCCATATCATTTCCTAATGGTTCACAAAATAAACGTCATCAAACCATAAGAATATTTTAATCCTCAAACACACGATTACATAGAAAAGACATCAATCTGACCACTTATTTACAATACCATCATAAAGGTTACACTGCCATCATCCTAACGAAGATTTTAAAAAAATTCATGTTGTACTCTAACAAATCTTGATGTCCACAAAACAATCTAACACTAGTGAAGCATAAAGACTAACCACACTCAAGTACGAACCACAAACAACTCAAGGGAACTCGACTTCGTTTGCATTATTTGTTTCTTGCTCCTCGCCATCAAAACCATCCTACGAAATAGGACATGCTAAGTACTTATTACTCAAGTGGTGCAAAACAAGAATGTATATCATGTTTCTCATCGACAAAAAAGAACAACATAAACTGAAAAATAAGAGGTCAAAAGTAACATCTCACTTATCAAATAACCAATCAAATAGCAGCTCCTCTCTACTTCTCCATGTCAAATAACGTCATAGCAAAAAGCATCATCTCACTCATCAAATAGTGCCAAACCTTTGAATATACAAAAGCCCATTGGCTCAATTTGTCATGGCTCCAGCTCCAGCTCTCAAATCCAAGCCTTGTCTGTAATAAACTAATTAACGAGGTTTTGCAAATTCTACATAGTTTCCTCAAGGCTTCCTTTGCGTGTTTAGCAGAATAGTCTATTCACAGGATTAGACTATATGCTCATATTAGTTAAGGGGTTAATTTTACGCTACACCCAGTACTTAGGGGTCAGTTGCACCCAGCACCCCAAGGTTTTAAAATTGGCACCCAATACCAAATGACGGTCAAACTGCCTGTTGACTAGACGGCTGTTAGTTTTTCAGGGGCAAAATGGGATTATTGAGCGGTCAAAGCAACTCTTGAGCGGTCAGAGCAATGGCCTCAAAGAACACCGCAATCACCACCTCACTCTGCTCCGTTCCTTCACTTTTTATCTCCCTCTCCCTCGTCTGCACCCTTTCACTCTCCCTCTTCTTCCTCTCCTATAGGCCCCACCCACCTCTTGTTTCCCAAAACACCTCTCACTCCCCCACAAATTCCATCAAGGTTTACGTCTCAGACCTGCCCAAATCCCTCAACTACGGCCTCCTCGACAAGTACTGGTCTTTCCAATCCGATTCGAGGCTCGAAAGCGATGCAGACAAAGAAATCCGGTCGGCCCATTTACCCAAAAGGCTCGATTACCCACCTTACCCCGAGAATCCGTTGATCAAGCAGTACAGTGCGGAGTACTGGATCATGGGCGATCTGATGACGCCTGAGAAATTTAGAACTGGATCGTTTGCGAGGCGGGTTTTCGACGCCAAGGAGGCGGATGTTGTCTTTGTGCCGTTTTTTGCGACACTGAGCGCCGAAATGTAGCTTGGTATGGCCAAGGGGATGTTTGACCGTCAGATCAACCCTCGCCGACTCCGAACTGGGTACCCAACAAATCAACCCTCGCCGACATCTGGGTCAAATTGCCGGCGGTCTTGATACCAGTCTTCAGATCGCCACTGGGGTACCCGGCAAAAACCGTCTCATTCCCTACTAGACCCGGAACACTTGACTCGTCTGCGAGAACGGCATTGGAAGCGGATACCAAGTACTCGTCGTGCTGGAACCCGACGAAGACCCGCCAGGATTTTAGCTCCTCGAGGCCGTTGTTGAGCACAGTGAGGGTGGACTCGAACCGGTATGGCTGGGCCTTGGGGTCGGACCTCAGGTCCGGGGGGGATCTTGGATCCGGACGTGTGGGCGTAGGAGAGGAAAATGTCGTTGTAGGCGTCGGAGGCCGGGGCCGGAGCCTGGGCCGCTGTCGCGTTCTGGGCCTTCTTCCTGGGTTGTCCATCGTTCTAGCGTACTTTATGCAAGAAGGTCCACAGTAGCAGCCATGGCATTTTCCCATTTTAGTCATTGAGTTGCTTGATAAGACCTTTTTGCCCCTAAAAAACTAACAGTCGTTTGGTCAACATATATTTTGACCGTCATTTGGTAATGGAAGTCAAGATTTTTGAATTGTTTGGTGTTGGATGCCAATTTTAAAACCCTGGGGTGCTGGGTGCAACTGACCCCTAAGTACAGGGTGTAGCGTAAAATTAACCCCTAGTTAAGTTATACATCATGTCTAGCATATAGTTAAGCACTACAGTTTGGGAAGGAATGTACAAGACAAGTAGACTATCAGCCTAATTCTGGATATACCTATATGCAACCGTCGCCTGGCTACAGTAAAAACACAAACAGGATCAGCTTAGGCACCTAAAAAGCCAGCTTCTGACCAACCAAAATCAGATTAAGGTACATATCTTGGAAATGAGATCAATATATGCAAAAAGCAGCGTGCACGGAAATCCCAAAACCATTGCATTTTATGGTAATAATATTACTTCTGGCAAAAGTAGTATTACCACTATATTAATTGCATTAGTTTGGCTTCGAACTTGGAGCTTGCAAGCTAGGAAATATAATACAGTAGTATAAACTCTCACACACCTGCAAAATCAACTCCCTACACTTTCCAAGTTTCCAACTAACTGAAAACAGAATATTCTTTTCACAGAATTAGACTGTATGCTCCTACTAGTTAAGTATACATCATGTCTAGCATATAGTTAAGCACTACGGTCTGGGAAGGAATGTACAAGACAAGTTGACTATCAGCCTAATTCTGAATATACCTCTATGCATGAAATGAAACTATCCTACGAATTCATAAAACTTGCATAGGAAAATCCAATAGAAAAGAGGGAGTATAATACGTGATCGAGCCCACTAAAAAAATCAATGAATAACGTCCATATAGTTGTTAGAGATTAGAAAAAAGAAAACCCTTAGATCGCCTGCTTGATGGGTCGAATCAACCCACTCGGATAACAATCTAGGATATCATACATTGTGCTTCGTTAAATGAACGGGAATCCACTATCGGTCCCTTAGCTTGTACGCACTCAACTATATGAGTCAAATTATGGCCTTGCTATAGACGAAATACTTGAACGTTCGAATGGATAAATAGATCAACACTTCAATCGATATATAGATCCAGATCTGAAAACTAGTCTGTAATAAAACTATACTTTATCTACTCAATGGTCATAGTAAGCAAATAAAAACCAAAGCACACATGAATTACAAAGTCAATATCAAATCTTCACTCAAGATTCAATGAGCACCTAAATTCTCGTAATTCTCAATTAATTCCACACAAGAAAACCCCAAATTCACATACTCGATTGATTTAACATATCAAAAAGGCACGAGAAATCTAACTCTCAATCAATCCGACAACATACAAGCACGTACACCTACATACCCATATTTATAAATCTACAAAAGATCGGGAATTTGAAGGCGATTAAATTTTCCTAGGGCCAAAAATTGGTCGACGTAAATTTTTACCTGTGGCGGGGAGAGAGAAAGAGAGAGAGACGGAAGCAACGGAATGCAGCACGGCAGTAGAGGAGAGCAGTGGCAGCTGGAAGAGAAGTGGCAGTAGTGGTGGCAGCGAGAAGAGCAGCGGCGGAGATGGCAGCGTGTGACAGAGGGGCTGCGTCGTGTTTGTGTGATGAGAGGGAGGGAGAGAGACAGAGCATGGCTTTGGGTATCAAAAAAAATTTGGGTATAGATCATAAATACATCCTTATTCTTATGCCCGCCAAAAATAGATTTTGAAAAGTTTTGATTCCCGCATAATTAACTCGTCAATATTTACTCCAATCCCCACGGTTATGAGCCGTGGGCTTTCACCCTGATGAGTTGTCTTGGATATAAGTCAATAGTATACTGATAACCGTTCGCATAACAACACTTGTGTCAATGGGTTCTTGTGCATTGTTGGCTTTTTTGTCACCATCCATCCGCCCCCACCCAACCCAACACCGTTCTTATGACCTTTCCCCTACCCACCCTTCAACCATCGATCAACCCCACATCCCTACCACCCCATACTCTTCATCCACCAACACACACACAAAGACACAAACACAAAAACACCCCGTCTGCCCTCATTCGCAATTACCTTATCACCACCATCAACTTTCGTGTACGGCCTAATTGTTTGAAATTGGAGACCAGTTGGCCACAAGCACAGAAGAGTTGAGTTCAATATGTTGTATGTGAAAAGGAAAGAAAGGAGATAATGGGATTAGATAACTTTCAGAATAATGGAGGTGGTTGGGTTTCTGCTGCCGCAGTTGGATCTACTAGAATAATAGATCTACCACCATCAAAGTTGTGGTCATCGAGTCTATCACCACTGTTATTGGTAATTAGTTGATTGAGTTCGTGATTGGCGATCGGTGGGTAGTGGGCATGGGCTTAGTGGCGGTATTGATAGTGGTGGTGGTAGCGATTACTGTTGGTGGACAATGGAGAATAATCGGTGGGAAGTGGAGGTGGGTTGTTGGTGATCGTGACCGGGGTGACTGCAATTGCTGAGTTTGTTGTTGTTGTTATTGTATAGTAGCGGTTGATGTTTAAGACATTAAAATGGGCAGTTGTGCTTTCAAAGATTAAAGTCATAATTTTATCCAATTTGCTTGTGACAACAAATTTGTTTCTAAGAAAAAATTAAAAATCTTAGAAGATTGGATTAGGACTTTGGAAGCCTATTAGCTATAAATCGAACCCAAGTACATATAATATAGATAAGCTAATGATTTACCGATAACCTTTGGCATAACTATACTTGTGCCAACGGGTCGTTGTTACTGTTGGCATAACAACAATACTTGTGCCCACGTGCCCTTGTGTACCGTTGGCATAACAACACTTGTGCCCACGGGCCCTTCACTATAAGAAAAGAAGGATTTAACGACGGACTTTTAGCGACGGCATAAATTCCGTCGCTAAAAGCCATTTCAGCGACGGCATAAACCGTCGATGAAAATCCGTCGGTAAAAATATTTAACGACGGAACACTCAGTCGTTAAATATGTTTACCGACGGATTTTGCATCGACGGTTTATTTCGTCGCTAAAAGTACCGTCGATAAATATTTTATAGGTTTTTTTATTTTCGATGATTTTCAAAAACATAGAGGCGACGGAATAATGCCGTCGGTAAACATACCCGTCGGTGAAAGCAGAGTTTTCTTGACGGATGTTTACCGACGGGTGTGTTCCGTCGGTAAAGGTCTAAAAAACACAGATCCCCTTTTGCTTTTCTTTCTCTCGTTTCTTTCTCTCTCTCTCTATTAACTCTCATCGGCGATATTTCCTTCGACGCCACCTCCGTCGCCATCCCCGGCAACCCACCCCCAGACGGAATATAGCCTGTCACCGCCACCGTCGCCGCCAGTGCCGCCGATCTTCAAAACCAAAGAACCGCCGCCGCCACTGCCGTCGATCTCTCTTGCAGTCTCTTGATTTTCAGGTAGGTTTTGCACCAGTTTTTCATATCCATTTGAACCCTTTTCACGAATTTACTTGTAATTGTATCTATGCAATGCAACAATGTGTATGCTTGTTTAAACGATTGGTTTAGGGTTGTGACTGTAATTCCTCTAGGAAATAGTATGGTGGGATGGAGGTAACTTGGATAGTTGGGGTGTGAATGTTTAACGTTTGATGTTGTTCTGCTCTGCTCTGTTGTTATCGATGGTAATATTCAAAGGTTTGGGGCATCTTTGATTCTGTATTTGGTTTTGTGTAAGAGGCTAAGAGCTTCAGTGTTGTCCTGTGTTGTTAAAAGGAAACTAGATGGAGTTCTAGTTTAGAAATAATTGTTGCAGTATATGAATATGATGTTTTTTTGTTGCATGATCTTGTGTTGATCTTTGAACTTTATTACAAGTCATTAAACTTAGACTTGCCAGGGAGCTGAATCTGTTGTTAGCTTTAGAGCTTAATCCTCACTCAAATTATAAGAAATGCATATTTTAATTGGGATTTGGAGGATGAGGATTGGACAAACCTCAGCTTGCTGCGAAGGCTTGCTCCAGCTTGTCACCTATGGTACGCCGGACCCGTTTCCCGGATCCCCGTGCTGCGAAGCTGTGGCCAGCCTCAATAATCTTGCCGATACAAGCGACAGTCGGCAGACGGTGTGCATGTGCGTAATGGGGCTCGTTACGACTTACAACCCCAATGCTACCGCTGTTGCCACCTTGCCTGGTTTCTGTGGGGTTTCACTCGGCTTCACCATTGAACCTAACACTGATTGCAGCTAGTAACTCTCTCTCTCCCTCTCTCTTTGCATACACACTGCGTGCACACACTCGTAACCTACATTGTGCAACGCGTGCGATAGAAATTTGAGAAGAAAGCCGCTACTCTAGTCTCTCATTCATTATAAGTAGTTTGCATCGGGTGAAGAAATCTATCTCATAACATGGATTTTCTTACGAATTAATACTCTTTTTAGTGATTTTAATCTGATTTTGTCAAGGTCCCAAAGAAGAGAAAAATATACTTCTGTTTGTGTTTCCTCAAGTACTCGACGTTTTGGTACAGCATTCCTTGAGTCAAGAGGGTTGGAAGGATGAGAAGCTTAAGCAATAAGACCTCTATGGGACACCAAGGAGAAGCTTATAGTCAGATGGAAAACTTAATAAGGCAAGAGCAAACGCTCAGAGTAACATAGATTCACCAACTTTATTGCAATCCTATTTGCTCGGCCACATATGAAGCGTACACAGTAATTCCAAACAATAATAACATTCAACCAACAAGTACATGGTTGGCTTGTTTACGGGTTTGCTAATGGCCAAAAAGAACTTAAACGAACGCCTTCCTGAAGCAACATCGCTCAACTCCTACAAATGCAGGATGACATTTCCCGAAACAAGAAGAAGAAACCCCTAAACTGCGATGCACAATTGCGATATAAATCAGGTTCGATTTGACAAATCGGTACCAAAGGTACAAATATTTCGCCTCACCCTGCTGTATCCGTGCCCCAAACTTTGTTACATGGGAGCTGATACTCTTTTTTTATATAGTGACACATTTGCAGTAGAAAGGCACAAAAAGGGATGATGTTCACTGGGTATTTCTATCATGTGATCCCCATTATGTACCCTTTCTCTCGTTTAACACACACTGGGTTTCACGCATTGGATGATTCGAGTGGTACAACAATTGGTCCGTGATGAGTATCCGAGGTTTTCCTTTTTGACGTGGCCTTGACATTCCCTCCTCAGTCCAGTTGACAATTGCGTGGCTGCACCAACTTTAAGAAAGCCACCCAAAAGTGAAGTGCATGAACAGGTAGTACCCCTCCCCTCCGTGAATCCACAGTGGAATATCTGGCAGATTGAACGTACGTCGCGTTGAATTTTGGAAGCTAGAATTAACTTTTAGCCCTTTCTGTTTGGATTTGCACTAGGTTAGGTTTCATTCAGTGATTGGTTTGAGATTTTTGGGGTGTTATTTGTAATATGTGAATGACGTTCAACAATATAGGTGGCTATTTGGGTGGTGAAATGATGATGTGCGTAGTTGAGATTTTTGTGGTAGTCATTTTAGCTACAACTCACTGTGGATCTGTTTTTTTAGCATCACTTTAACATAATTTGATAGATTTAATTCAGCTATGAAATTGATGCTCGTCGATTGAATAATCATCGATTGGTTTTTCATGTTAAAGTAGCTAGGTTAAAAGGCTTTTGCTTCGGTGAACAGGGACGTTTCAGTCAACATGCACTTCTTCAAGGTCATGATGCCTGGTTTTCATACAGAACTTGTATGTCATCCCGCTTTCTCTATGTTTTCGTGTGTATTAAAAGTTTTATCTTTGGTTAAAAACTTACATGTTTTACTATATTATGAATATGTTAGGCCATACCGGTAGCATTTTGGCGATTGCTTACCACATTGAGATTTGAAGCAACTTTAACCAGCCGCAAGGGGTCATGGCTTGTTAAATTGAAGAAGAAGGTTGGCCAAGAGGTTCTTTGCTTCGAAGAGGGTTGGAACGAATTCGTGCAACAACATGACCTCCATCTAGGAGACTTTGTAGTCTTTCAACACATGGGGCAAATGCGTTTTCAAGTCAGCGTGTTTGATCAAAGTACTTGTGAAAAGCCTTTCCCCCAATGTTAAACTCTGAGGCGTAATTAGACAATATTTTAAATTAATCGCATCGGATATGTACATTTTGAACAATGTTGTGAACATTGACTATTTGTTTGATAATTTTAGGTTGTTAATTGTGATTATTGATCGATGATTTGTTAATCGATTATTTTAGATTGTTAATCGTGCATTTGATATATTGAGATTGTTGACGGAGGATGGGACCCAATTGGTTTGAATTTTTTATTACAGGTTTGGACATTAAAAAATTAAAAAAAATTAAAAAAGACTTTAACTTTTAGCGACGGATTAATTCCGTCGCTAAACATTTTATCCCGTCGCTAATTTCGTAAAAAAGAAAATAAATTAAAGTACGTAAAACAGAATTAGCGACGGATATTCCGTCGCTAATTTAGAAATAAATCCGTCGCCAAACGTTATGTATTAGACGACGGATTTTATAATTCCGTCGCAAAACTTTTAGCAACGGCCTTTTATACGAGGGACTTTTAGCGACGGTAATTCCGTCGCTAAAACTTTTAGCGACTGGAAAATCCGTCGCTAAAGGCCTTATTCCTTGTAGTGCTTGTATACCGTTAGCATAGCAACACTTGTGCCTACGGGCTCTTTTTACCTTTGCATAACAACACTTGTGCCCACGGGCCCTTGTGTACCGTTGGCTTTTTCGTCACTATAGAGCTATTTTCTTGTAGTGTATGACTGAACACTCCAACAAGTTTGGAATACCTAATAAGTTTTATATAACTTGTGTATGAATAGAACTACGTTGTTCAATAATTGGGTGGTGTTTACGCTAGCTTTGCACCTTCATGTTCATATATACTTGCCAATTGGAAATTTTGAATCGGACCGCCTCAATGCGGCGGTTCTTTGATCGTCCAAATAGAAGTAACAACTCATATCAAATGATAACTGATGTTCAAGTACACTAATCATAAGTCACAATTGTAATTTAGTAAATAGGAGTATGACTTCTTTGCATAAGAGTCTCACCAAGTAACTCACTTCTCACTAATAGTTTCTCAATCTCAAGGGATGGTAGAAATGATTGAGACCTTGAGGGATAATCACAAGATTCCAGGTTCCAATTCTCATACCAATGTGTCATATAAATTACAGTTCTAGTCAAAAGAAAAAAACTAGTTTTACTCGTTCACTGTTACACAAAATAGTCAGTGTTATTTTGGCTACACATAAATGATGGGTTTACGTTACGTTTGAACGGTTACAGTAAACTGCACACATTTGTGATTGGTTAATGTGGGTAACTTTATAAGCTTAAGAGTTTTAGAAATATGTCTTATTTATTTCTCTTGATGGCTAATTATAGGAAGGAGTCAATATATTTGTAGGTTCTACATAAATGATAAGTCCCTGTTACTTTTAGGTGGTTACAGTAATCTACAAGACATGTTTGAGATTATGTTACTAAGAGTGACTTTGTATGCGCGGGCTTCTCTGAAAAAGTATTTTATTTATGATTGGCATAATTTGATATATACAACAATGGTAAGCCCATGTTACATCTAAGCGGTCATAGTAATTGACAAGACACATTTGTGGTTCTTTAAATAAAAGTAACTTTGTGTCCATAAGTTATGCGAAAATATAGTCAGTTTATAAGCGCATATGATTCAATGCAAAATTAGGTGGTACAATTGTTGGGTATACATTATTGGTACAGTATATTTTATTTTTGATCCTTTAAGTTTGGGATAAATGTTTAACTTGTCTCTTCCTTTTGATTTGTTACAAATCCGTCCCTTATCTTGGCCGGTTAACAAGATAGTCCTTCCATCATGTTAAGTGTTCAAATCCAGATATGTGACTACTTTTAGTAGTGAAATCATAAAAAAAAAACAAAATAAATAATTATAATTTTGGTCCCAAGTTTGGGGTAAATGTTTAAAATGATTCGCGTCATTTGATTTATTCTAAATTCAGTTTTTATCTTGAATTAAGTTACCAAGATGGTCCTTGCATCTATCAAAAGCTCCTTAACCTGTTAAATGATAAACATGTGACCCACTTAAAGGATAAAAATATCATTTCGCCTAATTAAGAACATACATGAGTTTGTCGTGACTTATTGATTATGTGACACTCCCTCAATGGGTCAACTGATTTTTTGACTCATAGAGTATTCCGGCTTTACCTCTACTGGAATGCCGTGGACTGCATTGATTCTAACAACCTCCAAAATGATTCGCTGGCAAATTGTAAACATTACAACAACCAATGAAAAACCCTACCCTAAGCCTCACTTGTACCCCGTGTGGTTCGCGAAGGTTGATCGATTATTTTGAGACGAAAGAAGTAGATGATTATGTAACTATTTTCTCTCTTGCCATTAATAACTTTTATGAGATTTACCAAATAAAAAAGAATGGATTATGAGTTTACCAAATAAAAAAGAAGTAGATGATTATGTTTTCCCAAAATTATCAATTAACGGATATTGGCTATTAGAGCGTCTACTCTAAATGAATTCTGTGTTCTTTTGTGTAGGCATCGAATACTTCAGTGTGTTTGTTTGTTTTAGACAAAGTCTAAATATAGGTTGCATCTGAGTGGTTTTGCATCAGAGTAGAACTTTTTTGCATAAGAACCTCGAAGAGTTTTGCATAAGAACCTCGAAGTGTAACGCTCCGAAAGTTTACTAAATGTTGACAATCGGATACAAAAACTAGCCGGTACAATTGTTGGTTATATAGAAATGGTAAGCTCACCTCACATCTGAGCAGTTATGATCTCGTAAATACCAAAAGTAACTTTATTTGCATGTGTTTTTTCTTGAAAAAAGTATCTTGCTCATAACAGTTGAGGATTACATACAAAAATTAGCTTGTGCAGTTGTTTCTTACGCATAAATGGTGGGTCATTGTCTCATTAGAGTAGCTAGAGTACTCGACGAGACTCGTTTGTGACTCAACAGAATAGGAGTATCTTTCAATTTATAAATTTTACTTTTTCGCAAACTATCTTGTTTGTATACGACAAATTATTCCAAGACTTTAGCTTTAAGAATCCGCTCAAGATTTTGAGAATTCTCATGCATTCGTCAGAGTCAATATTTAGTTTCTTCGTAACGCATTCAATTTTCAATCTTTGCTTCTCTATATAAACTTTGTGAGTGCCTTGCATAGTGCACAAACATGGCAAGAAGAAGCCTACGAAGAGGGGATTACTATCTCTTTGCATTGCGCTCTCTTTCAATTACCAATCCTTTAGCCACTATAATTTTCTAGTGCTATCAAGCGTACAAGTTATGCAAGTTCTCACCAGGTAGACAATGAGATCGTTGTTCATTGCATTTCATGCCTTTTTCCACTTCCACTGCAACGCAAGTTGGAATGCAAATTTTGATGTGGTGGGTATAGGCTAAAAAAAGCCTCGAGAAAGACGGCTTTCCCCGATCGGAGGGCCATGTAAAATAATGCATCCACCCCCAGCACTTGAGGCTTTTCCAACTTGTCGATCCCTATTCCTCTAGATCTGCCTATATTCTTCCAGGGGCATGTGAAATAATGCATCCACCCCCAACACTAGAAACGGGCTTTTCCAACTTGTCAACCCTTACTCCTCCCCATATATTCTTCCACATGAACTCAGCTTCAGCTTTTATTCAAAAGATGGCCTTTGGAGCAAAGTAGATGGTGTGGTGAAGATCCCAAAGATGGAGAAGTTGGCGTTTTACCGAAGAGAGCATTCATGCAGCAGCTACCGAAGCACAACCAAGCAGTCTTGTTTACCGGATGAAATCCAAATGACCTTTGTGCCAAAAAGTATAATTTTATGTTGTCAAGATCCTCAATTAGAATCAATCAAAAAGGAATCCATTGGATGCTTTCTTGGCAATTAGTGCAATAGAATGAAGTGTAGACAAGCATACAAGTGTGTGAAAATACGTTTTCCTTTGAGCAATGTATCAAGGTCGACTTTTTAATGAAATTTTTGTCGCATATTACAAGTTATGATCCATTGTGGACTATTGCAAATAGGATCATTGGTGCCAGTTATTTTCTAAATTACAAATTTATATTAAGCTCCGGTTTCTCGCAACTGTCATTTCTCAAATAACCGGCTCGTTTGGCAACTTGATTTAGGCATATAACTTCATAAGTTAGTTTGAAACGCTTGTTACCCTTTTATTATAAGATTAATCTCTCGTGACTGAAGTGATCAAAGGATCCCAAAATTTTGAATACCTAATAATTTTTATATACCTTGTATATCAATAATATTACCATGTTCAATTGTTGAATCGTGTTATTCTAGAGCCTTGCACCTCTACGTTTACATTCCCTTGCTACTTAGAATTTTGAATCGGACCATCTCAATGCGGCGGTTCATGGACCTTCCAAATAGAAGTAACAACTCATATCAAATAGACAATAACATACATTCAATTACGCTAATCATACATCACACCTGAGATTTAATAAATAGGAGTACGAGTTCTTTGCATAAGAATATCAAGTAAATCACTTTTAACTAGTAATTACTCCTCACGGCTAAATACAAAAATTAGTCTGTATGTGTTGGTTACATGTAAATGGTGGGTTTACGTTACATTTGAGTGGTTACAATAATCAACACGCGTTTGTGATTCACCGGTAAATATGGAGTTAATTTTACGCTACACCTTGTACTTAGGGTTCAGTTGCACCCAGCACCCTAGGGTTTTAAAATTGGCACCCAGCACCAAAATTTTAAAAATCTTGGTTTTCAGCACCAAATGACGGTCAATATGGCATTTAACCACACGTCTGTTAAATTTTTAGGGGCAAAATAGTCTCGTTGCCCTTTATAAATGACATGGTGTCCATCCATTTCCACGTAGTCAAATCCTCAGTCGATCTCTCCATTTGGACCCACCAGATTGTCTTCTTCCCCTACCCTCACCCTCACCAACCCACTCGTTTCTACCACTACCCTTACCGACCACACTACCACCACCAACTTACAAACCCTTGTCACCACCTGACTTGCAAGCAAACCCTCCACGGCAACCAACCTACAAATCCCACCTCCATCCCGCATGAAAACCCACTACCAACTGCCAACCCACCCGCCGGCGATCGCACCCATCCACCATATCTGACCACCCCACCATCCACCATTGAGCCATTTCCAATTGCCCCACCAACCAGCCACCACCCACCATCCTTGCGGTGCCATCCGTAAGCCCCTTGCCAAACCTACAAATAACTAGCAGATCCAGATCCACAGCTACGGAATTCGCCGCCAGCAAAGTTGCTACTACAGATCTGAGTCCCAGATCCGCTTCTCTTCATCTGCGTACCAGATCTGAGTCAGTAGCACCAGAATCTTGAACGGAGTAAGCCACGTCTACTGCTCCTTGGGTCAACAGCTGAAAGTTTTGGTTTTTAATCATGAAATTTCTATCTAATTTGTTTGATCTGATGTTTAACGGTGGTATTAGTGTGGGTGTGATTGGGGAATGGTGTTGATGAGTGTGATGTTGCGTTGACCGTGGTTTGGAGGTGTTTACAAATGGTGGCATTGACAGTGCTTTGGTGGGGTTGCGGCGTTGATCTTGGTCTGCCGGCGGTGGTTGAGTTTTGGTTTGCGATTATATTGGGTTTAACCTGATTGAATTGGATGGCACATAGATGCCACATGGACACCATGTAGACGCCACATGAATGATACCTTGGACACAATAAGCAAACTGACAATTTTGTCCCTAAAAAAGTAACAGACGTTTGGTCAAAGGTCATATTGACCGTCATTTGGTGCCGGAAATCAAGATTTTTAAAATTTTGGTGCTGGGTGCCAATTTTAAAACCCTAGGATGCTGGGTGCAACTGACCCCTAAGTACAGGATGTCGCGTAAAATTAACCCGTAAATATGAGTAACTTTGTGCTCATAAATTTTTAAGAAAAAAAAGTATCTTATTTATTTATGTCGATAACTAGTAATTACAGAAAGGAGTCAATTTATATATGTAAGTTATACATAAATGATAAGTCTCTGTTACTTTAGGCGGTTATAGTAATCGACAAGACGTGTTTGGGATTCTCTTAATGAAAGTAACTTCATATGCATTTTTTTTTGTAATCAAGTAACTTCATATGCATGAATTGAAGTGAAAAAGTACTTTCTTGATGACTGGTTATAATTGTTGGATATACAACAATGGACTTATCCATGTTATGTCTAAGTGGTTATAGTAATCGACAGCACGTTTGTGGTTCTTCAATAAAATTTACTTTGAATGCATAAGTTTATGTGAAAATGTTTTTGTCCATTACCCTAGATGATTCAATACAAGACTAGTTGGTACAACGGCTGGTTATACATAATTAGTATGCTAAATTAGACTTTTAGTCCTTTAATTTGGGGTAAATGTTTAAATCATCTCCATCCTTTGATTTGATACGAATTTGTTCTTTATTTTGACTTCCCTTAACAAGATAGTCCTTCCATCTAGTTAATCACATGTTTAACGTGTTACTGTCGTCAAGGATGAAATTGTAAGAAACCAAATAGGTAACTACAATTTTGGTCCTTTAAGTTTGGGATAAAGGTTTAAATGGCCCGCCTTTGTTGATGTGTTTCAAATTCAATATTTATCTCGACTACAATCGAAATGGTAATTGCATCCATCTAAAACTCTTACATTTATTGCTTGATTTAAGTTCTTACTCGTTGATTGGGTCGTTCACTACGTGGTTCAACTAATTTTTCACTCAGAGTATTCCTCATTTACCTCTACTAGAATGCCGATTCTGACAACCTCCAAAATAATTCGTTGACAGATTGTAAGGATTCTAACAACCAATGAATGACACCGCCCCTACCACCCACTTGTATCCCGTTGTTGGCGAGATTTTGAGATGCTGACAAGTTTACTTCCCAGATTTTTTCCTAATGTATCTATTTTCTATTTTTCCTTAACGCTGATTTCAAGTTTAAAGCTTGTACATATGAAAGGTTATGCTAATATAACTTTTATCATATATGCATTAACATTCGGAGCAAGTCGGTGGGTGACATAAAGTGGATTATGAACTGATATAATTGTAGAATAATGGGTGAAGACGGTGAGTCAAAAAATCAGCTAACTCATCTAGTGAGTGACTCAATCAATGAGTCGTGTACTTGACTCAAGCAATAGACTCGTCTTTGTTCTTAACTGGGCAAAATGATATTTTTTTTTCCTCTAAAATGGGTCACATGGTAACTATAGACAACTTAACGAACATTTGGTAGATGTCATGAACATCTCAATATCAGTAGTCAAGATAAAGAAAGAATTTGAAAACTTTAAATTCAAAAGATGATTAGCATTAACATTATTCTAAACTTAAATAACCAAAAGATTAATTACCTATTTGATTTTTATGATTTTACTCCAAAAAATAGTCACATGTCAGGCATGTCGGATGGAAGGACCATCTCGTTGAAGGAGGTTAGACAAAAAACGAATTCACAACAAATCAAACTGCGGAGAAATTTTAACATTTACCACAAACTTAATAAACAAAAAGTGTAATACCCTAATTAAATAAGTTCATGTTATGTCTAAGCTACTACGTAACCGACAAGAAACATTGGGAACACTTCCTCTTATTGTACAAAGAACATCTCTCATTTTCGAGCTTATTCAGTCTTGAAGATTCGCAGATTAACTCGGGTTGCTAAGTATGAACGCGAGCGATCACCTATTGAGCCAAATATAACAAGTAATGGAAACCTAAGAGTTTGACTTAACAAGAATTCTTGAACAGCGAACAACTAGTTCAGATATTCACGACCAAGAAGTAGTTTAAACATAGGAAGAAAGTATCTTTCAATATTGCAAACTAAGAACATAGCATTAATGATTCTCACCATCCATAGGCCTACATATCCGGTTGTTAGCCTACAAAAATCCCATCCTTCCTTTGCGTGTGAGAAAGAAGAACAAAGTAAACATAGAAGTGTTTCTCCTATTATGAAGTCGAGTCGCGGAGATGCTAGGTGGTTGTTCGTGGTATATCGTTGGGTTATCCACACGATGTTTCCAAGCCTCACCAACCAAAACTGCGTGCTTCAGCAGCTATAGGTTCAATGTGCTCCCTCCCTGGAAGTGGTGGCAAAGATCCTCACTTGACACATTTGTCAGGCCAGGCTCCACTCTTGCTCTGTGGTAAAGGCCTTTTCAGGTGGGCTTTGGTCGTGGACTAGATGGTACACTCTTTGAGGCCCACCATTAGCAATTGACTTAGAAATTTTGGCCATTCGTATGGCAGCTACAAGTGCAGAGCTGATGCGCAGGTTACTTGCCATTGCAGCATCCGATCCACTTTTGGAAGCACTTCAACCAGAAAGTTTGGCCATTTGAATGGCAGCTACAAGTGCGGAGTTGATGCGCGGGTTACTTGCCATTTTAGGCGGGATAGTGCAGCATCTGATCCACATTTTAAAGCACCTCAAGCAGAAATTGTGGCCGCATGGCGTCTGATAATAGAAAAGGGAGGAAAGTAAGAATACTAATAATTGCAGCTATCTAGATAAAATTTGTGAGACTACCACTTATTACGTGATATACATACATGCCACATGAAACCTTGTACAAAGACAGCATCAGTGCAGATGTAACGGAAGACAATGTACATGAACTTCAAAAAATGGCATCTGTAACTTTAGTAGAGTTGGGTTCGTTTGACAATATTTTTTTTTTTGTTTTCAGTTTTTAAAGAGTAGCTTAATTTATTTATTTTTTACAAAAACAAGTAGGTGTTTGATAACCTTATTATTTTTTGAGTTTTTTTTTTTTTTTGGTGTTTGGTAACCCTTTTTATTTTGACTTTTTATTTTGGGTGGTTTGCGGTGGCGGTGGTGGGGCGTAGCGGTGGTCGACGGTGGTGGTGGCCGGCGGTGGCTGGTGGCTGCCGGCGGCCGGAGGTGGCTACCGGCGGTGGTCTCCGGCGGCCGGAGGTGGCTGCCGGCAGTAGCCGGCGGTGGTCGCCGGCCGCCGGAGGTGGCTGCCGGCAGTAGCCGGCGGTGGTCGCCGGCCGCCGGAGGTGGCTGCCGGCAGTAGCCGGCGGTGGTCGCCGGCCGCCGGAGGTGGCTGTCGGCGGCCGGCGGTGGCTGCCGGCAGTCGCCGGCGGTGGTGGCCGGCGGCCGGAGGTGGCTGCCGGTGGTGGGAGGGTGGTGGTGGTGGTCTCCAAAAAAAAAACCAGTTTCTGGAGTTTTTTTTTTTACTCTTCAGTTTAAAAACTGGTTTTTTAAATTGGAGAAGGAAAAAAAAAAAAGTGTTACCAAACGCACTTTCTTTTTCCAGTTTCCAAAACTGAAAAAAAAAACTGCGTCAAACGTGGCCTAAATGTTCAACTTTTCCATACTAGTGAAGCAGATTTTTCGTACTGATCCATGGTAAGAATGCGAAGTTATAAAACATGCAAGTTCATCAGTTGGACCGCTGAGCCATAGTCGTGCTGCTAAATCCCGGCTATGAAAGGGACTATTTGTTTTAGCCAACTTGAAGTGTCAATTAGGGCAACCCAAGACCACCCAAGTACATAAAGGCATAAACAAACTTGCAACTCCACTAGCAAAAAAACATACAAGATGTCGTTTCATATGCACATCCATGCATCCGAGAAATGGCCCCAGCAGAATGGTAAGGGGAACCTCCCATGAAAGGAGGCGCAAAGCAAGTGTCAGAGGGACCTACTTGAACCCCATTACTCAGGTTACCAATAAGAGCATTATGCGCATAAAGTACTGAAAAAAGAGTCATCAGGGAAAGCGGAATACAACAGAACAAGAAGAACGTAGGGATGGTATTATATGAGTCGAAAGATTGTATTAAACATAAAACAACGGGAAAAAAAAAACTTTTCAAGGAAAAACACCGTAACGTTATATAATGAACTAAAGATGAACAATCAAGCACAGAAGTAAAATCAGTACGATCTAAAGTCATGCAGGAAAAAGTACCCAACTTAATCACAAAAGGCGACACACTCAAGGTAACCAAGAACCCTCGAATTACAGAAGGCAAATCACACAAAGCTATACGATGGCACAGGATTTCAGTACCCTAAAGGACTAATATACAAGAACCCAGCTTTACAACAATCAAAATTTGAAAATAATGAGGGATGAAAAAGCCAATGGCCGTAAAAGCCCTTATATCTCTCCAGACTCCGGTTGCCACCAAACATTGACAAACTTAGAGACTGAAAATAAATGCAAGAAAACATTAGCAGACCACTAAATAATAATAATCAGGGCAATGTGCATAATGATCAAAATAAAATGATAAGAGAAGTCTTATCTACACACACAAACACACATGATCAGAAAAATAAGAAAATGAAAAATATACCATCATAGGCCTCTCTGGCAATTGTATGCAAAACGGGTGCTTGAGAAGATCCAAAAATATCGCTGCCCATAATCCCCTTCTCAACCTTATCCACCGCCATCGAGGACCCCCTCAGATATAACCCTTTATCAGATTGACATGTGATAAGGTTAAGTGTAGTAATGTATTTTTCAAATAAAAATTAGGAGTAAAAATGGAAATTTTGACGGTCACATCTAACATTTGAAACCATTTGAAAAGGGTTACCATAGAAGTAAAGCAAGAGTAATTCTCTAATAGCAGTTCCTTAAAAAACGAAAAGCCATTCATCACATTTTGCAGTTGGAAATGAGAATATTAAAACAAAAACCAAGGACAAAAGCCGTTGAACTTAATTTGCATAATAGCCAATTAAATATTCTAAAAGTCCACGAAGGGTATAAATATGAGGGGAATGTGTCTCCAATGCAAACCAATCACACCAATTTCGATTTTCCTAAAGCTGAGAGGGCTAATACATTGACACTATTTATTGAAGGTTGTCGCGTCATTAGTTTGATAAATATCACATAAAATGCTTTAATTACTAAAATTAGCAAACTTTCAAGTGATAATCTTTGCGTTGCGATGCTTGAGCTCCACTTGCGTCACTAATGTCTCATAAAAGTCATTGTTTAGCGCCACTAAGATACAAGTGGAGTTCAAATTTTGCGTTAACAACACTTCCTCTAATGATATGCAGAATTATAATATTAAAGTTCTTGGCAAAAGTCATAGAAATTTTAAATATGTAGCATAAGAAGATTCGACTAGCAAAACGCAGCAAAAAAAAAATTATAAAGATCCTTTCAAAAGAGACGATCATCTCCAGTGTCGTGATTGAAATAAAGAATAAGTAATTCAAGTATCAATCATGTGCTATGTGATCAAAACTAGATTGGCGAAAGAGACATGGCGATCTCTGTTTCTCATTTCATGAAAGCCAACTACATCAACCCAACATCCAAATTCCATGACCAAAATCATTAGCTAGATCTTGACATATATATAGGGGGCTAATCTACAGATAGCACTCGGAAAGCCCCTATTTTCCAGATCTACCAGTCCACGTCACTCGTGGATGGCCAAGATCTGTCCTTTTTCCTTCTTGATTTCTCGCCCCTCTTTGGAGAGGGGCCGAAAGGGAAGGGAAAAGGACCACCCCTCTTTGAAGCAGTTGGGAGAGAAATAAAATAAAAAAAGATAGATCTTTGCCGTCCACGAGGTGACGTGAATGGCAAGATCTGGGCTGGAAAAATAGGGGCTATCCCAGAATTAGCTGTGGATCAAGCCCCCATATACCTATAAATTCGTACAAATACAGCAAGAAAGAGAAAGAAAGAAAGATGGACATAGAGACTCAGACAAACATAGAGACAAAGTGCGTATGTGAAGAGTACCTCATGAATCTTGAAATTTACCAAAACTAGAACAACGAGATATCACTCGAGAAGAATTCATTACCTTCAGTGCTTAACTTGCAGAGAATGAGCTGAAATGCAATGAACAACGATCTCGCTATCTACCTCAAGAAAACTCGCATAGTTTGTAAGCCTAAGCTAAGAAACCTTAGCGGCTACGACTGGTAAGTCAAAAAGAGCTGGAATTGAAAGGGCCAGTAATCCCCTTCCTATACCCTTCTTTTAGGGCTTTTTCCAAGTTTTCTAATGCACAAACCACTTGGTACACGGTTTATATAGGGGTGCAAAGATTTAAATTTTAATCCTTTACTAAGAAATGTGTAGTAGATATTAATGCCGACATCATGAATTGATGTTTTTAAAATCTTAAGCAGATTCCTAAGATCAGATTTTCTGGCAAATTGGCCATTGAAAAGTATAGTTTGTCAAAGAAACTCTTATATTCAAAATCAATCCATTGACAATCGTTTCTTCTTGATTACTGTAACTGTTCAGATATCATGTGGGCTTACCATTTATCTTTGACCAACAATAACACCGGCTAGTTTTTGTATCGGCTTAATTGCATTCCAAACCCTGTGGTTGGCCAAAAGTTGCAACTAAAACCTTGACAACTACGCATGAACTCTTAAATCCCTAAGGTTAACCTTTTGTTGAAATTCAAGGAAATATTAAGGGTAGAAACTCCAATTGTTGTTCAAAAGGAATTGTGGTCAGTACCACCATCGCTCCCCTTTGACCACCACGGTCACTGCTGTTGTTCGAAATATATACTTTGTGTATACTTGTGCAGAAAACAATTAAGTACGAAATACAGAAATGTAGTTTACTAAACAGAATATATAGTCTTTGCAAGAACAATTAAAATGAACTCACAACAGGATTGCAGAACAGTAAAGGAAAAAGGGGCCGAGGCGTGAATTTGATTCACTGTCCTTAAGACTTTATTCGTCCCGCAACGGTGCTGACGGTTCTTGACGATAGTCTCCCAGGATACAACGGCTACGTCTGAAAATAGTAGCACACCAAATTTCCAGACCCGGCGAACCAAACAATGGTAGAACTCTTTCTTCTTTTACGAACACTTAAACCTGGACAGACTCTTGTACAGAAGAAAAGAAAATTCGGGATTTTAATTCGTACATAACTTCTGTAAACTGACTCGGTTTTATACACAGAGTATTCACTAGGGGGTGCAACTCTTCACAGCTGGTTGGTTAGAAAGGAAAGGTCACAACTTTTCGGAAAGGAAATTAAATAAATAAAATTTATTTGTCCCAAAAAGAATAAAGCCTGATTGGGCCTAGCCCAAGCCCAAGCCACGGCCACGGACCGGACCGGGACGGGGCGGGGCGGGCGGCGCGCGCGTGTGGTGGACCTTGGGTCAACCTAGGTCCTCCCTCCTTACAAAACATGGGTACCCCCAAGGGGCCCATCCCTTAGCTCAAGGCTAAGCTTTATAAGGAGACAACATTGGCTTTATCTCTTCAATGTGGGATACTCTTTTCCTTTCAAGGTGAACCACTAACTTTAGCTTCAATTTTCTCATTCACTTCTCATTCGTTTTAAACATGTGAATATACCACGATCATCTATTCCAATAGATGAACGTGAATTAATTTGTTCCTAACCAAGCTATGGTTTGGAACCCATTTGAAAATTGAGTCAAAGTTACTTCTCCACAATGGGTTTAAAACCCAATTCCAACAATCCCCCACATGAATAGAAAATTGACTGGACTCTATACGCACAGAAACACTGACATAAGAAAGAGTTCTTTAGAACGACACTGCATCGGGATAGGTAGCCGATGGCCTTGAACCTTCCCTAGTGAGAACTATCGGATTTACTGGTTAACCAGTGAACATGATGTCTTGAACTGTTCAACCCTTAGTGTAAACCGAGACAATAGAACTTCACACAGTATCGCTCAAACATTGTTTTGAGGTTCTCATTGTTGTGTTCATTTTGGCCCTGAACAACTCCTGGTTTTCATGAGTACTCTTTGAGAATTCAGCCTTACAATTCTCATAGAAGCGGCCCCACTTCTTACTCACATAGGTGACTTCTTATTAAGAGGTTCCTACCGCACCTCCACTTAGATTTCCAAGATATAAGAGTCATTAAAAGCATAGCTTAACCTAACCTTTTGTAGGTGCCACTGTCTTCTCATCATAGGAATGGATATGAGGGTTTTAACCCCCCACAGTGCTCTGTCTGAGTCGCATTTACATAATTCGGTTTTCCCTTTGAACCTAGATCTTGGGATCTCCAGTCAGCTAGGTAGGGTTTCCATTATGGCAACTCTTTAGTTCATAGGCTTAAGACCCATTCCCCTTGATGACACATTTACTTTCTCTCTAGTCAAAGCTTTCGTTAACGGATCCGCAATATTATCCTTTGACTTCACATAGTCAATAGAGATAATTCCACTAGAAAGTAATTGTCTAACGGTATTGTGTCTGCGACGTATGTGTCTAGACTTGCCGTTATACATACTGCTTTGTGCTCTTCCAATTGCAGATTGACTATCACAATGTATGCAAATTGGTGGCACAGGCTTAGGCCAATTTGGAATATCCTCCAAGAAATTACGAAGCCACTCCGCTTCTTCTCCTGCTTTATCTAAAGCAATGAATTCAGATTCCATAGTGGATCTGGCAATACATGTCTGTTTAGAGGATTTCCAAGAAATAGCTGCTCCTCCTAATGTAAACACATATCCACTTGTGGATTTTGTTTCATTAGAATCTGATATCCAGTTGGCATCACTGTATCCTTCTAATACAGCTGGATATCTTGTATAATGCAGACCAAAGTTTAAGGTATATTTTAAGTACCTTAAAACTCTTACAATAGCTAGCCAGTGATTCTTCCCCGGATTGCTAGTATATCTGCTCAGTTTACTGACAGCATATGCTATATCGGGTCTCGTGCAATTCATGATATACATTAGGCTACCAATTATACGCGAATACTCTAATTGAGATATTCCTTCACCAGTATTCTTTGTTAGATGTAAATTTACATCTAGTGGTGTCTTAACTGGACTATTATCATAACTTTTAAATTTGTCTAGCACTTTCTCAATATAATGAGATTGTGACAAGACTAGTCCATTTGATGTTTTGGTAATTTTCATACCAAGTATAACATCAGCCACACCCATATCTTTCATATCAAATTTACTGGCCAACATTTTCTTTGTAGCCTTAATGAATTCATCACTGCTCCCGATAATGAGCATATCATCCACATAAAGGCAAACAATGACATATCCTTTTTCCGTGCCTTTAACATAGACACATTTATCACATTCGTTGATTCTAAAGCCATTTTCGATCATGACTTTATCAAACTTTTCATGCCATTGTTTCGGAGCCTGTTTTAGTCCATAAAGTGACTTGACAAGCTTGCACACCTTCCTCTTATGATCAGGAGCTACAAACCCCTCGGGTTGCTCTATATAGATCTCTTCATTTAGATCTCCATTTAGGAAAGCTGTTTTCACATCCATTTGGTGTATCTCAAGATTATTAATAGCTGCAATAGCTATCAATATTCGAATGGATGTTATTCTTGTAACTGGTGAATATGTATCGAAATAATCAAGGCCTTCCTTTTGTCTATATCCCTTGACAACTAGTCGGGCCTTATATTTCTCGATCGTTCCATCAGCTTTCATCTTTCTCTTGAAAAGCCATTTACACCCTAATGGTTTATTTCCAGGAGGAAGATCCACCAGTTCCCATGTATGATTTTGCATGATGGATTCTATTTCACTATTAATAGCCTCTTTCCAATGAGGAGCTTCGGGACTCGACATTGCTTCACTGTAAGTACGAGGCTCATTTTCTAACAAATATGTTAGAAAATCAGGACCAAAAGATGTAGACGTTCTAGCTCTCTTGCTACGTCTTGGCTCATCTTCCTCTTGTGAGGGTTCTTGGTTCATACTAGTTCTTTTTAAAGAACTTTGTTCTTGTGCCACTCGACAAGGAAATACATCCTCGAAGAAATGTGCATTCCTTGTCTCCATAATGGTGTTGACGTGTATATCGTCAACTTCAGATTTATGCACTAAGAACCGATATGCCGAGCTATGGCTTGCATATCCAATAAAAATCCCATCGACCGTTTTAGGTCCTATTTTGACCATTTTAGGTGGTGGGATAGCTACCTTTGCTAGACACCCCCACACTTTAAGATATTTGAAAGAAGGAGGACGACCTTTCCATAGCTCATAAGGTGTCTTTTGCAACTTCTTGTGAGGTACTTTATTAAGTATATGATTTGCGGTTAAGACCGCTTCCCCCCACAAGTTATCCGGTAGTCCAGAATTTATCAACAAAGCATTCATCATTTCCTTTAAAGTACGATTTTTCCGCTCAGCAATTCCATTTGACTGAGGCGTATACGGTGCCGTGGTCTCATGAATGATTCCGTGATCGGCACAAAATTTTTCAAAAGGGAAAACATATTCTCCGCCTCTATCACTTCTTAGTACTTTGATTTTCTTGCTAAGTTGATTTTCAACCTCAATTTTGTATTGCATAAATGCTTCCAAGGCTTCATCCTTGCTTCTAAGCAAATATACATAACAAAATCTCGTACAATCATCAATAAAAGTAATAAAATACTTTTTTCCTCCTCTAGATTGTACCACCTTTAAGTCACATATGTCACTATGAATTAGACTTAAAGGTTCCGTACTTCTTTCAATTGACTTGAAAGACGTTTTTGCCATTTTAGCTTCAACACAAATTTCACATGCTTTATGTGAGTCAAAATCCATTTTAGGCAAAAAACCATTTTTCACTAGCTTTTGTATGGAACCATAATTTACATGACCTAATCTACGATGCCATAAATTAGGAGATTCCAACAAGTAAGCAGAAGAAATAATTTTATTAATATCGGAATTTGGTACAACTTTAGGCACGATGGTCATTACATTTAACTTAAACAGACCATCACATAAGTACCCTTTTCCTACAAACATCCCACTTTTAGTGAGTACAAATTTATCGCTCTCAAACACTAGCTTGAAACCATTCTTACTCAACAATGAGCCTGACACTAGATTCTTCCGAATGTCTGGCACATGAAGCACATTGTTGAGACTCAATTCCTTTCCGGATGTCATCTTTAAGACCACCTTGCCCATTCCTAGCACCTTTGAAGAAGAAGAGTTTCCCATGAACAGATTCTCGTTGTTGGCGCTCTCATATGTAGTAAACATACTTCGCTCGGAGCACACATGTCGAGTAGCGCCTGTGTCTACCCACCACTGTTTGGGATTTCCAACCAAGTTGACTTCGGATACCACCGCAGATAAATTCAAATCTGTCACGTCCTCGGTGATTTTGGTAACTTCGGTCACATTGGCTTGAGAATTCTTTCCTTTAAAGTTTCCTTTGTTCTTGCGACAATCCTTAGCACGATGGCCAGCTTTGCCGCACCCAAAGCAATTCCCTTTGAACTTCTTCTTCTCACCGCTTTTGAAATTTGAGCCGCTTGCTCCGCTTGGACCATCGGAATCGGAAATTTTCCTCCTCTTTGATGGACCTTGCTCGACCACATTTGCCTTGGCCTCATGATGATAATTACCGGCCTTCTTCTCGGACTGGCGATTATCCTCCTCAATCCTCAATCTGACGATCAAATCCTCGAGCTTCATCTCCTTGCGCTTATGCTTCAAATAGTTCTTGAAATCTCTCCAAGTAGGTGGCAATTTTTCAATTAGCGCAGCCACTTGAAAAGATTCTCCAAGTACCATCCCTTCCGCATGAATATCATGGAGGATTAGCTGAAACTCTTGGACTTGACTAATCACAGTCTTGGAATCCACCATCTTGAAATCAAGGAATTTGCCGACTACAAATTTCTTTGAGCCGGCATCTTCCGTTTTGTATTTCCTTTCCAAGGATTCCCACAATGCTTTCGCATTGGCCATTGGACTGTATACGTTATACAACGCATTGTCCAATCCATTGAGGATGTAGTTCTTGCACAAAAAATCCGAATGCTTCCAAGCATCCACGGCAGCCACTGTTTGCCGGTCAGGATTGTCACCAAGATCTGGTGCATCCTCGTGCAAGAACCTTGCCAAGTTCAAGGTGGTAAGATAGAACAACATTTTCTGTTGCCATCTCTTAAAATCCTTTCCGTTGAACTTTTCCGGTCTTTCACCAAGTCCAACGGAACCATGAGCAGGTGCAACGTAAGGTGTCGCATACACAGTCCCACCGCTGGGATGAACCGGTCCACTTTCCGAATTGGTTTCGCTAGTAGCCATTGTTATATCTATCAACAGAATATAACAACTATTAATAAGCAAAATAATCCAGTCTAGTACAAAAAACTATAACGAAAACAGTGTATAGTAATCACTAAAATTAAATTCAGAAACTGAAAATAATTTTAGTATAAAGTACTGCAGAATCAAAATATGAAACGAAATTTTGAAAACGCTGTTTTAGAAAAACTATTACGAAATTCGAAAACAATGATTCTACACATGCAACACAAAGTGCGGAATAAAGTCTTAAGATTGTTGTTCGAAATATATACTTTGTGTATACTTGTGCAGAAAACAATTAAGTACGAAATACAGAAATGTAGTTTACTAAACAGAATATATAGTCTTTGCAAGAACAATTAAAATGAACTCACAACAGGATTGCAGAACAGTAAAGGAAAAAGGGGCCGAGGCGTGAATTTGATTCACTGTCCTTAAGACTTTATTCGTCCCGCAACGGTGCTGACGGTTCTTGACGATAGTCTCCCAGGATACAACGGCTACGTCTGAAAATAGTAGCACACCAAATTTCCAGACCCGGCGAACCAAACAATGGTAGAACTCTTTCTTCTTTTACGAACACTTAAACCTGGACAGACTCTTGTACAGAAGAAAAGAAAATTCGGGATTTTAATTCGTACATAACTTCTGTAAACTGACTCGGTTTTATACACAGAGTATTCACTAGGGGGTGCAACTCTTCACAGCTGGTTGGTTGGAAAGGAAAGGTCACAACTTTTCGGAAAGGAAATTAAATAAATAAAATTTATTTGTCCCAAAAAGAATAAAGCCTGATTGGGCCTAGCCCAAGCCCAAGCCACGGACCGGACCGGGACGGGGCGGGGCGGGCGGCGCGCGCGTGTGGTGGACCTTGGGTCAACCTAGGTCCTCCCTCCTTACAAAACATGGGTACCCCCAAGGGGCCCATCCCTTAGCTCAAGGCTAAGCTTTATAAGGAGACAACATTGGCTTTATCTCTTCAATGTGGGATACTCTTTTCCTTTCAAGGTGAACCACTAACTTTAGCTTCAATTTTCTCATTCACTTCTCATTCGTTTTAAACATGTGAATATACCACGATCATCTATTCCAATAGATGAACGTGAATTAATTTGTTCCTAACCAAGCTATGGTTTGGAACCCATTTGAAAATTGAGTCAAAGTTACTTCTCCACAATGGGTTTAAAACCCAATTCCAACAACTGCCACATGTTTGAGATTTTTCTTCAGCTTGAAACTAGAAAAAAACTAACTGAAGGAAACCCAATCTAATTTTCTGGCTCAATCTTCAATCAAGAAGGCTCAAGAGAATTTGATCAATTTTTGTGTGTGAATGTTTCCGTGATGTTCTAGGTGGTGCAAGCTTACCGTCATCCTTCTCGCCCCTGCTACTACGTCTATTACTGTTCACCCCCTTCATCTAGGAGGGTAACCTAGACGTCCCCCGGTCATCTAAGCCAAAAGACATCCACCACCTTTGCCATTAACCTTCTAGCCTACTGCCATCCTCCTTGTCATCGCCATTGATGGCATCAACTTCAATCATTTAGATGAGGGTTTTCAATTGACTTGTATTTTCAACTAAATGTTTTGTTTCAGTTGGGTTTTCTAATTTGGTGAGAAGGTGGGTTTAAGTCAATGGAAGGTTTTCGTATCGCGGAGATGACATAGGTTTCTGATGATGGATGTGTGACTTAGGGAAAACAGAGAAGGAAGAGAAGATTCGGGCAAGAGAAAATTTGAGAGAGATTTGGGAAAGGTTTTCAAGGGTAATTCTTCTACCCCTTAGTATGTATTTTTAGTGAATATTTTCGGTGTGCCTAGTGTGTGTGTGTGCAACTGTGTTTGTACCGAGGGTGCGTGTATATATAGGTGTGTATACGAGTGTAATCAAGTGAATTCTTGAATAATCTTAGGTTGTTGTATGGGTTTATGAAGTTGGTAAATGAAATTGCGAGGTTTCCATGAATTTTCGAGGGGTTAGGGTATGAGTTTGTGTGTTTCAGTGTGTGTGTGTCAGACTGTGGGTTTGGTGGGTGCTGCGTGTGTACATATGTGTATTTTGGGTAAGGTGGAGAGGGATGATTATGTGTTTAAGTGTGTTATGATGTGTTTTTACATGGAATTAATCCTATCTAGGTGTTTCTAGTGTGTTAATGATAATTGATGGGTGTATGTGTGAGTTTGGAGGAGCCATGAGCTTCGGCAGTGGCTGAAGAGAAGAAGAAGACATTGTGTGCAGTTTGGGTGAACTAGTGTGTGCATTAATTTGAATAGTAATCGTTATTGTCGCTAAAGATCAAAATTACTTTAGGCAGATTTTCCCACGAATTTTCATAAATAGTTAGGGATAAAATTAGACAAAGTTCAAAACAGTAACCCCTGATATTTTTACGAGACCTACGCTCTGGAATGTTTCAGGAATTTTTGGAGTCTAAGAGGGGTGCTAAATTGGGGTACCGATTAAAGATATTTATCAAATTATTTAGCATAGCAAACCAAGATATTTTAATCTGAAAATTTTAGGCATATCTTATTTTACTGATATGTTTCATATTTTCAAATTTCGGGCCATTCTGAGACTGGTAGGTATTTTTTGCGAAACTGGTCTTTTAACGCTCGATCCGGACACTGGTTTGGGATTTTCGGGTGAAAATTTTCTAAAATACCTTTTAGTCCAGAAATAAGATCAGGATGCTAAAAATAGCGTTTTAATATATTTGTGGGATTTTTCCGGTGTCGGAAACCCCTGGGGCATTTTGGTAATTTTACCCATAAAGGGTATTTTTGAATAAATTTACATACGGTAAGGATATTTTAGTGATGTTGCTTACAGAAAGGTCGTTTTGATGAATTAACGGGGGGTATTTTGGTAATTTACCATCCCGAAGGGTGTTTTGGTAATTGGACCCATGAAAGGTATTTTCAGGTAAAGTTGCGTATGATAAGGTTATTATAGTGATTCTGCTTAGGAAAAGACCGTTTTGGTGATTTAAGCCCGAGAGGGGCATTTTAATAATATTACACCTTAGGGGCATTTCGGTACTTTTACATACCCGATGAGGGGGTTCATTTTAGGAGTATGTGTGAGTTTGTATTAAGTTATAATATTGTACTGTAAACTATATTCTAATGATTCAATTATTTCCGTTTAGGTTAAAGTTAAAGACTTATGATTAGCTAATTTAGCTGCGGATCCAGGTAAGGGTTTCTATCCGAACCTCGAGCCATCAGTTTGCTTTCGAAATTATTCTTTTGTTTATTTATGACCGCTGTTGAACTTTAAGTATGCATTGATTTCGATCTGTTATTGCCAAGTAAACCCTGATGTTGAACCTGATTCAATTATTGAACTCCTGTTAGTGCTCACCTTTTGTTGCATATTGAGCATTGATCTGTGTGTTGATTCTGTGATATATGTCTTCTGTATACTGACATGTGAATCGGTTCTGTTCTAAAGGAAGCGTTATAAGGCTACTCTGAATCCTGTGTGGAATGCAGGCTAGTACCTAAATGGACTAGTATTCTTGTACATCATGCATGTGTACATTTTCTGAGCCTTGCCTGTGTGGCACCGCTACCACCCGTGATCAGTATCTTCAGAATTTATGTGCATTATGTCTGCATTGACCACTTCAGGAATGTCTGAGAACAATTGTCTGAATATCTTATCAAAAGGGACTGAGTGAAACGCTTCCCTATTCTTATTAGACTGTCGTAACTGTTTGTAATCTCTTAACTATTCGTCTTTGAATTGTGGTAACTCCCTCCGAGATTGCTTTGTGTACGACCTTACTGAGCTCTCAAAAGCTCACCCTTCGTTTGACTCCCTTCTGCAGGTGATGATCAGTAGTAGATTGTTCGGGAATGGGTTAGAGACTGAGTGAGATTCTGATGAGCCCATCACCACGGTATAGTAAGACCCCTGCGTGGGTCGGGACTGTTATTTGATCTTAGGAAATTTGAACTGCGAAGAACCTAAGCTGTAATAGTTTAAGCTAAGCAGTTGTGATCTAGTGTTTTGAAAAATCTGAGTTGATGCTGAATTACATGAATTGGAATATGTGTTAGAGAACAGGTCTGAAAGGTTTAATGTGATCTGGTAGGTTAACGACCCAGGAGTTTAGGTCGACGGAGCTCCGAATTTCTGAAGCGTTACACCGGGTGAGTAACGTGGAGGTGCTTGAGAAGAACATTGTGTTGACAATTGCAAGCTTGAGAAAATCTTCCCACAGTCAGTCTTTGATTCAATGGAGCATTTTCCTGTTCACTTGGCGTATGAAGCTAAGATGGGTGGACCTGTGCAATATCGATGGATGTATCCATTCGAGATGTAATTCTTTAACTCTATTTTGTTTGTTTACACATAATCCTTTCACTTCTGGATTTATGTTCCATCTAAAGAAAAAAGTCTGTAATAAAGCTCGTGTTGACGGCTCAATTGCTGAGGCTAACATAATGGAAGAGCTTGTCAACTTTTGTAGCCAATATTTTGGGCCTAATGTTGACACAAGTTTAAATCAACTAGGCTGAAATGAGCCCGGAGCCAGCATAAATTTGGAAGGGCAATTGTCAATATTAAAGCAGTCAGGTAGTCCTTTCGGATGAACCTATACTCGATGGCTAATGGATGATGAGTACAGTGCTACAACAATATATGCCCTTCTAAATTGTGATGAAGTTTCAGCATTCGTTGAGTAAGTTACTGTCTGGAAATAATTATTGGAGACACTTGAAAATGTGTGATAAGCGAGTCAACTATATTGGTTTGCAGTGAGTTCGATGCGAAATCTTTAATCTTTGATCCCGCTGAACTTGAATCTCATCGGAAATCACAATCTGTAGAGTGGTTCAGAAGATGTGTAATTCTTAAACCAAACTATACTATGTGTTTATAATTATGTGGTTTATTAGTATGCTGATTTATCCTTAATTTTTACCGTCTTCTATAATAGGTTCAGTCGGTCGATAAACCAGTAGCCTCCTGCTTGAAATTACTAGCTCAAGGCCCTAGTAGACAAGCATCCTGTTATGGAGGCTATATTATCAACGGGTTTAGGTATAACATAAAAGATGATGACCGAACAAAACAAACCCAAAACAATGAAGTCTTGGTCAATGGCGACTGTTATGACGAGAATTGCGTGGAATTTTATGGAAAGCTGGATGAGATTATTGAGCTAACATATATGGGTACCCAAAACCACCTGGTAATGTTCAAGTGTAGCTGGTTTGATGTGACATGAAGTAGATGAATATGTGTTAGATCGAAGGGATTGTAGATGTCAATGTTGAGTCAAGACTTGCATCAACTGAGCCGTTTGTGTTTGCTAGTTACGCTGCACAAATCTTCTTCGCGGAAGACGTCGCAAATCCTAAATCTCATTGGTATACAGTTATCAAGTCTAAGAAACTGCCCGTGGAGTATGACAGTGAGGTAGACACCTTTCATGCTGACCAAGCACCTGTTGAGGTGAACAACGAGGAGGATTTTCCTCTTCAACCAACACTTG
Source organism: Escallonia rubra (assembly GCA_033065855.1). NCBI lineage: Eukaryota > Viridiplantae > Streptophyta > Magnoliopsida > Escalloniales > Escalloniaceae > Escallonia > Escallonia rubra. Next base: position 442,801 of record JAVXUO010001759.1, on the reverse strand, counting down.
ATGTAAGAGAAGAAGCCACAGATGATGATGCAGAAGACGTAGAAAGTGTTGAAGATGATGAGGCTGAATCTACTAATGAAGATGATGAATTACAAGATGAAGAGGACGACGAGTCCCAGGATGAAGAGGATGACGAATCTGACGATGAAGATGATGATGATTCCCAAAATGAAGATGATTGACTTGTACTGTTGTAACATGCATTGTTTTAGTACTCGATTTATATAGTGTTCATATACTCGGTTCATATAGTGTTGTAACATGTTGTGGACTATACAATGTTTTTAATGTGTTAATTTCTTTAGACTTTTTCTATAAAAATTCAGTTATGGATAGATTACGAATTATTCGTGATCGCGATGGACGCCGAGCTGCGTCCACCCCGGTGGCTTCTATCTCGTCACTGGTCGCTGATGACGAGGCATATAATGCTCACACCCAGCAAGTGAGGCCCCAGTTCCAGGCTGATTCCTCCCACACGCATGTTGGTTCTCCTTTTTTTGTGATTTCTACCTCAGGTATATTCGATAATGGCATTTAGTCATAATGTTAGATTTATATTTAAATTATATTTGAAATGTATTAATGTTGATTTCTTGTAGGATCTCGACAAGGTCATGGACCGACACGCAGGGTGCGTATCGACCCCCAGCGTAAATAGAGAGTTACGTCCACCCAAGAGGGCCAGAGTAAAAAAACACATAATCTAGTACTTACAGTCTTCAATTCCGATAGTTATTATGGTCCATTTATTTAATGTATTTATTTATTTCTTTATCAGGATCCTGGAGTCCCAGGCAAAGACGAAGATTGACGTCCTTGTAAAGGGCCGATTCTTTGAGCCACGGCTATATTGGAAAGACATGGATGCCGGGACAAGGGAGTCCTTATGGGAAGAGTGGCTGGTATGATTTTCCTTTTTGTCAGTCATTATTTACTTAATTATTACCTAATATTTAAATTAATTATATTGATTGTGTAATTGGATGCCTTGTAGGAGGGGTTCGAGTTTGAGTCGCCTGAGCAACAAGCTTTGGGGCGACAAACTATTTTTTGCCTATATCGACAAGAATTATGGGCAATGGCTACACAATTCACGGGAGCGGGCGAAGAAGATGCTGGCTGAGGGTGCCCCGATGGAGGAGTGGAAGGAGTATCCCCCTCATTGGGTGTATGGGGGCAAATGGTGGATTGGTGGAAGACTGATCCATCTTGGGAGGCCAAGAGTAAGAGGTGGGAGCGAGAATAGACATGAGAAATATCCACGCACACCGGGGTGTGTGGGGGGGGGGGGATCAGTGGCTCGCGATGTCCTTTGACACAGGAATGCGGTGGAGCACCCGGACTTGGAGGCGGATGAGGTATGTGCTCTTACGTACACTCAGACGCACGTGAGGAAGAAGGACAAGGACAATGCACATCGGGCGAGGGACTTCATTTAAGATATTTCTCGGCAGATCGATGTAAGTTACAAATTAATTTGTTTACTTTAAATTTTTGGCTATGTATTCGATGTTTGTTGCCTTAATGTTTTCAATGTTAAATCACTATTTTGCAGGCCTCGTATGAACAGATTAGGAGATTTTAGCAGCAGTCCGGATAGCCATCAGCATCCACGAGTACGAGCACGAGTACTGGGGAATTGAAGCGATGGCTGGATACACCAGGAGTCATCAATAGGCTGAAAGGCCGCTTACACGGCCTGCCCAAAACGAGTGCATGTGCCGTGATAGAAACGTCCCCACGCCCCTACTGCCCCTTCACAGACGCAGGAACCGACCATTACACAAGGACGAGATCCGTCGCATTGCGGATGAGAGGTTCACGATGATCAGGTACAAACACTATATACGTTTACTAATCACTTTATACGATTGCTATCGAGATTAATGTGTCCATGCCTTTACATGCAGGGCACTGCTGCTGGATATACCGAGCCGAAGTCGGATGACAGTACCCCCGTGGACGAGGATGATCAGCAGGATTCAGATCCAGGACTCACTGACCCTTGAGCCATTCCCCTCCCGTGCCCTCTTATTTGTATCCCGCTCCCGTGTCCTCCCAGCTTATGCTCTCCTCCCATCCCATGCTCTATTGTATCCCGTTCATGTACCCTCTTTGTATACATTTTATTTTTCGATTAGTATCGAGTAAATTTATATATATGTATTGTATTTGTTTTAGGGTGAAATAATTTGTGATGGTCAACAATTATTTTACCCTAATGTGTATTCAGAAATATTTGCTGGATTGCGATTGTGTTGTGGAGAACTTGTAATTAATGGTTTGGGTATTAAAAATAAAAAATATTTTAATAATTAGTTTGACTTTTAGCCACTAATTTTATTCTGTTGCTAAAGGTCTGCTACATAAAAACCTTTAGTGACGGAAAATCCGTCGCTAAAGGTTATACCAACAGGCTTTTAGCGACGAATTTTTCATTGATAAAAGTCATTTATTTTGCATATAATATTCAGCGACGGGTATGTTGTCGGTAAAAATTTTAGTGACAAACGTTTCTGTCATTATATATCTTACGTAATAAATTATTTTTTTAAAAAAATAAAATAAAATAAAATACGAATAATATATTCAGCGATGGAAAACCTGTCGCTAATCCAATTCATCTACCTGTCGCTGCAAGTCAATTTTTAGGCGATGGATTTCAAATTTCTGTAGCCAAACTTTTGGCTACAGGGTTATAAGCAACGGACTTTTGGGACGGGGCGTCTGTCATTAAAAGTCTTTAGCGCCGGATTTAGGGCTTTTAGCGACTGACTTGTCCGTCGCTAAAAGCCCAATTTCTTGTAGTGATTACCATCCTCCTTAAAAACACACTTAGGATAGAACTCAAAATCTTCTAATGCAGACTCTAAAACTCCACTCCAAGGCTCTGTTTGTTTCATGTAAAATATTTTCTGAAAAACATTTTTGCATTTTCTGGTGTTTGGCGTATTTATCGGAAAACTGTTTCTCGAAAATGTTTATGATTCACCAAAAAGGAAGACTATTTTTTTTGGAAAACGTCTTACAGAAATTTAAACGGTAAGTCATTTTCTGAAACCCGTCACTCTCTCTATCTTCCTCCCCCTGAAATCTGTCGCTCTCTCTCTCTCTTGCCCTCCCTGAAACCCGTCGCTCTCTCTTTCTCTCGCCCTTCTTTCTCTTTCTCTCACCCTTCTATCTCTGATTCTGATGACCATCGGTAATGCAACTTTCTCCTCCCTCACGGCCCATCTGCATCCTCTCAAAATTAGTCGTCACCAAATATGCAACGGAAGCATCAACTTCAATCACATAGATTACTGCTCATGGCTAGGTCTTATGCTTCTTACTTCTTGTTGATTTTAATTGGATGGCTTTGGATTATGAAATTAGGTCTTGGGGTGATCGATGGTTGTGGTGGGTGGATGCAGATGTTTACTGTTGGAAGTGATGCTCATTCACTAGTGTTGGGTACGGCGGGGACTGCAACAACGGGTGACTGTTGTGGCGTTTTGGCATTGAATATATGGTTGGTTTTTTAAGTCGATCTAGTGTCCTTTAGTGTCGGGATCTTGGCTGGTATAATGGCGGTGTGTGGGCGACCGTTGGTGGTCCTAACGAGTGGTGTGGTAGGTGTTGTTTTGACGATGGAGTTGGAGTTTCTGGATTAGAGGTCGGTGGTGGGTGTTTGACCACCGGTGATGATCCTAACTAGTAGCGTGGAAGGTGTGGTTCTGGTGATAGACTTGCGGGTTTTGGATGAGGACTGAATGTTTGACCACCGGTGTTGGTCCAAATTACTGTGTTGTGGTGCTGAGAGATATTTTGATTTATGCTGCTCTATTGTTTTTCTAGGCGTCATCCAAACGACGAAAAACAGAATTCATGAACACATTTTCAAGAAAGTATTTTCCGGAAGATATTTTCCGAAAAATATTTTCCGTCAAGCATTTTCCGTGAAACAAACATGGCCGAAATTCAAATTGCACACTCGTCATTATCACCTTACTTTTCAACTTGAAATAATAAGTAACGAATGAGCTAAAACGATACAAACTAAACCAAAAACTTTTACACCTCCAACTACAAACTTCATTTTCTAATTTCATTATAAGTCATCATCTTCATAATTGTCAAATTAACAACTATAGCCTTTGGAATCCAATGTCTTTCCAATTTCATTACCATCCTTCTAAAAACACACTTAGGATAGATCTCAAAATCTTCTAATGCAGCCTTTGAAGCTCCACTTTAAATTCAAATTGCACGCTCGTTATCATCACGTAACTTTTCAACCTGAAATGATAAGTAAGGAAAGAGTTTCCACGTGCTCGGTAAGTAATCGGTGACCAAACTAGCTGGACCACAACATGTTAGAAAATAACTCACTTCATAAATTATCAATCTGATGAGATAAAATATCAAGGAGTAAATAATCATTTCTCAAATCAGAAACGAGAATTCGTTCTCAAAGACATAATAAGTATAAGGAACGAAAATATCATCACAAGAAACTTTCAACCCAACACCTGCTTAACGGTATGCTGCGGTCAACGTTTGGTCCCACTAATTTAGACCTAGAGTCTCACCTCGAGATAATAATCATTTTGGGAGCCGGGCAACCCCAAGCAACAGTATTACGCGTCATCATTCCGTCCAGTTTACAAGGACTGAAATTTAACTTTCTCCAGTTAGATATAAGGCATAGCATCCGAATAAGCAAAAACCTCCATTTTTGTTTATCGTAAACAAAATCATTGATCAATTAATGGTCAAACCATCCTACTTCATTTCACTCTTTTCTAAGACATTTCATATCCAAAAAATCTTAATTCGAGAATTAATCACACTTGCACTAAGCATTTTAAATCCACTTGTCGGTCCGGTTTTTAACAAGTAATAAATGTTGCTAAAAGCAATTCATATTCGATAAACAATTATTTCACTTAAGAAATAGGTAAATGTCATTAAAATAGTCATTTATGGTAAATAGTGATTTTTCAATCATAATTAATATGTTTTATATAAAAACACTAGATGGATTAGAGGTCACTTACACACAATCGCTTAACCCAATCTGGGAACTTTCATTGAATCTGACCTCGATTGCGTCCTACTGGATCTGAATAAATTATAATAAGTTTTGGTAATTTTCCACCTAAGAAAGGGGGCTTTTGGTAATTTTAGATACAAGAGGGATATTTTGATAATTCTCACATGATAGAGATATTTGATAATTTTACATACGAGAAAGATGTTATGGTGATTTAAATATGGAAATGGTGTTTTTTTATAAACTAGTATAAAGTATGTGCGTTGCACGTAGATATAATGTAATTCACTTATGTTCTTATTTCTTTTGTAACTTGTTTTAGAAGAAATGTATATTTGATGTTCGCAATTGTTATTAGTTCAATATTTGAAAATATTCTTTGTAGGCTTCTGGATTGAAGAACTGTTTGATGATACTGCTGAAAATAAAAGCAAATGGAGAAATTAAAAGATGAATCTACATCTTTATTTTTGTAATCTGTTAAATTAGTTTATGATTAAGATTTGTAATTTTCAAAACCAGGTGCTTTGCATTTCATCAATAAAAAATGCAAAACACCGGTCTTCAACTGCAATAACCGAACATATTTTATGTTCAAATTGACATTAGGCCTTGCTTTTTGATGCATGTTTAACCCTTTTTCCCTTTTTTTTAGGGTTAATTACACCTATGTCCCTGAGGTTTGGGGATAATTACACGCGAGGACACAAAGTTTCAAAATGTAACACTTATGTCCGTTGACAAACGGAACCCTAAAAATCCTAACGGTTTTAACAAAATGATTTTATTGCCCTTATGTTAGAAAGTTATTTTTTTTAAATGCCATTGTCTCTTTTTAGAAAAGAAAATCAGAAAAGAAAAACCCTAATTCTAACCACCCCACCCCACCCCCTATCCCCCCAACCCAATTTTGTCTTCAAACTCCTTCGACCACCGCACCCCTTCGTCTCCCCGTCTGCCTCCCCCTTCCCCGTTGCCGCACCACCCTCCCTCTTCCCCTTCCCCGTCGCGGCGACCGCTCTCCCTCTTCCCATTTCCCGTCGCCGCAAAGTTAGTCAACAGTGGAGGTAACGACGCACCCCGTCGAGGTGACCCATTAATTACTGAATTGAATTAAAATGGGATTTAGAGAGAGAAAGGGCTGCCGGCGGTGTCTCAACGGCGTGGGTTTGCCAAGGGGCTTGCCGGCGGTGTGGGTTTGCCAAAGGGCTTGCTGGCGTGGTGGGGTGGGTTTCCCAAGGGGATTACCGACGTGGTGGGGTGGGGCGAGTCTGCCAGATGGTGGGCCGAGAGAGGCTGCCGGCGGCGTGGGGTGAGGAGGAGGCTTGGACTGCCAGCGGCAAGATCAGATCTGGAGAAAGAGAAAAAAAACCCTAATTTGAAAATTAGGGTTTTGAAACCCTAATTTTTAAATCAGGGTTTCAAATCCTCCTAATTTTAGGATTTCAAAAGCTTAATTTGCAAATTAGTTGCAAATACTAATTTTAAAAAATTAGGGTTTAATTCGAAAATTATAAAAATTATTTAGGATATATTGTACAAGGGCAGTATTGCCATTTTTAAAATACGTAATGATGAACAGTATATTTTTTGGATGGAACCCTAACGGATGGATACATGTGATACATTTGAAACACTTTTGGTCACGGAATGTTACATTTTGAAAATTTGTGTCCTTGACTGTAATTACCCCTAACCTCAGGGACATAGGTGTAATTAGCCCTTTTTATTTTGTTTTTCTAGCATTTTTTTGTTTCTTAAGTGACTTTTGAAGTATTTTTAGTTTCTTTATTTAGTTTTTGTTTTTTAGATTTTCAACTGGTTAATTGTTTGCTAACCTAAAAATGCAAGAAAAAAAAATCACAGTTCTCATTAACCACTTCAATATTTAATGGTTATTTCAATTTAACCAAATTAAAAAAAAATAATGAAGAAATTTCTTTGTTCTATTTTTCTTTCCCGTCACACTTTTTATTTTTCAATGTATAGAATAGATTCATTATCCAATGTTCTTTTAATTTTATCAAAATTTAAAAGGGAGTAATAAAAGAAGGGTAAAAATGTAATTGACGCAATTAACGGAGTTCAAAATCGTCCAAAAATGATTGACAACATTCATACTTTTAGGTAGTATAGATATAGATACACATGCGGGCGCGCATACCTATATATAACTATATTTTTTGTAACCACAAATTTTGTTTCCCAACGTGTAAATGTAGGTTTCGATTAAATTTATGACCTAATATTCATTAAACGCATTACAAAGAAAAAACCTAATTAGGGAATGCTAAGGTTGTCATTAGAATAACTAACGGAGGGTAAAATCGGAAATGATTACAAAATTAGTAATTGATAATAGTATTTATGAAAATGTATGATTATTATTGGAGCAATTAACAAAAGGAAAAACGGAATAAAATAATTTACAAGATTCATACTTTTATAGATAGTATAAGTTTACGTACAACGGTAGCATTAATTGATCATAATGGAACTACTGAAAACCCGTCTTTTCGGAAATCTGAACTTTCATTTTTCGACGACATTTTCCCTCTCTAGTCACCTATATGCTACCCAAAAGAAATTGCCTAACGCATGTAAGAGTCATGGCACATAGTTCGATCTTATGTCTGCAGGTCCACCTTTCTATATGTTCCTTTTAGTATCTTAATCTTAATTAATACACAAAACTACCATATTTAGTCAACTCTACATGTTGGCACGTCATGAATGTCAATGCAGAGGTGCGACTCACGTACTCCTTTGTCTAGTACCTTGTTTCTAGCAGAGCGCCCTCGGATGTCCCTTTGTTGTATTGACTATATATACACATGCTCCTAACGATGATCGTCTCCAAGTTTGATAAAGTGACTCCACCATGAAGTCCTACATTGCCTTCCTCTTGATCTCGGTTGCAGCTTCAGTTTCAGGCTTTGACAATGGCTTCTCAGCTCCCAATTCCTCGCCTCTGGACGACTTCTCGTCCTTTTCGTACTACGAGAAGAGTTGCCCACACGCTGAAGCTATTATCCAAAGGAAATTAAACAAATGGCTTAAGAAGGACTACACCCTTGCAGCTGCTCTCATTAGGTTGCACTTCCATGACTGTGTTGTTCGGGTAACGATTCACCCCCTCCAGAATATGTGTGCGTCTGTGTGTTGTGGGAGCATGTGTTGCATTGCATACATCATTGTGCCTTTTAGATAAGCTTTTTCGTCTTTGCGTGTACATGTATAGATAGGTAATGAGATTATGAGATGCAATGCTAGTTCTAATAAACAGTAAGAGAAGACCAAAGTCATTGGCGCACAATTTTTATGCTGTTAGCTTTTCAGTTCATGATGCGGCTTACATAGGAAACAAGATTGCCTATTAAGATTTGAAAACCATATGGTGACAGAGCATTCCTTATCAATAGGCAGAGTTAGATTAGCGGACAAGCCACACATATGCATGCAAAGCGCGCTGCGATCATGATCCAAGACAAATAAATTGTTGCGTCTCTATAAGAATGAGTAGAAAGTAATGAATCAGCCGCATGCTCAAGTTCTTTAGATAGTTTAGATTGCTTTACTAGTCAATCTTTACTTAATAATATGCACTTTTGGTTGCATTCAAGTGAATATTTGCTAATGGAATTAGTCTTATTAGGGATGTGATGCTTCAATTCTTTTGGACCATTATGGAAGTGAGAGGAGGGCGAATGGAAGCAAGACGTTGAGAGGGTTCCAAGTGATCGATGACATAAAAGCAGAGATCGAAAAGAAGTGCCCCAAAACCGTGTCTTGTGCCGACATTCTCACTACGGTTGCTAGGGATGCGACAGTTATGGTTGGAGGACCATTTTGGATGGTTCCGTTTGGGAGGAAAGACGGTCGAGTCTCAATAGGCAAGGAAGCAGATTCGGTGCCAATGGGTCGCGAAAGAATCACTGATCTCATCCAACTTTTCCAGTCCAAGGGACTTAACGTACTTGATTTGGTCGTCCTTTCAGGTGAGCCATTCATTCCTGTTTACACTTCCATGCAAATTGTTACATCTTGCTCGATACTGCACACAACCCACCTAAGTTTGTGGAAGTTGATTGCACTACCTGCTGGAGTTCTTGTCTACGGTTGCAATTGTCGAACATATGAATGTTTACAACTGTAACAGTGACAACAAGATAAACATTCCACACTCCTATTAGCTGAAACTTAGAGCAGACTTCAGGCCATAATATTATTTGACAGTAAAACAAGCTCCTCTGATCGAGACACCAAAACAAAATGATGTTGGCACCAATTCTGTGCAGCATTGAGTTGTGACTGAAGATGCTACATCTAACTTTTCTTAACTTATAAAATGTTGCTTTAACATGACACTTGTTCAGGCGCTCACACGATTGGAAGGAGTACATGCGGCTCGCTACAATTTAGGCTATACAACTTCAATGGAACCCGAAAGCCAGATCCATCCATCAACCCCAAATACTTGAACTTCTTGAGAAGAAAGTGTAGGTGGGCTTCAGAACTGGTGGATCTTGATGCGACAACACCCAGGACCTTTGACACCCAGTACTTCAAAAATCTTCAGAACAAGATGGGACTGCTGTCCACAGACCAACTGCTGTACTCGGATTCCAGGACTTCACCTCTCGTCAATGCCATGGCTTTCCAACCCACTATTTTTGACAGCCAGTTTGCTGTGTCCATGGTGAATCTTGGGAACATTCAAGACGTCTCCAGTGCTAATAATGGCGAAATTCGTGTGAATTGCAACTATGTCAATTATCGCAAATAAGTTGGCATTACCCCCATCTCCACTTTGGGCTAAGAAGAGACTATATATTCTTTGTATGCTCTGCATTTGCTTTCTTCAATGTTACGTTTGTTGATCTCCTATACCATATGTCACACTCCTGTTTATGATTTAGCGACTAATGATAGGCTTTTCCACCTAACCAATTATTTTAAACAATCCGCTAGTCATCAGATCAAAGTTACTTTTGAACTGTCCTTCAATGATTATTAGTGACCTCCTTTGTCACTATCACCAAAGGGGGTCATTTTTCCTAATACGAAAAAAAAAGCATGCAATTAAATTATTCAGATGTGCCATATAGCCTAAAGGCTTACGAGATTAGCGAAAAAATTTCACTGAACGGACGATGCGCAAGCGTATCCACATGATTCTGTTGAAAATATTTAGGACGAGATGCAATGTAAGGACGGACTGACAGACCAGGATGAACTCAATTCCCAAGCAAATAGTTCAATTTTGATCAAAGCTACCCACTGATCATGACCTCTTTCAAATGAAAATGAGAACTTGAAAGTTAAATAAAATTTGAGATTTTTTTTGCCTAAAGTCTCAGGCATTTAAGTTTATCTACGAGCTACGAGTTTAATAATGTACTCCTAATTAAACCACATGCATAGCATTGAACTAAGATGATTACTTTCATTGTGCTTACACGATCAATAAATAATACACTTGAAGTCACATACTCTTTAATAATCAAAACATTTGACCTTGTCGATAGGGTTATAAATGAACCGAGTTGTTCATGAACCGAGTTGTTCTTGGATAGCTCGTGATTCGTTCTCCAAAGAACTTGTTCAAGTTCATTTGTATTATATATGAACCGAACATAAATAAATTTTTAGTTCTTATTTATTAAACGAGCTGAGCATGAACATTTTAAAATGTTCACGAATGTCTTCGTGAACGAGTAGTCTGGATAATAACTTAATAATAATTTGTTCAAAACTGAAAAATTATATAACTTAGTTATAGTATAAATTAAGTTTAAACTTGGAACCCTAAAATCAGTTAGACAATTGAATCAAGAAAGGTGTAGCTCTGATTTGAAAATAATTGTTTTGAATGAGAAAATGAGTTTTAAAGCTTGAGTTCGGTTCGTATAATTGAATGAACAAACTGGAGCTAAAGACGAATTTTGAGAACTGAATTGCGAACGAGTTCAAACAAATTTTCTAACAGCAGGTTATCGAAAGATCTATTAGATGAACAAGAGCCTAATGCATGTAGATAAGGCATCTGGTTTAAAGAAGAAAAGTAATCAACATGAAAGTCCTCATACTTTGAATTCTTCTTTTGTGTTTGTACGTACGGGGTGCAAGAGGCCAAGTTATAATCTTGCATGAGGCCAGGTTATAATCTTGCATGAAGCCAAGTCACAATCTGACTCCATATGGATGTCCCCTTCTTACGCCTTCTCTCTGTCTCTCCCGCTTCTTTTTGTCAGCTTAACATGTGTCTTGAATTTATGTCTCTCGTCCATTTTGCAAGAGGCAACTTGTGATTGACTCCATGTTCATTTCACTCCTCTAAGATCTTTTCATCTTTCCTTAATTGATGCTTTCATACACAGAGTGAGCTTACTTTGCCATTCTTTTCTTAACATTTTACGTTCTCTTGTCACGACTTTGAAACACAACATCCTTTTTCTTCTCGATAACCGCACTTGAAACTTGTAGTCAAGTTATTGTTTGAGGCGTCATCGCTTTTTCTTTACCATTACGATGACAAAGGTTTACAGTTTGCGAGGTAATGACTAGCGACTAATTTGGTCTCACGACCAATTTTCATCTCTTGTACGTATATCTTCCGCTCGAAGTCATCTGTAACGCTCTTTCATATGGGCTCCCCTTGTCTCAGTGTCACAAGGTCAAACACGAGAATCAAGAAACTATAACACAACATACTGACGCTTTCTTTCATAATCTTTTCCTTTGCCTATTTTTACGGTGACCACACCACACACAACTACACAAGACACTACTAAATAACACCCATCCGGTCTCTTCTTCCTTCACTCTCTCTCAAGACCTATAACACCCATTTTGCTTTCTCCCTGGACAGAATTCCCACTTGTGTGGATCAGTATTCTAGCACAACACTAGCCCCATTTTGTATGGCCAGGGATGCATGGCAGAACCATTACCACTTGCACTGACCCTCTTTTTCTTTCTTTTGCTCACTGCGGCCATGGCCGGTGACCATAATCACCAAAGCTTACCACCATCTGAAGCTGTCATTCCAATGGGTCGACGGGGAGGGAGGTTTTATAGTCATGCTAGGGTTCACAGGTCACCCAACTCGTCGTGGCAAGGACGAGCTCTGAACGCAAGCGCTCATGAAGTTCCCAGTGGTCCGAATCCCATCTCAAATAGGTAGGTGATGCCATATGAAGAGTACCCCGATATAAGATGGATGTTTGCAAAATAGAAGTTAGGGCTATTCCGGGTTGTACATTATGCATTAATGTTTACCATTTTTCGCCAACATTCCTTTGTACTCTGAATTTATCATTACATACTGTTTATAACCTTTATAGCTACATCTTTAGTCCTATAATCATGAGATCACTAGAACTGCTGTTGTTATTCTGGTGTTCCAATCATTTAACCATCACAATGTATGCATGTGTGAGATAGTAATGATGTAGTGATCAATTCCTTTTTGGAAATGTCATCGTTTGAACGACCCTCATCATTTGATGGAGGTGCTCCCATCGTCTTAGTTCTTGTAGCTTCAACTTCGATCTATCGCAATGTTTGGATAGGTGTTATGATCAATTCTATACATTCAGATTATTAGACTTCGTAATGATACTACTGCATCTAGTGTCAACCTAAACTACTTAAGTGAGAATTTGCATTCTACCTTTTTTGTATATAAATACCAGAATCAGTTCATCATTGCTTCAAAGTATGAGATCTGAGCATACTAGAAGATTATGTTAGGTGTCAAACAAAAATATCCAGTTGAGCAGCCTGTTTCTTTTCTACAGTTTTGAAAACAAAAATAGGATAGCTCAAAAGCCTAGTCCAGTACTGTCTGGATGGAAAAAAAGAAAAAAGAAAAAAGGAAGCCGAGTGAGGGACATAATGATTAGAATATGTATATGTAGGGTTTGGGCTTTATGTGTTAAGAAGAGACTGCAGCCAATTATGAAGTTAAAGCAAAAGAAGGGCCAAAACCCATTGTTTTGCGTGTAAAGTCCCGTGTACGTTATTAGGAGGACCATAAGAGCATGCATAGGCATCCAAAGTGTGGCAAGTCATAGGGGGGTAAGAACGGTCACTTGTCCTTCATCTGATGCATATGTACTGGTAACTAGTAATGGCTATAGATGCCAAGAGGACCTTTGTTTCTTGTAGCAGCCGGACCTCTCTCTGTTTTGTCTCTTTGCTCGCAAAGCTGGCTCATTTTGAAAGGGTTCTCTGCGTCCTCATCCGCCTTTGTATCAGTGTTTTGTTACCTTCCCTTGTCTGTTTTGGATGCAAGGGGCTGTGCTTTAATTGTGTGGGGTTTTGGTCAAACTAGATCTGATTTGGAAAGCGAGAAACTAGTCATGGCACTCCTTTTAGATTTTTACTTTGGGTAAATGGTAAAAAATCAAGTTAAGGCTTTAACAAAAGAGGTACACTCGTAAGTCACGACGATGTCCGACCTTAACTCTTATTTACACGTGCTTTCGAAACACAAGGAGTGGTCAATCAAAGGCCATGGATCAACAAAGATGGTTTTAAAATGATATTCGATCCTGAAGTTAGTCTATCGCAGTTGACTACTCATTATAACATGGTTTTTAGAGCACGTGATATTTGATCCTTAAATCTTGTTAAATACGTTGTTATAATTCAATCATCAACGGCGTATTTAACACTAAGAAGTATCAACGAGAGTCTAACAACCTATATTATCATCAATATTGCCAAATAGTAGTTATGCAGATAAAATGAATCCTCCATGGGCAACAAAAAAAAAAAGAATAGCTTTTAGTAGTACTTAATTATCACTAAAATGACTGATTTAGCCTTACTTGGAGTTCTCATATACAATTAGTTTACTGAATTTGATAACCCAATTGTTGTAACATGTAAACTGACCATGAAAAGAAAAAGAAAAGAAAAAATAACTGAAATATTTGCACTTTACATGCACATACATTCAGTAAATTTACTACTAATAATAGTAGATAATAGGTAATTTCGTGTAAAATTGAAGTAGTAATCCTCTGCAAAACTGATATAATGTCATTTTACGAGTTAAAAATGCATAATAACAAGAAAAGTATTGGAGTAGCTGAGAAAATAAAGGAGAGGACGACACCGAAATGACTTATTTATTATTTTTTTTTTTTGGAAGAATCAAAATTATAATTTATATGACCCGTTGATACAAAAATTTGAACTCAAGACCTTGAGGTTGTTCCTCAAAGATCTTTGCTACTTTACCCAAGTTACTTCTTTTTGCTAATGTTTTTTGCTAATCAAAATCTAACTTATTTCCTTTATACATATCAAATATCTTAAAAGGCAGTGAACTAACGAAGAGCGTGTTTACACCAAGTAAAATTGCAATGTATCTGCATAGCAGGGTTTGTTTGCCTGCATCAAGCATGCCACGTCATCAAGGAACTATGATATGCCTAAGAATAAGTCCCTGTTCAAGGCTGGTTCGTCCTTAAGCAAGTTGGTGACTGTCTAATCACATCGTAAAATCAAGGGCAGTAATGGCCAATTGACACGTGGCCAGATCCGAGCAAAGGAAGGACACATGACCCCTTCTCACATGGCCTAAATTTGAACTGTACAAAGTATCTTCAAGAGAATAGTTGTAAAAAACTTGGCCGAAGCTGAATGAAAACTTAGCCGAGAAGGTAAAAAGAGGCACTATTCAGTCTCAACATGTAGTAGCCAGATCAACTAAGGAAGCTTGGTGTGAGCATGGGGCTAAAATAAGCAGGCTTGGACACATGACAGCTCCAGATTCGGTCAACCCAAGGCTAAATGATTACAACTTCAAAGTCACAAATGTTCTCTCAATTTTTCCTCTTTAGCACAAAAAATAAACTACACAATCTTCGTTTAGCCTAGGTAAACAGGTTTATCTTATGACCATTAAAAAAGCTGAGTGACTCACTCAAACATTCCTGAAGGTATATTCAATCTTTGAATTAATGCTTTGTACACTCAGAGTGTTATTATTCCTATAGAAGATGTTCATTGCAAATACTATGAGTACAAATTGTCTTTATGTATTATGTACTTGGTTTGATTAGGAGTACGTATGGGTAAATTGGGTAAGAATAGCGGTAACATAAATAATACTAGCAAAGTCCGAAAGCTTTAAGCCAAAATAACTCTGAGAATATTTTTAAGTCCTCATAGATCGTTCGAAAGAAGGCTGAACAAGTACACTCCTTCAAACGGTTGAGCGTTTGATCATTTTAAAATTTTGTTTCATGCGTGATACAGTCAACGCTTGACACGCTCGCGCACTATAAAATATTCGTTTTAACCACGGACATGTGCATGAGCATTTTGGGAGCAAAGATAAGGTTACCATAGTCACTTTAGGTTAGTGAAGCAGCAGTGCAGTTATCCATTTATGGCTCACATGAAGTTAATTAATTAAAACAAAAAAAGTTGCTTGATATCGGATAAAGAGGTTCTACATTTAACCTCTTAAAAATTCCGCTAATTCGTTAGCAACATCCATTATGCTTGAGTTAAATGTCGCTAAGGTTACTTTTGTCTCCTCATATTTATGTGTTGAACGAGGTTATTGTAGGCAACTGATTCTGCTCTGCCATTATTATGGAGCACAAGCAAATCTTTTTGTTGGGCTTCATGTCCTAAACTCTGGTAAGACTTGCTGTCTAATAGAAAAGCATTTTTTAGGAAGGAAAACTCATTAAGTCAATAACAATTTTTTAATTGCAAAACATCGACATTGGAGTATCTTACAGATAAGCAGCTAAGTAAATATACAAATTAAAATGGATATATATCGATATTTATTAATACATACCACTTTAACTGTTAAGTACATAGAAACTGTTAGGTATGTTACAACAACAACAAAAAAAAAGGTTAGGCAATAGGTATATACAAATTAAAACGGGAAAAGTACGAAGATGAACACAATATTTTTGCAAGTCACTAAAGTTCAAAACGGGGTCACACAATTACTCCATGGAGCTTAAACTCTTGTCTACCTTGAATACTGCATGGTTCTCGACCATTTAGAATCGTTATAGCAGGGGTTGATTTAACAGAAGAAAGTGACTGATCTTTAATAGTTAGGATCGATCAGTGATATCAAAACACCCACGATGTTTTATCGCAATAGAAACTGTAAATCGATATCTGAAGTCTGATGAGGATAGATATTTTACTGTCATCCATGCACTGATGCAGGGAGCCGAGGACTCTTGTTAAACCAAATTGTCCACTTTTAGAAAAGCAAAGCGACGCCTATCACTTTAATGACTTTTATTAAAGGTTGGGGAGTCCTTTTTCTTCACTTTTCCATAGGACTAGACTGCTAATGTCTCTTATGGTGGCGTTACCTTGGACTAGTTCCACTGCTAAAGGTTCTCAGATTATCTAATTGGGAAGGTGGCTATGCTGGTTAGTTAAAGATATAATAATAATAATTGGGTCTATGTCACAAAAGATCCTAAAAGCAACAAAACTTAATAACACCAAAAGTGCAGACAAAATGAATGCTTTGTTTGTCAACAGCAACCCTGTTTCTTTTTCGGCTAATCCCTTTAAACCCATGAGTCAATTGATTTCAGCATAGGTGAATTTTGATACGTAAAGCTAGCTATATATGTTGCTATAATTACCTTACTTTGCTACAGTGACCTAATTTTGCATCGCATTCCAATATCTTGAGTTGAATATGTAAGTAATCATTGTACTTTAAATATTAATTTTATCACTCGACTCATATTTATGTCAAAATGGTCGGCCTCATTTTTCAAGTCAATCAACTCCTTCTTTTACCATTCATTAGTGCCACATCTGCAGGGCATATGGGGGCTAAATATGAGGGAGATTTTTTTCATAGGTTAATTACCCTCGTGTTCCGGAGATTAGGATAAAATTGATGACACAAAGTTTGAAAAGATAATGGATCGTATAATTTTTTTTATAACTGTGTCTATCGTCTTTAACCCGCTAGGAAAGTATACTTTTTTGCTAATGACAAAAATACATGTTTTTAACATGCCAGTAAAACTCGTGGCGCACCGCCTCAAAATATATATATATATATATATATATATATATATATATATATATATATATGCGAAACGGACTTATTCATGAGTCGCCATCTTACTTAATTTGAGGAAAAGGAAAATAAGAAAAGCCCTATAAATGACTCGAAAGTATCCAAAAGGACGCAAGCCTATCGAAACTCGGAGAAGCGTCCGAGGACTAAGTTACGCAACAGGAAGGTGTTAGGCACCCGTCGGCCCCTTTCGTTATGTACTTTGTTTCTAATGATTTTTGGCCTAAAAACACGTAAAGTGTAAAATACAACAAGACTCACCCTAAGCTAATAACTTTTATTATTTTGACTTGAACTTGACAACAGGGGTCAACTGGTTTACGTATCCGATCGAACTAATTGGAATCAAATCCGTCGTATTTTCGACACTGGTCCTAAAGGGAACTTAGTCTACACTTCGAGACTTAGACTTTAGACAAAGTAAAGGAAAATGCTCTTTTTGGTTTTGAAAATAGAGATAATCTTTATGATTTCTACCCTAAGAAAGCTGGTAAAGATTACCTCGCGATGCTGTTTGTCAGGATGACTCGGGAATATTCTACGTTGGATCTACGATGCAAATAACTAAATTGACGTTTTAGAGGGATTTGAGTGACTAAGATTCTCGAGAGAGTTTAGATGTCACTTCACGAGGAAATGGCGAACAAACTCTAAAGAGAATAAACTTCTGGACTTACCAGAGATTGACTCCTAAAAGTGAAAGTCAAGACCCTTTTTTTATAGTACTCAGAATACCAGAATATGATAAGATTGGTAATGTCAATCTGCGTGGCTAGAGATAAGTCAAAATAAGTGATAAAATCACAGATTAACAAAAGTCAACTAACCGGCCAGTTCACCCCATTTATTAAAAATATTTTTGTCTGAACTTTGGGACATTAACTGACCCTAATTTTGGTAATTATCTCAGAAATCACAGACGGGATGTACCAAATTCAGGATAAGTCACTTCTTAATCAACAAATAGGTTTATTTGATCTTTATATCAAGGATAAATCATGAATTATTTTTCCAAAACATCTAGACAAATTGCTTCACTTAGAATAATCCAGATCATGGACCGGACTTGACCTAAATGGACTGGATTTGACTGACTGACTGACTGACTGGACTGGACATGCAATGGACTTGACTGAACTGAATTACATAAAACTGGATTGGATTAGTTAATTCACATCACTAAGCCCATACTCAATAATGGATTTTTTTAATTAATAATGAAGCTCATTATTTAATTAATTAAAAATGCCTACAAAAATGATGTGTCTACACGACCCTTATAAAATATATAACTTTAAAATTGAAACAAGCCAATGCTATTTTTTCCCCTATTTGCTTTGTTGACTAGCACCATTGCACCACCACCATATCTTCCACAACCATACCATGGCACCCTCGTAGCACCACCCAACACCACCACTAGCCGCCTCTTCCTTGCACCGCAACTGCCATACCGCACGAGACTTTTGGCTCTGATGTCATGCATCCGCAATGAAAAGTCACTGTTATTACTCACTTTCCCTAGAAAATAACCGTTGGCGAAGCCATCACCACCACAGGAACTTGACCCCTATCGCCAAAATGAAGCTTATCTTAAATCCTTCTTTGAATCCCATATCGAAATTTTAGTTTCGAATGAGTCTTTAAAGTCTAAACCTAGCCCAAATCTATTCCACAGTTTGACGACAATTTTGCTAGCAGAAATTTCGGCCAGGAGAACTAATCGTGGATGCTGCATTGTTGCCGGATCTTTAAATTTTTTTCCAAATGGGAATGGAGAATACCTGAGTCAAACGTTAGGCTCTCTTTTCTTAAGATAGTATTTGCCTCCTATAGTGCAATGGGTTACAGTAAATCCGTCTACCAAGATAATACATGTGACTATTGGCTATTATTTGCAAATTAGTAACCAAGCAAAAATTATCTTATGAAAGAATACAAAAATTTAGGTCATCAACTAAGGGAAGTCTTGACTCTTAATAATAGTGCACCAAAAAGTATCTTTGAAGAGGTTTAATTAGTTATAACCATCATAAAATCAAAAGTCACCGTTAAAGGTTACTTTGAAGAGATTTACTCAGTTATAACTACCATTAAAAATTCAATAGTTACAACCTTTAAATGTGTACCAAGTGCCAATTATTGAAAAAAATTCAGCAATTCTCTATCTCACCATCCTTTGGTAGGCTCTACTAAGGTAGGATGTATCTTTTGACTTGGGCCTTTACCATATAGTAACTGAAGTCAATCAGAACTCATAGTAGGCTTAGCCTTGAACTAAGAATTATTTGCTATTAACCGGTCAATATTTTGTGTAAAACCTTTAAATCATAGTTTTCAAATGACTGCACATTTATGGCCATGTGCTATATATTAGGATTTCATGAGTACCATAGAGACAAGCTTAAATCTCATAGAAGTAGCCTCAGTTCCCGCATTTATAGACACAAATCTAATAAGGCCGCACTTATATTGGCAAATCTAATAAGGTGCATTTGTATGACTTGCTCCCTCCTTTAAGGACATAGATGTCTTAAAGGAATAACTTCTACCCCCTTTTTGTTCTCCATACAAGTATTAACTCCTACCCTCCTTTTGTTCTCCATACAAGTATGCACGGCCTTGATATGACATGAAGATCAAAATTTTCATCCTTTAGGACATCCATGGTTTTAAATACAATGTGTTTTTCATTGAAATAGAAGACCATAGTTAGTTTCCACGTGCACACCTTTCACTTCAAAAGCGTTAAACCCACCTCTCTGGTGGTCATCAATATTGCATCCCTGCGCTGGCCTTGTATCAAGAGATCTGCCAAATCTTCTTTCGACTTTAGATAAGTAGTAGCAACAACTCCTTTGCCAAGTTGTTCCCCCGCAAAGCTATGTCTTACCGATGGAAGAATTAAACATAGCTTTATCTTATACTTACATCTTGACTTCGCATTATATAATCTACCTGCCTCATTATCACTGCATACAAAATTTCTAGGAATTGGCTTAGGCCATAGAGAAATCTTTATCTACAAATCTCTAAGCCCGATTTATTGCTATTGCCAAAGCAATAAACTCAAATTCCACTGTAGAATGTCAAAACCAAGTTTGTTTCCTATAACCCGAAGAAATGGCTCCTCCACCCATGGTAAAACCCAGCCACTTATGAGTTTTGTTTCATCAGAGTTTGTACTTCAGTTTGCATTCGTGTACCTTTCTAGTATGGCAGAAGATTTCTTGTAAGTTAATGCAAACTCTATTGTGCCATTAAGGTACTTAAGTTGCCCGGAGTTATGAGTAAACCTACTCAAAACCCCAATCGCAAAGGCAATATTTGGTTGGGTACACTGCATGAGATACATCAAACTGCAATGACTTTAGAATACTCTGGTTGTGGAATGCATCACTTACCCTTAATTTGATATATGGGTCATATGGGGTAGTAATTGGTGCACAAGCCTCGTGATTAAATTTTTTAATACTTCCTCAATATAACGAGTCTGTGACAAAGAAATAAAGTTCAAGGATCTAAAGATTTTCATAACCAAAATAAGATTGACTTCCCCCATATCTTGCATAGCAAAAGATGAAGACAAAAATGATTTGATTTTCAACATAATATTCAAATCAGTACCAACGATTAACATATCATCAACATACAAATATATTATAAAACTGCAACCATTTTCAAACTTAGAATAAACGCACTTATCATGTTCATTTATTCAAAATCTATTGGATATAACAACCTTCTCAAATCGTTCATGCCACTGCTTAAGGACTCGTTTTACGCCATACAAATATTTAAGAAGCTTACAAGTCTTAGTTTCTTGGCTCTTTAGTACAAAACTGTTTGGTTGTTTCATATAAACCTCTTCCTCTAAAATATCATCTAGAAAAGTGGCCTTGACGTCCATTTGGTGTCTAACTAGTTTAATTATAGATGTTAATGCAACAAATAACCTTATAGTAATAGTTCTAGCTACCAGAGCATACATATCAGAATAGTCAATCCCGTCCTTCTATTTGAAGCCCTTAGTTGTAAGTCTTGCTTTACAATGGATCCGTCACGCTTAAGCTCACTTAAAGATCTTTGCCGCCAGTTGTTTAAACCCTAGTGGTAGATCAATCAAAACCTAAGTCTGGTTCAATATTATCGAATGCACTTTATCATTTATAAAAGTCTTCCGTAAGGAAGAATCTCAAAAAGTTTAGGCTTCTAAATAAATCAAAGGATCATGCTCTACGTTATATATGCAAGAAGAAGTATCTTCATTTCTACTACCCTTAACTAAAACAGGTAGAAATCTAGACCATATGAATTCTTTATTCTATTTCTCTTAATTCTCTAAGGTTTACCACCTTTCCCTAGATTCCAAAAATAATAGTTTGGCTGAAGGTTTTTGTAGTTCTAGGGTTAGGAATATGTATGCCTTTTATGTTGAACATTGCCTAAAGACACATTCAATAGCCTTTTCTCCCGATTGGGGTCTCTTACAATCTATTTTTCGAAAATCATTGGACGTGACATTGGTTACTTTGTGAGGGTATTCGATCAAGTATACAACAATGCTTTACACCTCCACACCTACTTTGTGTAGGTTGGGAAACTTACATGGATTCAACATCTTCAGCCCAACTATAAAGCTCCAATGCATTCATAGTAATGGGAAGATAAATTAAAGATCAAACTAGCCTACATTTCATGAGCTCTTATGCAGAAAGGTAAAACTAGTATTTGCTAATAAGGAAAAACTTGTGTGTTCTTTGGCATAACAACAAAAAGACAATATGCTCCGATTCCAAATGTATTAATTTATCAAGGATCAATACCTAATATTTGATTGAAAATTTAGTAACCTTAGATTTTCACTTTCTTCCCCAACTGTCTATATGACCTGTAGGGCACAGCGGCGACGGCCGGGAACGGCGACGAAGAAGTGAAATCGTTGGGATCACACCTCCCCCGCCCCCTATTGTCCTTGAATCCCATCGTCAATTCGTTAGATCTCGCCAGTTGGTTCGTTATTACAGTGGTGGGGGCTGATGTGGTGGGATTTGATGGTGGGTGGGGCGGCCATGGGGGGTGCGGCGGCCATGGGGGCTATCGTGGTGGGTGCGGCAGCCATAGGGGTTGCCAATATGATAGTGGTGGCGGCGAGGGGATGATAATGGTAGCTAGGGGACGACGACAGCAAGGGAAAATGGTGGTGACAGCGGGGGGATAGTGGCGACTGTTGGGGTATGGTGGTAGTGGCTAAGGGAGAAAAAGGGAAATAGAGTTACATTAAAATTGTAATTTTAAACGAAATGATTTTTATTCTTAATGAATCAGCACATATGAGCTTCAAATTAGGACATAACTGCTTTTTTTCATTAATTGTCATAGAAACTTTTTTTTATGATATAGCAACACAAAAGGTACATAAGGTCTCAATGAAAAGGGACTGCACAAGATCTCCTGACGACCTGAAATCATTTATTTGAAGTTCTATCTTTCTTGTTACAGTGAAGTGTACATCGACATATACAAACTGCACTTCCTCGATCTGCACACCAAACTTAGATAGCGTTTCGTAACATTTAAGTTTTCAATTTTTTGTCCAGTTTTTAAAACTGGAAAAAATATTAATGTTTGGATCACAGTTTCCCTTTTTCTTTTCCTTTAGTTTTATAAACCAATTTTCTATTTTGGACTGTTTTTTAAAACTTCCATTTTGGAGTTTTCGGTTTTCAGTTTTGGTTTTCTATTTTAGGTCTCACCTTCAAGCTTCACTCGAAGTAATTTGGAACCCACTTTTTTGTATTTCATTTCATTACTCCCACTAACTACCACCCATCCCCAACCACCACCACACGACAAAGATGTCGCCACCGACCACCGTCGACAACCCTGAGATCGAGACCAGCACCGCCACCCCACCATCGTTGCCACTCAATGTAGATATGCTCCACCCAACTTCACTGTCGTCGAGGTGGACTTCGCCGGAGCCACTGGAGGCGTAGGCACGGGCAAGCTAATGCGTAGCTGATCGGCATAGCGGCAGAGGAGGAGGAAGACGAAGACGACGTCGGTGGCTTGAAGAGCAGCCAGAGGTAGAGCGAGTGGAGTCGGCAGAAGCTGCCGAGTGGCCAGATCTTCGATTGATCGCTTCATAGAGGGGAAGCAACTTTTATGGGGTGTTTTAAGGAGAATCTCTCCCTCTGCAATTCACTATGTCTAAGCGGTGGTGCTTGGCTGAAGGTTCTGTTGGAGAAGAAGAGAGTTTAAGGAGAAATGAAAAAAAAAATAGAAAAAAAAACTCAAAAACTGCTTTTACCAAATATCTATATGTTTTTTCTCCAAAAAAAAATCACAACTAGTTTTGATTTTTATTTTTTAGAAAATCAAAACTAAAAACTACAACTTTGTCAAACAAACCCTTAGTTGTTGTTTTATCATGCCCCAGGTTGCAGTTGACTTCATCCACCCATGAATGACGAAAGTTTGTCAATAAAAATAAATCTGAGTGACAAGGTGTTCCCACTAACATCGCAATCGTTTCTTCAAGTGTTATTGCAATGGTCACCATCGTTGTCATCACCCAAGCTTTTATCCAACCTAATTTGAGCCGGTTACATGAATCGTTTTCTTCGTTCCCTTTTATCGGTGCACATCTTGTCTCATAAGCTCCTAGCATTCAAGTTCTTTTCAATTCCTACTCTCAATATCCTTCGTTTACACTTACCCCGTCTTATCCCATAAACTTGACCCAAATCACTTCTTCTTATAAGGACATCTAAAGGTCTGCGTTGAATATGACAAACTATCTCAAAAAATCCTCCATCATATTTCCTCAATTGGAGTCACCCGCACTTTGTTGTGAATATCCTCATTTCTTGTTTTATTCAACCTTCTGTGGCCACACATCCACGTTGAGTTAAAAGTTAATTAGATCAAAGTAATACTCTTCACTTCCTATTCCCTTTTTGGGTTGCACCAAAAGTAGTCGTCCATGAAAAAATTAGTGACAGCTTCTCCGTAGGAAAAAGCCGAATGAAGGGTGATAAATTACTTCTATTTTCGCACTATATTATACTTTTATACAACCTCCTTTGTCGCTAAAAAATATAATAGAGACAAAACATTGAACTTTTTAGTGACAAATGAAGTGTGAACAAACATATGTTAATATGAAAGTAGTCATTTCCTAGTTACCAACGTCATATATTGTTAAGGAACACATCTATCCAGAAACTCGTCCGCGGTGAAGTTACCATCATCAGATCCGAGTAAAGAACATATCCATCAACTGGGAGTTCTTACACGCTGAAATTAAATCCAAACCAAATCTCATTCTTTGAAGCCCACAACACACCAAATTCCAAACCCATATCAGTTGACGGTTGTGGATACGTTGATGGTCACGGGTCGAGATCACTCAGGCAGCAGCAACGAGTAGCAGTGGCGGTTGAAACAGAGGGAGCAACTAGTTGCTACTGTTTAAAGAGAGGAACATGCAGAGGAGGAAAATAGAGGGAGGGGCGGAGGTGGTGATGGGGGTTGGTACATGAGAATATAGCAGGGTGACGAGTTTTAACGTTAGCATGAAGCAAGAATTTACGTAGATTAGAATGGAGGGGGAAACATATATTACCATTACTCTGAATTTCGAGAGCAAAGTAAGCCAGAAAAGGTGGACATTCAAGAGCTACAGGCACAAGAGCTGCCAACTTTGACTTGGGAAAATTTTTGCTTTCGATGACGGGGAATGCACATTTTTCAAATAAAGGGGGTTTAGAAAGTACACTAAAGAGGTTTGTGCCCCTCAATTCGCTGAAAATATTTACGTTTGTGCTTTCCCAGAGAGAATATCCATGTCCCTAAAGATCAATAGAAACAGTATGTGCGTGCACTTGGAAATCAGTCATGTGCTGTCCGCATAATACAATCCTTCCTCGGATCCAACCCACGCCGCCCCGCAGTGGTGCTGATAATCTCTATAGCCATCCCTTGTATTCTGTACACCTGAACCCCAATTCAAGTAAATATATTCTTCCAAACCAAAAAGAAGAATAAATAAAAGACTACCCTATTGTCAAAGCAGTGTACACGTGAAAGCAGAACATATATATCTTCAAGATTAGTGTTAGCCTAAATCAGAAATTCAAGCTCAGACACAGGAGCAGTACCTTCAGTTTGCCCCCAACACAACACTGAGGGGAGAGAGTTCATGAACTTATCCTCAAATAGCAGTTCACCAGACTTGATACTCCAGAGTCGTAACCTGCAGTCCTCTCCGCCTAAGGCGAAGTTGATTCACTAAAATTCAATAACGTTACAACCGGGAAGTACACGCTATAAAAACAATTCCTACCTGACATGACAAATCTCTCTGATGGGTCAACTCCGAGCTGTAAGCGAGAATGGGAATTCATATTTCCCTCGTAAGATTGTATAGCCCCTCTCTGGATCAAACGATGATCATAAAGCTTTATCTGAACAAACAGGTATGTCCAACCATTAAAACCCATATAAGAACTGCATGACTGGGCCTAAGAAAGCATTTGAAGACTAGCCAACGTGAAACATTGGGTCAGCTCATGTGTTGCTTTGCAAGGGAAGAGCCAGAAGAATTGCATATCAAGACACATCAATTAAAGTCAAACTACTAAGGATCAACTTCAACGGGCAAATCAAGCTCTGGACACAACGGAAGCTTTGCAGCAGAGATCAATAAAGACTGCACTTTCAATTTTGACTTATTCTTAACAATAGTCCCAGCAACACAGATCTTTCTCGAGCTTAAAAAAAGAAAATTATCACTTCAATTCTTATTGCTTCTAGTGAATTTGTTGAAAAGCATGATTAAAGCTATCGGTTTGTTTATCAAAGTGAAATGAATTCACATCTTATGCACTCTCAGTGACAATGAGATGTTCTATTCGAGATAAATGAAAATTAAGTAAATTGTAATAGGTTCACCGCAACAGTAAGCCACAAGTATAAAATAACCCCAAAAAAAAGTGAACCAGACAGAATGGGAGTAACAAAAACTTAATGAAATGCAGATCATTGAAAATTTTGCTTGTGTATATGTCATTTATAACCTGTATACTCTAGTGCAGTCTGAGGTGAAACTTTCGCATAAGAAGACTCGTATGTGAGGTGGGCTCGATATTGGAACATTAAGAATTTCTCTTAATTAGAAGATACTTTTACCGTGTGATTTATTTGCAATAATCTGCACTTGGGATTGTTGATATATTCGACTATGTGCAGCTAAATTGTTGCTTATTGAAGGCTATTAAATATGGAACATAATTTCTCTTGGGCAATAAAGGTGTTAATGGAGGTTGTAGGGGGTGTTCTCAAGTACCATTCTAAGCATTTGAAACTGCCATAGTATGATAGCTTCCAGCCTACTACTATATGTTGAAGTGCGGACTTCATGCTCATAATTTGTTGATGAAAACCAGATTTAACAGAAAAGAGATGATTCACGGGTTGCAAGATAGAAGGCCCTCTGACATGGTTTTAGGAGTACAAGCAACACTGAATGAGCAAGATGTCGAATATTCCTTCGAGTTGGGGTAATTCTGCTAAAATATATACTTCGGAAGAGCAAGAGAAACATGGTAAACTCTAGTTCCATACCTCAACTGCTTGCGTGTCAACACCATAATTTGTTGCTAAAAATGGATAATGTGTCACTAATGTACCTTTAAGCAACAAATCAAGGTGCAGAGGAGAGGCATTTCAAAGTGTGTAAATAGACATTCCAACACACTGATACTACAAACTGGATATAATATAGGCTAGGTAGCACAGACACAGACACGGTGTCGGACACTGACACCGACGGGGACACCGGACACTGCAATTTCTAAAAAATCAGATTTTGGACACCGCAGGACACCGCTATTTTTTTAATATATATATATCTATATATACATTCCACAATCTAAAATAACTAAGTAAAAAAAAAAAAGAGAGGGACTTTCTTCACTTAATCAGTACAAATGCAAGAAATGAGTCAAGCGACTCTTGGCAGATGGAGACAAAAAAAAAGAAGAAAGAAAAAGGAGACGAGATTGAGGAAGGGAGACTTTCAGAGAGGGAAAGGGAGACTTTCAGAATAGAAGAAAAAGGAGACGAGATTGAGGAAGAAGGACTTGTGGGTCAGCGACGGCGGCGGAGGACCTCCGGCGATGATCAAGTGAGCTCTAGAGACGGCGACGGCGACAGCTGCTTCGGCATCTGGCGACAGCTGCTTCGGCATCTGGCGACAACGACTGGATCTGTCGGCTTCGGCTTCGGAATGTTGGTGACTGAGCTCTGGCGACAGATCCGAGTCGGTAATGGCTCAAAAGGGCAGCCGTGAGGCGAGCGAGAAGGAGACGGCGTGAGGTAAGAGAAATAGATGGTCCGACACAGCTCCATGCCGTGTCCGACACTCCTCAGCGAAGTGTCCGACACGGTGTCGGAAATTAAAAAAAAATTCCAACATCGATTGGCGGTGTCCGACACGTGTCGGCCGGTGTCCGGAGGGTGTCGGGATGTCCGTCCGTTTAGGACACCATACCTCCACTTAGGAGAGGTGTCCGTGCTTCCTAGAATACAGGCCTACTTGTAATGGGAAATACGTCAGAGCTTGGGCTCCATCTCAACCTTAAGGAAACACTTAAAGAAAGAAAAAGAAGGTAGGATTTACTTGAGTCTAGTAAGAAACTATTTCCGGATTATACCATGCAGGATTGAAGCATATTTCTGCATGAATATTCGAGAGTAAAAATACATTCAAACACTCACCGATCCATCCATGGAGCTTCCCAGAAAATACCGATCATATAGCTTAAGCAAAGCCAAACTACAGTTTTAAACCAATGCAAACGTTAAAATGCACATGGAAGTGACATAGATAATAAAAAACAAGCAAAGAAGAACCCACTAACCATGAAACAGATGAAGGCATGAAAGTCGTGCTAGAGTGACATATATTCCCCTTGAGCTGCATAGCATCATCAGATTTGGATTCCATTGGTAAGTTACATGTAACGGAAATTCATGAACCCTTCTGTGGTAAAGAATTGTGAGTGAACTTTTTTTTGTTTAAGTATTCATCAAGCCGGAAGGGTATTGTTTCTCGGCCAGTTTTGCAGTCAGTCAAAACGTTGAGTACATGTATTTGGAAAATTCAATTTTCGTCAAAGGCTTGCAGTTAAAAATCTCCTAGATCTACCTACTCTCCACAGACATGTTTTGGTGAATATTAAATCTTATACAACAACGCAGCAAAAAAAGGGTTAGGGATTTTAAAAAAACAAGTATGAGAGAAAATAGAACTTACAATTGACAGAGAAGAAGTTTCATACCTGAAACCATTGTCTTGAGAATTTTTTGTCACTTCTACTTGATGGGTTACTGGTATTACGAGAAGGATAAGGTAGTCGATGACTAGTAAGTCTAGCAGAAAACCCTTCTGGTTTCTGGCGAGTATCAACAGTCACGATTGCTCCATTTCTTAGTCCACATAAAACGACGTTACTCTGGAAGAAGAAATGAGCATACAACTGAGATTAGAAAAATGCTATAGGTGAAGCCCAGGAAGAATACAATACGATTTCGTATGAGCTCTAGGTTTGTGTGCCTGCTTATCAGCATGATGCTTTTTTCTGTTTCTATAGTTTTGTCGAGTCAACTATAGGGGTAGAACAAGAATACCAAGTAAAAAGCTAGTGAAAAAAATTGATTGCTAGGACGTTTTCAAAGAACAAATGCTTAAACAGAGGAGTATGCATAAAACAAAAAGAATTCAGAAAACAATGCTTAGATGAGGATGGGCAATAGCATACTACAGAATAGTCATATGCGGATAAAGTTCATTAAATATAGTAGGAGAAAGAAAGAAAAAGGCAAGAGAGGTAGAGCAAGAGAGGCACACACACACACATAGAGAGAGAGAGAGAGAGAGAGAGGGGAGAGATGCAATGTAATTAACAAAACGGCAGAGAGCCCTAGATGGGGCAGGAGTCTGAGGTGGAACACTTGAAAATCAGAGTAGTGCTTTATGAGAGGGGAAACCATGTTAATCAACTAACCTAGATAACAATATCAACCAAAAACCATGTGTTACTTGGTGGAGCATCGAGACTTCCACTATGCTCATACAGAGACTTACTAGCTATGATGCATGGGCTGCGTTCAAGAGTTGAACATGGGGGAGTGGGTGGGATTCGTCTGTTTATGACATTATAAGAGAAGTGGACAACGTGCAAAAGTTAGATACATGCACAAGGATATGTTGTATGTGTTGATCACACAAGCTATTTGTATTTAAGTTGCATTGGGGAGGGAATTTGTGGACACCTAGAACACAAACAAATAACTAACTATTATAAATGTATGATACAAAAATATGGGATTCTGATTAAAAAACACGTATTTTCCTTCCAAGAAGAAAGATCTAATATTATGGGTTTCTAATATATGTGTTCCTTTACTATTTCCCAGTTGCCAGCTCAGGACAGTTGTAACCCACATAGCAAAGCTCGTAAGGGAACCCAACTGTCACAGAATGTCCCCAAATGCTTATATGGGTGAGAGACTGCCTAGCCTGTTTCATTGACAGCACTCACGAAATAATATCACGAGAAATTCAAACTTAGGAAATTTTGTGGCGTGAGAAAAGAAGGACGAGAAGAACAGTCGTTTTCATCGTGTTACCACCAGTTTCTGTCAGTGGAGCTCTGCAACACCAAAGAGGAGAACAAAACCACATGAATCAGAGACTCATTGGCACATAAAATCTAACCCACCTAGGTTCTAGCAGCGCTCGCGTGAAGCACCTACAGCACCTACATTAGAGAGCAGATTCATGAATCTTCATTGTGTTGCCACCAGATTTGAAAGTGGAGCTCTGCAACACCAAAGAGGAGAACCAAAACAGAGTCAGAGACTCCTTGGCCTCTGAATCTAGCCCACGTAGGTTCGAGCAGCGCTCCAGTGAAGCACCTGTGTTAGGAGAGCAGATTCATGAATCTCACAGATATTCCTTACCACATGAGGCAAATCCTGCTGCAAAGATTTATATAGCACTTATAGCGAATTTAGTAACTTCAATCGTACTTACAAAGAGGCCCACATAAACTAAACAAAATACAAAATTTTGTGTATTATTTTGGGGTTAATGTGAAAAAACTCTGGATAAATTCATTTCATTGAGTCATCTCGTGACACACAACTATTCATAAATCTATTATACACTAGATAAAAAAGAGACAAGGAAAGGCGGCACAGAGAGTATCGGAGATGAGGAGATGAGTTAGGCGATTAACATGTGGATCATAAATTTCGTGTCAAGCTTGAAGGTGAGGAGATCTTGCACCAGGTCTGCGGGTTTTGGATAGAAGAACATTTCATATCTTTATCTTTCTGTTCTTGTTTTCGGCCGGTTAAAGTCAACATTTCATGTAAGTGTGAAGAGTCCATGTACCATAGTTTTCAAGGCAGCTCAAGCTCTTTTAAGAAGTGATCTCTTCAGAAATCAATTCTAAACCCTACACAACGTAGACTACTTTTTTCCTGAAACTTTGAATTCCATTGGATAGCATACTAAGGTGGATAATGTGTTGGGATAAATATCTACCACATTATCGTAAAGATATCTCATCAAATAAAATCAGCCGCCTAATATATGATTGTAGGCGGTCTGCACTAGTCAGAAGTCTTAACACACCAGGGTGCATCCGCATCTTTACAGAGTCTTAACTGATGTGATTCCATACTTGCTAAGGGCATGGTTCTCTCATTTGGACAAAGCTGAATTCTCCCACATCCTTTGTTGGCATACCCTTAAGGTTGTACAGAACCTCACCACAAAAAGGCCCAGTGGAGTATTCTCTTGAGAGCCAACTTTGTACTCAATCCCCATGTAGACCATTTTCTTACTAAGGAGACAACTATAGGCAGCAGTTCAAATTGACCCTACATCAACAGAGCAATAAAGTCCCCTAAGCTAACTGTAGAAACCCCATTTTGCAACTTATCTTTTTTCTTATTTGTATTACATCAAAATTGCATTTAGGAAGTTGAATAATTTTTATTGGTCGAAATCCGGGTTCAATTCTCCCCGTGACCACAAGGAATCACTCTTTTGTGCTTCGTTAATGCATTTCTTCTTCAAAAAAAACTTAAGTGCAAAATGGCAAAACCACTCGGGGAGTTCGAGGGAATAACCAAAACCCGTTTTTCTGCCAAATATCCAGTCAGTCGATAGTTTTTCATTGGCTGCACATTATTAGCTGCACATTATGTAACTAATTAAAAAAAAGTTGATTTGAACTATCTGGCTTGATGATAAAGTGAAACTGTATAACTAATACGCTATTTAGACAAGTCTGGTTTTCAAGTTCTACAATCGCAATAAAATAATTTGCCAGATGGATGCATGTCAATTTCACACGTCATGTCTATTTCACAATATTTTTGTTGATGTTGTTAACCCAGCTTGAGGGTTCTTATCATTAAAATTTTCCTTGATCCGAAAATTTTTATTGGAGCCGCTAACTAGCTTAAAGTGCAAATCACCGGCCAAGGAGACCGTCATTGCTGTAACGGATACCGTTACGCGTTACCGCACCAAAATCTTGACAGCTACCACGTCTCTGAACCATGATGCTAGGACACGCATGTCAAAACCGATTCTGACTGGCAATCTGCTACCTTTCTTGTATTTGATCCTGTTCGTTTGTTAGATCAAGTATATGATAGGATGGCAAAAGAAATCAACAAAAACCTAAGGGTGCCAAACACCTTCTCGATCCGTAACCTAGTCCTCAAACCTAGATTTCTTATAAGTTTTAAGCCTTAGTTGATGGTGGCAAACTTCAGACTAAAGAGAATTACGAAATGCCAATGCATATCACAGATGCTAATTGCTTCACAGAAAAAAAACCAACAACTGTTTCAATCAATAGAAGGAAAATGTGGCAACAAAATAGAAGGCTTCATCACTCGCAAAAGGGTCAGGTACATTTTGATGTTAAAGAGAGAGAGAGAGAGCTTTTTGTTTCACGCTATACAAGAAACGGACCTAAGTAGCAAAATTTGCCTCGTATGGTGACGAATCTCCTTTCATTCCATAGGAGCTCCAGGGGAATGTGATCCAAAGTAAGATGGGAGCTCAAATATACGTGGGTCAGATTCAATTGAAACTAGTCTCCAATTCAGCTGGTTTTGGTTCTCTAACGACAAAAACTGGGGGCAACGCAAAGAAGACGACCGTTTTTCTCATCCTTCCTAATCCACGCAGCACACTTCTCCAAGTTTGACTTTCTCGTGATGTATCAGGTGGGTGGTGGGCGCTGTTAAGAAACAGGCTGTGCACTCACTGATATGTATAAGCATTTGGAAATGTTTATCTCATAGTTGGGTTTCTTTAGCAAGCCTTCCTGTGTGGGTTACAGCTGGCCTAAGCTGACTACTGGCAAATAAAAAAAGAGTACATATACAAACCCCACATCAGGTATTCTTAATGGAAACATATATTCTTGTGTTATAGATCCGTATTTCTTATTTACTTAGTGGAGCTGCTACCAACTTGGATTCTTCAAGGTCTCTACGATTCGACGCTCCAACTCCCGCGCAACTTAGAAACAAATAATGCAGACAGTTCTTACATTAACTAAAACACCACTAATCCAGCTAATGACCAAATAAAGATGGATATGTCAAAATACTGTCATGAAACCTTAGTTGTTGTTAATGGTTACCGAATGATTAAGTTGTAGAGAGAAAACATCACTTTTGCAGCGACAAACCCATGACGACATGCCAGTTTCAATATCCACTAAAACAGCTCCAAGATTTGTGCCTACAACAACCATATTCGAGATAAATGATCAAATCATCCATATTAAGAGAATTGTTTGACTGAAAATACTAGACAGTGTTTAACAACATGAAAGTAAGTGGTTGTGAACAAAAAAATAGGTGGAAAAGTAATTCAATAAGGAAAAATTAACTTTTACAGTGGAGCTAAGCTGAGAGCAGCAAGTGCAGATAAGAGTGTAAATGCTTGATGCATACCTTAGATATTTTTGTCATTCACATTTTCAGAGAGGAAGAAGAAATAAATATTTAAGAACATGAACTTCCTCAATTCTTAACTTTCACATTTAAACTTCCGTAATCTTGACTTTAATAGAAAAGGTAAAGTACTTGCCAATCACTGCTCGACTTCCATTAGAGTTGCAATCTGCAGTCCAAACTGTTGAATCAAATGTAGTAACCCGATGTATTCTTCGCCTTAAGACCGAAATGCTTGGGCTATACTGTAATGGTTCACCGACATTCAGAATATTGACAGATCCACCACATGTTTCTGATCCCAGAGTAGTTATCCTGTTTCCTTTTGTTAAGTACTTCAAACGTAATAAATGACAAAACTTTTTGTGTGGACCTGAAAAGGTAACACAGCTAAATGGGTTTTCACTGATGCAAGGGGAATTTCTATAACATGCAAGATTCAGTTGTCTCTTCATGCCATACCTGCAAAATTACCATGATATATGGTATCGTAGATCCAAGAACAAAAACAGCAGCAATACTAGATCCCAGAACAGAAAGTAGTGTGGACTCTCAAAAATCTAAGTAAAGTGGAGATAAGGTTCGACTTAAGAACTGAGAGTCAGTGATGCAATTAAGGATGCAAAGATATGCGCATACTTAGATTACATAGGCTGAGTTCCTGGGAAATTGACGAGTACTCTACTTTACAGTCTAGCATCAAGAAACTCATAACTTCTTACAAACTTTGAGAAAGTATCTTCAAACAACACCCTTTAGATCTGAGCAGCAGAGAATAGCACAGTAAACAGTGGCTTTATGCTGGCCTCTCGCGCATATAGCAGCGGCAGAGGGATCGGAAGGCGCCACGGGGTTGAATCCTCAAAACCCAAGCCTCCAATGCTTGAGAACCCTAGCCGGGGTGGAGCTGAGCTCAATCTTAATAGTCTTCTTTTTCTGTTTCTTCAAAACTCCCCTAGAGAAGGCAGACTTGCCTTCTTTTATACCAACCCCAAAGCTTCCTTGGGAAGCCAACTCTAATCTTCCAAGAGAAGCTAGAACTTTGCACACAAACCCTTCCCACTAATTTCAGACTTTTCTAGCTCCCCAAGCATACAAGTATTTTTACAAAAGACCCCAAAAGTTCAGAGTTGACTCAAATTAGAGACCAAGCTGAAAAGACAATACTGCCCCTGACAAAAAATACTACACAAAATACTTGAAATAAAAACTCCTTAGAAGCTGTACATATTTACATGACTTTGCATCAGTCAGTGTGTAACTAGATATTTTAAATTGAACATGTCCAGGTCTATTAATTCCAAAAGATAAGATACTAAATTGACAGATATAGATCAGTTCCTGACAATATTTGTTACTAAATCAGAAACTTAATGGTAAAGCACGACTAAACATATGCTCACAAACATCTGAAGGATACAAAACAAGCCGTGTGGGTGAAGCATTGTCAGCCGCAGTAGAAGAATGCGTCTTTATACAAGATATGCTCGATGGCATTTGAATTGAAGATACTACAGGCCTCCAAAGATGTCCAGGTAATTTTACAGACCCTGGTTGCTTTAATCTGCTTACAGGCCATACACGATCAGGTATGCTCTCCTCCCCATGAACAAATCGTTGTCCAACTTTTCCAACTTCATAGAAACTGCAAAAGAACCAAATGATATAACTTGGAAAGGACTCTAGAAGCATATTGTGGGTCAAAAAGATAAAGAGCTGAAAACTGCAGGTTCAAGATAATCTAAGCCAGAAAGAAATCCACTCCTGCATAGCTCCCCGCTAGTGTAGGAAGATAGACCCCCCCCCCCCCCCCCCAAAACACCTTTTTTACTGACCAAGATAAAGTTTAGACGTGAGTGCAATAAGTAGGCATATATTTGTCAATTTTTTTTCCCTGATAGAAGATTCATCCTTGGCGCTGCTAATTGTCTAGCACCCTATCGCCGTCGATCCTCTCCATTCAACAGCTCTGCCGCCATCAACTCCCCTCAGTTCAAGGAGTCTCCACGAACTGACCGAGCACAACGAACTAACTCAAGTGTAACGGACCAACCAAGTGCAGATGGGGGAAGTTCAATGTATTAATGCGCTGCCAAAGAGCACACTGCTTTCTGGCGACGGCCGACAGCAAAGGGGAAGAAGTAATGACAGAGAGATGACAAAAATAGGCAAGTTGCAAGGATCGGCATTCACAGTGATGCCAGAGAGCATGCTGCTTATTGGCGATGGCCAACAGAAAAGGGGAAGAAGAGATGACAGACAGGCAAGTTGCAGGCATCTGCATCCACAGCGAAAAGCGATGACATATCCAGGATGGTGACTGAAATGGTGTACATATATAGTTGCCGCCTGCGACTTACCAGGAAATCGTGAAGGAAACACGTAAATGTAACAATTGACTGCTCAAGAAGCTAAACTTTCTTCATGCTGACATTAGCTTGAGTCTATATCAAGCTCATGATCAGGAAGAAATCCTATTTTCAGTTGTGGGATTGTGTGCATATCAAGCTTATGAAAAGTGAGAGCCTATTTTCCATTAAAGATTCTCACTTGAAAATTGTGATTTTTTACGGGGTCTCCAACCGTGCCTTTAGATGAAGCTCACATCTCTATAGCATTTGATAAGGCTCGTTCAAGTGGCAGCTGGTAATTCATTATTCTCTCTTGACAGCTTATATGTGTACACCATCCCGACACTGTCATCGCTTATTGCTTTGGAGCCGATGCCTGCAACTTGCCTATTTCTGTCACTTCTTCTCCCCCTTTCTCGCCGCCCATCGACAGTACACAGCACGCTCTTTGGCATTGCTGTGGATATCGATGGCTGCAACTGGCATATTTCTATAATCTCTGTCAAGTGTCATCTCTTGATTCACTTCTTCCCTTTACCGTCGGCTGTTGCCAGAAAGCAGCATGCTCTCTGGCAGCGCATTAATACATTGCCTTCCCATATGCACTTGGTTGGTTCATTACACTTAAGTCAGTTCGCTGCGCTTGGTTGGTTCGTCCGGAGACTTCTTGAACTGAGGAAAGATCGGCGGCGGTAGAGCTGTTGAATGGACCAGATTAGCAGCAACAGCGACAGGACGCTAGACAAATAGCAGCTAAGCTACAATGTCCTCATAAACATGGATTCTCAATTTGCATCTTTCTTTTTCACAACCCAAAAGCCAACTCTTTTTCTACCGTCCCAAATCCCTTGAATTGCGTATCTAACGTAGCAACCATCATGAGCTTGAGCTTGCTAATAGGCTGCATAGCACGTATTAGCAATTGATAATTGGGAAGAACTAAGAGTAAAACTGAGTTAATGATGTCTGATGAAATGGAGAATCTCAGAGGGGCCATGATTTACAGTTGCCTCTAAAGCAACTTTGTTCTGCATCAAATGGGTGAAATCTTTTGGGATTTAATGGAGAATAAATGCGGATTCATATAAGAAAAATGAGCGGAGCAATGTACAGATACAGCAAACCTTTGGCAACATTGTTTGGAATGACTGACCAACCACCACAGTTAGAAGCAGTTTTGGAGAGGGAGGGTGTTGGGGGGGGGGGGGGGGGGGGGTCAGGGGTATTTTGAGTTGTCTAGGGAACACGTTAGTAATTCGATAAACCACTACACTTATGGGCAGTTGGTTGTCATAGTAAAGTGATGGTATACCTAGTAAGTAGGAGAGATTTTTCCCCCAAAAAAAATGGTAATTGAGGCATACTTTGATTCTTTGCTCGTAAAGCGGCCCCATGGCTGAGGTGGACAACCAGACATGGCCATGTGTCCAACATGGGCTGATGGGCATCGATCAACTCCCTAATATATATTTTGTATCCACATATTAATACACGTGCCCGCGTGCGTGCACACACACACATATAGGAGTCCATCCCCACCCAAGGGTGGGAAGGGCTCCCTTCTCACAACCCATCTAGAGCCATCCACCACGGCCAGGTGGACACCTCTGCACTTTATTAAAAAATTAAGAAGCCTTGAACCAGCCTATCTGGCGCACTATTCACAATGACCAAATTGCCCTTATATTTTTTAGACGTAGTTGTGAAGTATGTGCCAAATAGTCTAGCGCACATACAAAGCTGTAGTATATTTCTCTCTATTTAAGTTCTATGGGTTTTGTTCCATTCATCTGTTGGTCTTTCACCCAAAATTCCAGAAATGCAAATGCCAAGGAGTCGTGTGTTGCTAAATGAAAGCCTCGTCACTATGTCTTTTAAAATACCAAACCCACGTTACCCAATAATAGAAACCCAAATTAATGTCATCATTTTACCAACCACCATCCCAACTATTAATGGAAGAAAGTGGGCAAAACTAAATTCTTGAGAGGATAATGGTGGGCTTGTGGCCGTAGACCTGACGAACAATTTTGGAGCTCGACATGACTCAATCATGGTATCAAATCAGCAAAAAACAAGAACAAACTTATGGTCATTGTTCTCAGGCCCCCATCAGTTTTTCACCACCACCAACCACCACAACTGACACCACCTCCATACCTAAAACCATTGAGTCAACCACCACCATCGCCAGCTATTCAAGATCTGAGCCCCACTCTAAACCTGTACTCCTTTATCAATACAATCACAGGTGAAACATAATTCGTAGAAAACACACCTACTGTTGTAGAAATCACCACTCTAAACATGTACTCCTTTATCAATACAATCACGAGGGAAACCCAATTCGTACAGAACACACCTACTGTTGTAGTAATCACACCCACTGTCGTAGAAATCACCGAGTACTACCACAGTACCACCCCTCATCGTCAGATCGACCCACTGCAGAGGAAATCGCCAAGCAACACCGTCCATCACCATTACACTATTCTTGGTGTAATGGTGGTGGTAAAAACCAGTGCCTGTGGCAGTGGTGAGAGAGAGAGAGAGAGAAGAGAGATAGAAAGAGCTACTGTAGGTTACGCAGATCTATGGTACTTCGCGGTTCTAGCAATGATTAGTGGTGGGTTGCACGGGGGCAGGGGAGGCGATTGGCGGTGGGTTGCAGTGGTGGGTGGGGCGACTTGTGGTGGGCTGTGGTGGTGGTGATGGGATGTGATGGTGGTTATGGGATGCAGTGGTTATGATGGGCAAACATGGAGAAAAGAGTGGAAGTGATGGTGGATGGTGCTGTGGCGGCAGGGGAAATGAGAAAAAGAATGGATCCGTATGGAAGGAGACACATGGGATGAGAGAGAACACAGACAAGTAATGCAATAAATGTCTGAGGAAGAGGGAACGAAGAACGGTCACATGGGAAGACAAAGAGAAAAGAAAGAAACTCATCTGCAACCGAGGGGCATTTTGGTATTTTTGCACAGTGCGCCAGGCTACTGCCCAATAAGTTGGCGAACTGTTTTAGTTTTTATTAAAAAAAGTCATCTGCAGTAGTTCACGTGATCTGGTGCACAGTTTTAGATGAGTTTGGAAAAGGAAGCACTTCCCAATTTTGGATGGAGAAGCGCTCCCTATGTATATATACATATATGTGCATATAAATGTCGTGTTCCAACTAGCTTGACTAAAAGGCTGTATTGAGTTGGCACCGCCATTGCTCTATCGTGTAGTATCCATTTCCCAATCCCCACTCATAATTCAAGATATTGCTGAACTGATCAACACCAGGGGTGTTGTTTAGAATTGCTTAATTTTGTTTCATCCATGCTTACAGTTTTGCAGATTTTTAGCACATTGCATCCTTTCAAACTACAAGAGTCAAACAGAATTTGTTCTCAAAATAAAACCAAAACGGGATATCATCTTCTTTGATCACATTGAGAGCTCAGCTTTCAGGTCAAGTAACTCAACAACGAGAGCTACAGGTAGCTCTAAATACTTACAAAATATTTTAATCTACGGCTGGTAACTATAAAAGAGAGATTCACAATACTCAGGGAAGAAAATGAACAAAGAACAAGGAGCAATGGACATCGTATAAACACGCCTTCTTAACAACACATAGTTGCAATACCAAAATCTATTTTTATCATCCCCTTACCTAAAACAGCAGGACAGCAGATGAATACAAGATATCATACGAAGAGAACAACGATTAGAGTCTCAAGAAAAACAAAGCAGTTGATTCAAATCATATCTTCAAACATAATTATATAGAATAAATATCCACATTCCACTGTTTACCGCTTACACTCTACTTTTGCTTTTAAAGATCATTAGTGGCACGTTATCATGCCTCAGAGTGACAATTTTAGACCAGTTACATCAGTGGGGTGCAGATGTAAAGTTCTCTATAATTCTCACCCAAACAAGTATCAGTTATGTGTGGTAAGAAAGTATATAGGTCCCAAACATCATGGAGAGCAACAAACTTTTATCCTTAAAACTGAAAACTTAAAATACCACAGGGAACCATTCAATCCACCCGTCAATAATACGTCTGTCTCGATTGGGCCATCTGGTATATCTAAATCAACGCGTATTTGTTCCAAAGCACCGTCAGCTACCCTTTCCGTCCCTTGATATTTCCATATCTGATGCAGAGAAAAACAAGAATAAATTAAGCGATAGGAAAAGCGAGAATAAGAAGCTTCCAATGTATCTTATCTAAGAAGTAGTTCTGAAGCTTGCACACTTCGATTATATAATGATACGTCATTGAATATAGTCTTGTCATTCAATGTGGTGCACAACTTGAATATATGATGAGAAAATTTCAACGAAAGTTCACCTTTCCCCAAGTAACATAAGGTTTTCAATGCCTAAATGTAAGGGAAAAGCCTCTAATTCACAAGTAAAGAAATAAAAGAGGAGAACGCTTTTGTGTTGGACACGGAGCTTTAACATGGTACTAGAGCTCTTGTTACATGATTTCAACCTGTTGGGTTTGATTCCCAAATGTACATTTTGGTATCCACTTTATACTGGTGCAACTTGCACTTTGTTTATTTATGCATTAGGTAGTGGTGCACCTTCATTTGTCTCTCTACGTGCAACCGAGGGCTTGCATGTCAAGGGGAGGTTAAGCATGATATAGATTGTTGGGTCCATTATCTAATAGCTTAAGCTTTTAGAGCAAGTAGTAACTTTAGGACACTATCGTTCAAGCCAAAATTATTAAAAACCAAAGTATAGACGACATGATGAGAGATACTATCACAGCTATCCCACCCTCGCTACATGCAACGACAGTCTATCTAGACATGCAAATTACTTTGAATATAGCACATCTTACACATGCAACTTTAAATCTCGCCCCAGTGCTAGCTTTGTTTATTGTTCCACCACATACAAGAGTACAAAAAAACAAAAAGAATTCCCACTAGCACGCACTAGTAAGCAAAATTTTAAATTTTAGGGGGTCTTTAACTTTTGGATTGGTAAGATCTTTAAGAACTTATTTGGAAACAGCATAGAGGAAACCAATTATGTTCTTCAAAAGAATTTAGGTTCACATATACCGACTTCCTGCTAAAACCACAACTGTCTATATGAATCATACTAATGATGTTCTGAACATTTTAAATCATTTACAACATAACATACCATAGGTTGTGATGCTTGTAGCTTTAGGTATTCCCCCTGAAAGCTGAACCTCCCTTTACTGGAAGTGATCACATTGCCATACAACTCCCTAGCCTGAAGCAACTTAGCAGTTTTGAAGCGTGCGATGCCAGCCTACAATGAGTGAAACATACCCAAGGCTCGTATAACCGGCTATAAGTAGGACTAAGACATAAAGCATGAGCCAAAAAAACAAAAGATGCACAGTGACAGAGCACACAACTAATGTATAAATCCATAGACAAAAGCATATAACACTCTCTGAAGGACCCGAACAGGCAAGGAGTGAGCCAAGTAGGTACTTATGAGATCCTGTCTTCTAAGGCCGATGTCAAAATCACAAATGTCCAATGTGAAAAATCACATTCACCCCTCCTATACAGTACACAAGTTGCATTTTCACCAGGTGTTACTATGCCTCTGCTGCTGAACTAGATGCTCTTCCAGTCCATCGCTATGGTATGTTGTCATGGCATTAATGTAATTGGATTTGAAATTACTTGTTATCTCTCGCCAAAAACCCAATCTTAACAAAGCGAGAATCTTTCCCTGTTGCGAAGACTAATCTAAGAATTCGCAAAAGAGTCAAGGTGGGCAATAAGTACGAAACAGATACATGGATTATAAATTGACAACTATTAAACTTAATGGAGCAAGTGCTAAGATGGGGTCTTACCGAGGTGGGTTTTAAATCAGATTTTTGAGGAGCGGACGTTGAAGCAGACGAAGAGTGTCGAGAGGAAGAACCGGGGATTGGGCCTTTGATAGGGAAGTACCTGTTCTTCTCCTCATCGTAGTAGAAGCCCGGAAGATCTGTCAAGCGGCCCATGTTTTCTCTATGTAAGTTTTCTCGAATTTTAGTCATTACCAACATTAAAATCACAGAGAAGAATACAGAGAAGAGAACAAAAAAGAAAACCTTGTGGCATCTTCAAGCAGCGGTGGCGGGTGTTTTAGGTGTTGTTACGACGTACAAGTGCAGGCGGTGGGGGCGGTGGGGCTTTTTGTATTTTCAAACGGTAACCTCGCACTGGTTCGCCTTAGGCTGGGGGTGGCTACGCTAGGTCTGCTTCTTCTTTTCGCTAAGAGACAAATATCCGTACAGTTCCCCACATTTTGCCTTTTTAAAAAAATATATATAAGAAATATATAACATAATGATAATCGAGACTAAGAACCCTAACCTCTAAGGATTATAGAGTAATATAGTAACCGATAACTATCAGTAAAAAGACATATAAACACTAAAAATTAAAGTCCAACACCCTTGGGCCTATAGGAAATTAAAACACAACAAGCACAAAAAAATAGACTTTAGATCACAAACAAACTAAACTTAAATACTTAACCAGAATCTGCTATTGACTCGAAGATGCGTTCAAAGAAACCCGATCCTCACAATCAAAAGGTCGATCGCCACTGAAAAATCTACCAGATCCGCCCAAAAACTAGTGTCACTCACCTACGCACCACCATGGCCAACTACTCGAAATAGGTTGCACCACGACCTGACTACCCAACCAATACCAACAATTGGTAGTTGCTTAACTAGTGACAGCTAGAGGTGAGCATTTAAACCGTTGAAACCGATCCAACCGTGAAAACCGAATCAACCAATCCGTCTATTTTCAAACCGATCTAAAAATCAATCGGTTTGGTTTTTTTTTCCCAAACCGTACATTCGGTTCGGTTTGAATTTTTTTGAAACCGCATAAACCGAACAAACTGTATATAATATAACATATCTATATTTTTACATAATCCTAGTTATTTTTTACTAATCTTAGTTATCTAACCACTCATATAAAATGGGATAAATCCTAAATCCCTTAACGTAACACACATTTTTCACTTACCGCCTACATCTCACTAAGTGTTATTAATTATGATAAAAAAAATTCAGTTTTTTGGAACTTATTAGTATGTATAAGTTATTGATTTTTGTGTCTAAACTTGCCAAAAATTGAGTTTAGCCCAAACCGATTAAACCATCCAAACCGAACCGTTCAATCCGTTCAACCTGTAGAAACCGAACCGTTGAAACCAAACCGTTCAACTACGGTTCGATTTTTTTTTCCCAAACCGAGGTTGGTCGGTTCGGTTTGGTATTCAGCCTCCAAACCGAACCAACCGAACCGTGCTCACCCCTAGTGACAGCTCTCAAGACAATGAAAATTTACCGAACACCAAACCAAGCTAGCACACGAGACGATAAAGAACGCACCCTACTTTTATCATCTGGAAACTGAGGCCACTTTTCCAACCCATGCTAACACATGAGACGACGAATAACGCACACTACATCTAACAAACTGAGGCCACCCAACCAATTCAGACAACTAGCACGGGCACGAACCTAAGAGGGGAAGGAGAGGATAAATTCTTAACCTAAAACTAAACTCGCTCCTAGCAATCAAACCAAACACATAACCAACAAAAGAGAAAGGGCACCATGCTAGAGGGAGGGTGAGTACAAAAACCTAGCCTGAAACAACACCCTTACGTTAAAGCCTCACCAAGAACCAAACATCACTCAAACGCCACTGTCGTCGCCGTTACCTCCGTTGCCTTTACTAAGATCCATGTCGCCGCTACTGCTGCAAACCCCCGCTTTTGCCGGTGCAAACGCCATCACCACCATGGTAGCTGCTGTTGTCGCCTACGCTGCCCCCAGGGCAACCCACCACCCTAAAAAAGCACAACCAAAAAACTATCAGTGCCCACTTAAACCACCACTAGCCACTGCGCAACACCGCACAACCCAGCCTACGTAAAACCACCATGATATATCTAAAGTGGGCGGATTTCAAAATCGACCAGCCTTGTCTATCTTCAACCATGATCAAGTCACAAAATTGTCACCAAGCCGTCGAGCGAGATATCTAGTCGAGGAAAAATCAAATGAACTAAACCCTAGAAAGCAGAAAAGAAAGGAACCCACCACCACCCACCGGTGGAAACCAGCAGTGGTGGCAGAGATGGAAATGGGAAGAAATAGAAGGTTGTGGGGAAGAGGGAAATTAGGGCCAACTTCGGCCCTCTTGACAGGCTTATCGAAATTTTTTTTGTTTTAGCCCCTCAATAACTTTTTCGCCGCTATAGTCTTTAACTTAAAACAGTCAGATTAGCAAATCTCTCAGTTTTTATATAAATTTGGTTGTCCATGGTCTCCACAATAAGGGAACTAAAGTTGCTTCTCAATCCTTAAGGAGCAAAAGCTCGATTAAGGTCCCTAAAATATTAACGTGTTGATGAATTAGTCCCACATGTATCTTTGCATTCTTCGTCCTTTGACATTGCATGGTTCGTCGGCTTCATCCTATTGGTCACTTTCATCAGGTTTCAGACACTAATGATAAATGTAATTTATGCCTCCATAAAACTAAGTCGCACTATGACCATGAAATTTTAGTACCATAACCATCAAGATCTCCATAAAGTGGCGTCCTCCTTTGCTATGCACCATCAAACCCTTTCATGTGCCACCAACACAATCAACATCACATCACCCTTTCATTCCATACAACCATTACTCCGTACGTTGTAGAATCATAAATTGAACAAACTAATATCAAATCCTACATGACATCACCCTTCTATTTAGAGCTACCAACATCTCTCATACACTCCCCAAATAGCCACCATAAACATACATGTTTTGTGTGTCCATGTGCTTGTGCATGCAGGTTTGTCATTTTATATGCTAGTGTCTATCTCATTTTATATGACTGCACTTAGGTTTGTGTGGTTTGACTGTATGTGTGCACACGTTTGCCATTCTTTTATGAGTGTCTGTCTTTATATGTATGACTACGTCTAGGTGTGTGTGTGTGTGGTTGTACG
This sequence comes from Escallonia rubra, assembly GCA_033065855.1. NCBI lineage: Eukaryota > Viridiplantae > Streptophyta > Magnoliopsida > Escalloniales > Escalloniaceae > Escallonia > Escallonia rubra. Next base: position 398,220 of record JAVXUO010001759.1, on the reverse strand, counting down.
TGTGCACGTGCGTCTGTTGTGTGCTTGTGTTACCTAACAAACCTTGAGTAAATTCTACTGGCGCCCACCGAACCCATACTTTGTGATGGGTTACCCAGCAGTTTGCAATCTTAATTAGTGCATGAGATTTAAATTGTGGACGTTTAAATTGGTTATAGTGGCTATGTGAGAAATGTAGTATAACAAGGATATTGATAACTCTAATAGGATGGTGATTGTCACGTAGGATTTTCTATCAATTTTCTTAGCCCCATGGTCATTTAACCTAGGCTTATATGCGACTTTGATGATAACCAACATTGATCATTATGTTGTCTACTATGCGCTGAGTTCTTGAAGCTTTATGTGTAATCTTATAATCATGCGGTGGATAGTTAAATGATCGAAGATCAATTTTTGAACGCAATGCTTCAAAGAATCTTGTAAAGGACTATTTCAAAATTGGGTTGTAATCGTTCCTTTACTTTCTAACTATACTTAAGGATTTAATCGTATCGATAACTGAAACGTAGAAATTTATGATAAGTTTTCCTTGCATGCATAAATATTTCATGTTTTGAGAAAGAGGGAAACGATTGTTATGGAATACAATCGACTCATTTAATAATGTAGTCGACTCTATATTTTGGTAGAATGAATTAAAATATTGTCGTCTGCATTGTTGGAGTTTTAAACGCTGATGACTATTTTGGGAATATTGTCGACTGTATTGTGCAATACAGTTGACTACATTGACCTTTTTGGCGCATTAAATTCGTCACCTACTTAAAATGGCTACATTTATTTCTAGAACTATAAAAATTGATTTCGGGCATTGTTGTCAATCATCCACATTCAATTCACAAGAGTATTCACTGTGAGCTTATACTTGAGAGATATACATTCATAGAATCATCAATACACTCATCTCTCATTTTTCCAGAGCTTAAACTTGTACGTATTAATTTATAGAAAATTAATCTTTGTACACAATCTTTTATCTCAGATTACTCACATCAATATTGTTAGGTGTTATAAAGTTTTGGAGCTTTTGGATTATCAAAACTTATTCTTGGTGCGGGTTTAGCATCAAGGTACTTCTAAGAGGTTAGGTTTTAATCCTAAGAAAGTCCATTCTAGTGGGTTTTAGAGCCTTTCAAAGGAATTCCTTGAAGGGGTGAAAGTAGGCTTGCTAATAGAGCTGAATCATCTAAATCTCCAGTGTCAAGTATCTCTAAACTTTCTCTCTTTACATTATTGTCTTATATTTGTTATGAGATTAGTTAAATTCCATATGTGAGATATTGATTTTGATGTACATTGCTTGAGTTACCTAAGTATTCAATTCATGTTCTCAAAAGTTCTTTTAGTTAATTGTTAAGTTTCTTAAGTAGTCTTAATATCCTATTCATTTTCCCTCTAGCGCTATTTTATTGGTTTCAAGTTAGTTCAATTTTATGTTTTCAATATGTATTTATTGTGGTGTTAGTATAGGAAGGAAGGGGTGGTACAGTGTTGGTTGCGTTTTGGTGGCGAGGGAGGGGTTGTTAATGGTGTATAACAAACAAGCAGGACGATGCCATCTTGTGGAGAGCTCGTTGATTATGGTACTAAAAGACCATGGTCATGGTGTTGACTTATGTTATGGAGCATAAATTGCTTTTATTTCATCAACATAGGAAACATGTTTGAAGTGACCAAAAAGACGAAGTTGGCAAATGATACAATGTTAAGGACCAAGAAATGCATCAACTAATTAAGAGACTGTTTTGCAACATGTTAATAGTTCATGAACTATAAACGAGCCTCTGCTTATTTAGGAATCACTTTAAAGTAGTATTGCAGGACTGAAACTTCTTAAACTGTTGAAAATAATAACAATAAATGTAAATATGACAAAACAGATGCTAACATGGGTGAGGCGCGAACGATTTGCGTCCCTTTGGATAATCACCTACTATAGTAATGTTTTGACCGTAAATGAATGAATCATTACACAGAGTATGTCCGACTCCCATCAGCGTACTTTTTTGTCATCCTCAAAGATCACGGTCAGAGCAGGCATATGCCAAACGTGTATACCCCCGAATCCGTTTTGGCTACGAACAAGGTAGCTATAAGTAATGTAAATATTAATCGGTTCGGGCCTCTACTTAGTTTCACCCAAGCTTCATCTTGGTCATGGATATATCACATGCGTCGCCTCCAGGATATAACAACCTAGCTTAAATTGTTGCTTAATCGTATTTTTGCACAAACGAACGAAGCAGAAGCTACAATCCGTACACTACTAATATGCCCATAGTTCTAGGTTTAAAAAATATCTTTATGAAAAAGTGTAAGATATGAGACTTTACTTAACTTGAAAACCCTTCAAAATGGTTCAAAAACTTCTTTAGATATGCTAGTTAGAAGGCTAAGGCTAAATGCACATATAACTGTTCGAAATAGATTAGAAAATGTTGAATATAAAGTGGTAACTAAATTTGGTAATAAAAAATATGACCGCTGGAAATGAATGCTGAAAAATCTTAAAACCCAACATTAAAATGTGTTACTTGGTGGCTTTTTTTTCTCTAGTATAAACATGGTGTAATAATGACATATCAACTTGGGATGCATGGCCGTATTGCCAGCACTTGTCCTTTAACCCTTTGAGCGTGCGAGTACACTCAAGCACAAGTAACGTATAAGATGTTGATTATCACATAGTGTATTCAAGTTGAAATGGATCATTTAATATCTATTTATATGTGAAGATATTTTGGTAATTTTTTTGGTCAAACTGATAATCCAAAACTGATTAAATCTGAATCCAAGAAAATAAGGATTATAGATTTAACCAGTTTTGAGCAAATTGGAGTAGATTTAGTCAATTTACTTTTTTTAGCCAAACACTTCAAACCTGATTTAATTTGAATTTAATCAGATTTGACCATTCTAGAATCAATCTCAAACACTCTCGTAGTCAAATCGGTCAATTTTCCTGTTTTCGTATAAATTTGGATTGTCTGTGGCCCCCACAGCAAGGGAACTAGAGTCACTTCTCAATCCTCAAGAAACAAAAGTTCAATTAAGATCCCCGAATTATTACCGCGTTGCTGAATTAGTACCTCAAGTAATTTTTGCATTCTTGGTCCTTTAACATTGCATAATTCGTCAGCTTCATCCTATCGGTCACTTTAGTAAGATCTCGAACGCTAATGAAAAAGGTAATTTATGGCTCCATAAAATAGGTCGCACCATGACCATGAAATTGTAGTACAATAAACACCGAACTCTCCATAAAGTGGCGTCGCCCTTTGCTATGCACCATCAAACCCCCTCTCGTGCCACCAACATAACCAACATCACATAGCCCCTTCATTCCATACAACCACTACTCAAACGTACTACAATTACAAATTGACATCAAATCCTACATGATAGCACCCATCCCCTTAGAGCTACCAACATCTCTCCTATATTACAGTCCCCAAATAGCCATCATAAACAGACGTGTTCTATGTGTGCATGCATGTTTGTCCTTCTATGTGCTAGTGTCTATCTATATCTATGATTGCATCTAAGTTTGTGTGGTGTCACTGTATGTGTGCACACGTTTGCTATTCTATGTGTGAGTGTTTGTCTCTTTATGACTACATGAGGAGTGTAGTATAACAAGGATATTGATAACTATAAGGGGATGATGATTGTCATGTAGGATTTGCTATTAGTTTTCTTTGGCCATGATTATTTAACCTAGGCTTATATTAGATTTTGATGATAACAACATTGATAGTTATATAGTCTAATACGCATTGAGTTCCTGAAGCTTTAAGTGTAGTCTTATAATCATGCGACAGACAATTAAATGACCGAATATCGATCAAATATTTTTAATGCAATGCTTTAATGAATCTTGTAATGGACGACTACTTCGAAATCAGGTTGTAGTCATTCCTTTACTTTCTAACGAGACTTAAAGATTTGATCATATCAATGATTGTAACACAGTACTCAACCATAGTTTTTCTTGCACGCATAAATAATTCATATTTTGAGAAAAAAGGGAGAACAACTTTTTTTTAATATGATCGACTCATTTAATAATGCAGCCACCTGTATATTTTGGCAGAAAGGTGATACAGTTAATTGAATTGTAGTACAATCGTCTGCATTGTTGGAATTTCGAATTCTAATAGCTAACTTTGTGAACACTGTCGTCTGTATTGTGCAATACAGTTGACTGCATTGACCATTTTGGCACATTAAATTTTGCACCTGATTAAAACGGCTGTATTTTTTTCTATAACTATATAAACTGATTCTACAACCATATAAACTGATTTTGGGCATTAATGTCAATCATCTATAGCATTCTAAGCCAGGACTTCTTTCAAATACTCAAAGCTCAAGGCGTTCATTCAATCTTTCTTAAGTTTTATTGTTTTCATATTTAATTCAAGAGGGTATTCACTATGAGCTTATACTTGAGACATATACATTTATAGAATCATCAATATACCCATCTCTCATTGTTCCAGAGCTTCAACTTGTATGTATCAACTTGTAGAAAGTTAATCTTTGTACACGATCTGTCATCTTAGATTACTTATATCAATATTGCTTGGTGTTGTAAAGTTTTATCAAAGCCTATTCTTGGTGTGGATATAGTATCAAGATATTTGTAAGAGGTTAGGTCTTGACCACTAAGGATGACCATTCTAGTAGATTCTAAAGCCTTTCAAAGGAATTCCTTGAAGGGGTAAAAGTAAGCTTACAGATAATTCGAGCCAAATCATCTAAATCTTCATTGTCAAGTATCTCTAAACCTTCTTCCTTTCCATCATTGTCTTATATTTGTTGTGAGATTAGTTAACTTACATATCTGAGATATTGACTTTGACGTACATTCATTGAGATATAAGTATTCAATTTATATTCTCAAAAGTACTTTTGGTAATGTTAAGTTTCTTAAGTAGTCTTAAAATCCTATTCATTCCCCTTCTAAGGCTATTTTATTGGTTTCAAGTTTGTTCAATTTTATGTTTTTGGTATATATTTATTGCGGTGGTTGTACGAGAAAGAAGGGGTGGTGCGGTGTTGGTTGCATTTTGGTGGTAGGGGACGGGGTGTTGATGGCTCGTAACAAGGATGAAGCCATCTTATAGAGAGCTCTTTGGTTATGGCACTAAAAGACCATGGTCATGGTGGTGACTTATTTGATGGAGCATAAATTTCTTTTATTTTATCAACATATGAAACCTGATTGAAGTAACAAAAAAGACGAAGCTGACAAATGATGCAATTTAAAGGAAAAAAAATGCAACAATTTATTGAGAGACTCTTTAGCAATATGTTAATAGTTCAGGGACTATAAACGAGCCTCTGCATATTTAAGAATGATTATAAATTACTATTACAGGACTGAAACTTCTTAAATTGCTGAAAATAACAACAATAAATGTACAGGCTAATCCCAAAACCGTACTCTCAATTTTATCTCCAGTACAACTTTATTACCCAACTTTGAAGGTGTGCCAAAGAAGTACCTAAGTTCGAAAAAATGACACAAGTCAAATGGCTCGGCTAACGAACCACATATGCCATTAAAAAGTCCAAGGTGTCAGACGATCATTATGAAAAAAGGCTATTGTACAGCCCACGCGGAAGCTCTCCCTTTTCTCTCTCTCTCTCTCTCTCTTTCGTCTTCCTCACTTTCTCTCTCTTCCATCTCTCTCTTTCCATCTCTCTCTCTCTCTCTCTCCCCCTCCCTCCATCTCCCCTTCTTTAGTTCAGCCCACATACAGAGCTCCGCCCCTTAAATTAATTCAACCACCACCGTAATGGTCAGCAGAGCGCCGCTGCTAAGTACCACCTCTAGAGACCCCATATCAAACCCCTCCACACCCCACTGCCACTATTTGCCATTGCCACCGCCATCGACAAGGCCAGCACCAAGTGCGTGATGCTCAACCCCTTAACCATCCGGCCTCAACATCAATTGCATATCAAACCTCCTCATGTTCACCATGTTGTCCCCATATGCCATCGACCTCATGCAGTATATGAACCCATACACGTGGAAGTACGGAACCGTGCACATCGGCACTACTGGCGAGGTTCTCCTCGGGGTCCCCACACGTGCTCTGACCCTCTTAGCTATGATATTCATGTGAGTTACAACCACTCCTTTTATCTTTTTTGTGATTCTCGATGAGTATAAAGTAGCCGCTGTATCGGACCGAAATACTTCATATAGATCAAGCCTTTCGAAGTGAGTCGAGTTCAACATCTCTGTCCATCCCTCCAAAAAATTAGAGTTGACCATGGGGGAGGGGCTCGTGCTTGGCCATGCTCAATCTGGTCAGGGGTAGGCAAAGCTTTTACTATAGCTTGGGAAAAGAAGCGTCAATTGTCAAGTTCGATTCCAGCCGCGGCAGGGAAAGGTTTTTCGTGGTTATGGATGACAAAGTTTGTGTCCATTTATCAGAGGATGACACAAAATCATGGTTATGGATGTTGTCTAAGTTTTTTATGGCACGCATAAAAACACAGATACAAGGTGGCGGTGGTGGTCTGGTGGTATTGGTGGGTGATGGTAGTAATGGGTAGTAATAGGGTTAATGGGTAACGGGTGATAAGGTGTAGAGAGAGATACAAAGATTTTTTTAGAGAGAGAGAGAGAAAGTTTTTTAAAGAGAAGAGCTTTTCTTAGAGAGAAGAAGATTTTTTTTAGAGAGAAGAGTTTTTTTTTAAAGAGAGAGTTTGTTTAGATAAAAGAGTTTTTTTTAGAGAAAGAGAGATATAGATTTTTTTTATAGAGAGAAAATAATTTTTTTTATAGAGAGTTTTTTCAGAGAGAGTGTGAGAGAGTTTTTTGTTTTGTTTTGTAAGAGAGACTTTATGTCCTTTTTTTCATAATGACAGTCCTACCCCTTAGACTTTATAACGGCATTTGTGGTCCATTAGCGGAGGTATTGAATCGGGTCATTTTTTTAAACTTAGGTACTTCTTTGGTACACTTTTTGTAACGACCCGGTCCACGGCCCCACCACAGGGCATTGCCTCCCTCAAAAGGGCTAACCAAATAGGTTCTTATGAGTTCATAGGTAGGATCTTATAAGGCCAATTACAAACTCTCCCATAACCGATGTAGAATATTACAATCTCCCCACCTTAGTCCTTAGCGTCCTCGCTAAGGCTCGATCATACATAGCCCAGAATCTTCCTCTCTAGCCAATGTGGGATATACCCAGCTCACCCTTCGTTGCCCCAACCATCCTCTTGATGTGGGATATACCCGGGCTTGCCTTCGTTTCCCCCAACCATCGGTACCCCGACTGGACAGCCCAGCCAGAGCTTTCGAGAGTTGGCTCTGATACTGTGAGGCCCCGATCTTAATTAACTTCTGATGCCAAGGAAAGCGGGTTCGAACTTACGTGGAGGTGCCACAAAGGCTGCAGTCCGCGTCAGCTTCCAAGTATGTTGATGTGAGACACAGCAAGGGTGGAACAAGGGCAGAGACCAAGGGCTTCCCAGACAGAGCTTGAGGGTGGCAGTGCTGCGAGGGCGATAGCGTAGGATGAATATACGACGACAGTCACAGTCCGATGCTTAGGTCCAAAGTCAGGGTCTTGTATGTTTCTCTCTCTAGGATTCTAGAGTGAGAAAGTGAAATATGTTCTGAAAATGTCCAACTGTTCATCTTCAAATGAATTCTCAAGACCTCTATTTATAGAGATTGAGATGATGATGTCATTAACCGACACGTGGCGCTCCCCGGGAGTGACACGTCACCGGGGGGTCCACGGGTGCCGGTGCTCCATGGACTGTCAGATCGCATATTCAACCGGCCTGCTCCTCACAGCGTCGCTCTGTCTGTCTGGAAAGACTGGCTCCCACCGCATCGGTGTGGCCAGAGAACCCCCTTGATCTAGCCTCCAATCCAAGCCCTTGCGGAGTCCCACAGGCCTGGCAGCGGTGGGGAAGACCCGACGCCCAACTGCCAGGTGAACTAGGCGCGATGCCCTCCGAAGACCTGCTCCCGTCTCGGAGTGACCCGGGGGTCATAGTCCCTAGGGGTGCCGACGCAAGCCCCCAGTGCCGGAGCACGTAGGCCAGTCACGCAGGCACCCTGACGGAGATAGTGTCCCGGAGGAGTCGTCTATTCCGCAGGCCAAGGTAGCATCCCGGAGGAGCCGTCTACCCGGCCGGCCAAGGTAGCATCCCGGAGGAGCCGTCTACCTGGCGGAAGGGGAGTTGAAGAGCTCCCTGGCAGAGATAGTGTCCCGGAGGAGTCGCCTATCCCCGCGGGTGAGTCCTTATGCCGGAGCACTTGGAGCGAGTCAAGGTAGCATCCCGGAGGAGCCGTCTACCCGACTGGCCGAGGTAGCATCCCGGAGGAGCCGTCTACCTGGCGGAAGGGGAGTTGAAGAGCTCCCTGGCAGAGATAGTGTCCCGGAGGAGTCGCCTATCCCCGCGGGTGAGTCCTTATGCCGGAGCACTCGGAGCGAGTCAAGGTAGCATCCCGGAGGAGCCGTCTACCCGACTGGCCGAGGTAGCATCCCGGAGGAGCCGTCTACCTGGCGGAAGGGGAGTTGAAGAGCTCCCTGGCAGAGATAGTGTCCCGGAGGAGTCGCCTATCCCCGCGGATGATGTACACTCCGGAGAGTGGGTTGAAGCATGTTCCATGACCAAGGCAAGGTGCGCATGGTGTGATGAATGAGTGTGGTGCCTGGGGGCATGATGATATGATTGTGGCGCATGGGCGCGATGAAGTGAGTAAGGTGCCAGGAACACGTCTATGTCAATGGCGCGGCGCATGGGCGCGACGGAGTGCGTAAGGTGCCGGGGGCATGCTTGTGTCAATGGTGGCGCATGGGCGCGACAGAGTGTGTAAGGTGCCGGGGGCACGTTGGTGTCAATGGTGGCGCATGGGTGCGACATAGTGCGTATAGTGCCGGGGGCACGGTAGTGTGACAGAGAGCCTGGGGGCAGGCTGTATCAGCGGCGCGGCGCACAGGCGCGACGAAGTGCGTAAGGTGCCGGTGGCACGTATCATGACGATGGCGCGAGGGCGCAGCGACGAACGTCGCGGGGCAATACTTGGTGCCGGGCACGTATCATGCCGAAAATGGGTTTGCGCGGAGGGGTGAACCACCGGGGGAAAATGGCCGAGGCCAAGCCCTCCAGGAGGCCGAGGCCGACCCCCATGGCCTGGGGAAGGCCGAGGCCGACCACCTGGGGTTGGCCAAGGCCAGCTGGTTGTCTTCCATTTTCGGAGCCCAAGGTGACTTGTCCTTTGGCGAGCTTTGGGGGCGCCGTCGGTAGGTGTTTTGATAAGCAATGATGAATCCGGAAGTTACGTTATGACGAGTGCGTTGCCAAGAACCATACCCACATAGCGGACGAGGTGCCAAGGTTACGTATGGAGCGTACGAGGGGAAAGAAGTACGAAAAAGGGGTATGCAAGAAAGGGGTAAACAACGGGGGGAAAGTGGCCAAGGCCAAGGCCCCCAGGAGGCCGAGGCCGACCCCTATGGCCTGGGGAAGGCCGAGGCCGACCCCTATGGCCTGGGGAAGGCCGAGGCCGACCCTGGGGTTGGCCAAGGCCCTTGTCCCCCTTGATCCCGTTTCTCCAAATTCGCCGTCGGCCGATATTTGTGATGGAAAGGTGTTCGGATGGTCTCGGCGTGACGATCGCGCTAGCGTTAGTGACATCGACACGAAATAAAATGTCTAAGTCACGCACGAAGCGCGCGGAACGAGAAAAACACGTGTCTTTGGCGCGTGGGCACTGGCGCGTTGGAAAATTGACCGTTGACAATGTCGATGTGTTCGCATGAAATAGGACTCATATTGGGCCCTTGGGTATGACCAGAATAGGTTGGGAGCATAAGCCCCCTGCGTGTGGTGTGCGCGGAGGGGCAACCCGAGTGGGCACCGCACGCATAAACACTTAGGAAGATTTTATGTTGTTTGGCTGGAGTGTTGTTGAGATCGTCAATGCGTGATGATGAAGAGTAGGTGGCTCGAGCCACCTCGTGCACCACCTACGAAAGCCTTGGGATGCTTGGGTGTTGACACAAGGGCATGATGATAGGGCGCAGGGGCGCGAGCATGTAAACGGCGCCCGGGCGACGGACGACGAGTGTCGCGGAGACGTCACCTGGGCGATGGGCGACAAGCGTCGCGGAGACGGCGCACGGGCGCTGGCGACAAGGGTCGCGGAGACGGCGCACGGGCGCTGGCGACAAGGGTCGCGGAGACGGTGCCCGGGCGACGGATGACGAGTGTCGAATAATGAGTTGGAGTAGGTGGTTCGAGCTACCTCGCGCACCACGTACCAAGGATGTTGATGTTGATGTCGAGGGACATCGTCATGAGGGGCGCGACAAGGGTGCAAAACGTCGCGATGCGGGGGCAGTCCACGACGGGCGCATGTGCGCGGGCAATGCACGTCGGTCAATGTTGCAAAAAAATTCTAAGTATGGAAAAAAGTAACGAAATGCGTAAGGGAGTCAAGAAGTGAAACCCTAAAGCATATGAAGTTTTAGTTGTAGTAAAATGGGAATGTTGATTTTTTGGTTTTGTTAGATAGAAAAAAAAAATTTGTTAAGTGTTGTGTAGGGTGAGTATAATGGAATATGAGAAAGAAAAAGATGTTGAGTATGAGGGGTGTTGTATTTATGAAGTAGTGTAAATAAAGTATGTGGTGGTAAGAGAGGGAGAGAGAAGGCAAATATAACTAAGTATAAAATTGGGGTAGTAGTGGAGGGAGTTAAGGGGGGTGGGGTAGACGAAGAGAAAGGGGGGGGGGGGGGGGCCGGGGGAAGGGGGATGGGGAGGCCGAGGCCGAGGGGTGGGGGTGTGGGAAAAATGGGGGGATTGGAAATGATGGGGGGAGAGAAAAGATGAAGAGATAGTGATGTGATTAATGAGAGGGAGAGAGAAGGAAAGTGAATGAAGAGAGGGGAGGGGGGTCGGCCTAGGGAATGGGGGTGGGGAGGCCGAGGCCGAGGGTGAGGATGAGGGTGTGGGAAAATGGGGGAGGGATTCTAGGGGGGAAATGATGAGAGTGAAGTAAGGTGAAAGGGGGAGATTAATGTGAGTAATGAGTGAGGAAGAAAGAAGAAAGAAGAAGGAAGAGAGGGAAGGGAGGAGACCCACGTGAGGTTGAGAGAGAGAGGAGTGGTGTTGGGTGAGTTAATGAGTATAAGAGAGAGAGAGAGAGAGAGAGAGAGAGAGAGAGAGAGAGAAAATGTGTAAGAGAGTGTAAGAGAATGTGTAAGAGAGAGAGAGAGAGAGAGAGAGAGAGAGAGAGTGTGTAAAGTGGGGAAATTGGGGATGTTGTCTCGGGTAGAGAGAGAAGAGTAGGAAGTGTGTTAAATGGGTGATGTGAAGGAAGAAAGAGAAAAAGTAAAAAGTGATGGGAGGGAGAGAAAAAGGAAGAGAGAGAAGAGTAGGAAGTGTGTTAAATGGGTGATGTGAAGGAAGAAAGAGAAAAAGTAAAAAGTGATGGGAGGGAGAGAAAAAGGAAGAGAGAGAAATGGAGAGAGGGAATTAAAATTGGGAAGAGAGAGTGGGGAAGACCCACATGGAGGGGTGGGATGGAGGCTGGCCGAATTTGGGGGTGCCCAGGCGCCTGGGTGGTGGGTAGGGGGGGGGGTGATGGGGTGGGGGGGGGGGCAAAAAAAAAATTTTTTTTTTTGGCCTCCATAAGGAGAGGGAACCCCTAAGAATATTTTCACAATTTGCAAAATGAGAGTGAGAGAAATGGGATGGGAGAAGATGAAGCATTTTTCCTAAGACAGAAGTTGTTTATGAAGTGGGGAAAGGGTGATGGGGTGTTGGATGGTGAGGGAGGAGAGGAAAGTGTGAGAGGGAGGGTGATGAGAGCATGAATGTGGGGAGATGAAAAACTTGAAAAAAAATTTCTAAGTGTTGAAATTTTTTTTTTTGAGTTCGGGCAAGGATGCTAAGGGGAGGCCGTTGAGGGTGGTCATTGATGACCGGTTGCGAAAAAAATGAAAATTTTTCTAAGTGTTGGGTTGAGACAAGGATGCCGAGGGAGACCACTGAGGATGATCATCGATGACCGGTTGCGAAAAAAATGAAATTTTTTCTAAGTGTTGGAAAAGTGAATGCAGGATGATGATGCGACCGTAGTAGCGCGGCTCGAGCCACCCCGCGCACCACGTACCAAGTCATTGCAATGTGAGACCGAAGGGATTGGGAAGGGGTGAAGCCCCCAAGGGAGTGGGTGATGGCAAGAAGGGTGATATCAATAGACTTGTGCAAGATCAATGTAGCTTGAAAATTTTCTAAGTCTGGAAAATGTAACTTCATTGATAACGAAGGATGGGCAACATGCCTTGATACATGGGTATGGAAACTTGCAAAATGAACGAAAAAATTACAAGTGTGGAAAATGCACTAAGGCATGCCCTTATGTCCCGTACTTAGAGTTTGAGCTCTCCGGACGCAATCTTGTCGGCGAAGACAAACTTGAGGCCCCTGCACCACTTGAGGCCATGACCGACCTTTCGATGATAGGGGCAGTAGTTGTGATGGGCTAAGTCTTCCGAGGTAGGTTCACTGTCGACATTGGGCAGGGTTATGGCATTGTCGTCGATCCATGTCTCGAGGAGATCTCTAACAGTCTTCAAGTCACACGGGTATTCCGGGGCAGGCATCGGCTGCCCTCTCTTGTCAGGACGCCCGTCCCTTCCTTGGGACTGACGCTTACGGTTGTTGTCGTCGTTACTAGCTGCTTCCGTCGTCGTGGCCAAGGCAATATGAGGTTGGGGCTTTGGAGTCTTTGACGGACCGACCGAGTCATAGGTGCGTCGTGCAGCTTCCTTGAGATGTCCCCAAGACCGAAGCTGGAGATTTTCAAGGTAGACTCTGTAGGTGTCCTTCATGTTCTTGATGCAAATGGGCACAAGGGTTTCATCCTTGCTGAAGTCAGTGCACTCCAAGCACTTGTGATGAAATCGCGTAACATAGGTGTTGAGGTCTTCGCCGGGGTTCTGGCGGATTCCGGCGATGTCAACGATGGTCACACGTTCCGTCTCATAGTGAAACTTGTCAAGGAAGAGCTGGACCATGTCGGACCATGAATGGATAGTACTGTCAGGAATCTGATGATACCAAGAGTAGGCGAGGCCAGTCAGGGACTTGTGAAATTCCCGAAGCTTCAAAGTGTCGTCTTCCCCGTAGTGCTCGAGGGAGCCAGCAAAACGGGTGAGATGCTCGCGGGCGTTGCCTTCTTTGCCATTGAACAATGTGAAGGATGGTTGCTTGTACTTGACAGGGTAGGGCTTAGTAGCGAGGCTGCCAAAGTAGGGAGCATGACCTGACAGCTTAGAGGCGGAGTGGGGTGAGGATGACTGCGGGAGACGGTGAAGGAGGGCATCTAAGTCATGCTTGGTGACGTACGACGCATGTGAGGGCTTGTGCCCTGTCGTGATGATCCGAGCACCAGAGCCCCCAGACGGTACAACCTGAGGCATTAAGGGAATGACGATGGCAGATGGGGGTTGGTGTTGGTGAGCAACTTGTTGGGGCATGTTTTGCGTATGGGTGGCGTCAGCTGCTGGAGGCCGATCGTCAGGAAAGGTCGCCTGGAGTAAGCCGGGGGAATGACTTGTGTTTAGGTTTCGGCTAGTTATGTTCGGGTTAGGCTCCATCTCAATTGATTCGTGAGTCTCCGAAGTGCTTCGAGCAAGGGCAATGCGTGGCGCCGGGGGCTGAGGTGCCGCGAGTCCTACTGTCGAGGGCCCGGAGGACCAAGGCAGCGGTGGTCGCGACACTGGGGCCTGAGCAGGGACAAAAACTTGCCCAGGCCTTGAAGGTTGGATATGAGCAGGAAGGGCCAAACCTGGATCTTGGGATAACACGGGGTGAGTAATGGGCACAGGGTGCAGAGCTCTAAAGCTTTGGGAAATCGGTGATTGTGAAGTCAAGACTTGGATTGATTTTTGCATTTCTACCATGGCTGTCATAAGAGTGGCTATAGTAGGCGAAAACTGCTGGATGGCCGCATTGACTGCAACTTGTATGTCAGGTGCGGTAGTTTGTGGCTGGTCTTGGAGACGCATAGCACTAGTCCCTTCTTGTTCGCCGAGGTGATCCTCCTCTTGTACGGTGTGGATAAGGCCTTGGCTGGCAGCCCTCGTAGCTTTTCGTTGTCTAGGCATGGAGACTGAGTGCGGAAGATAGACAGACTGCAGTACGATGCTCACCTCCCCAGCGGAGTCGCCAAAATGATGCCAAGGAAAGCGGGTTCGTACTTACGTGGAGGTGCCACAAAGGCTGCAGTCCGAGTCAGCTTCCAAGTATGTTGATGTGAGACACAGCAAGGGTGGAACAAGGGCAGAGACCAAGGGCTTCCCAGACAGAGCTTGAGGGTGGCAGTGCTGCGAGGGCGATAGCGCAGGATGAATATACGACGACAGTCACAGTCCGATGCTTAGGTCCAAAGTCAGGGTCTTGTATGTTTCTCTCTCTAGGATTCTAGAGTGAGAAAGTGAAATATGTTCTGAAAATGTCCAACTGTTCATCTTCAAATGAATTCTCAAGACCTCTATTTATAGAGATTGAGATGATGATGTCATTAACCGACACGTGGCGCTCCCCGGGAATGACACGTCACCGGGGGGTCCACGGGTGCCGGTGCTCCATGGACTGTCAGATCGCATATTCAACCGGCCTGCTCCTCACAGCGTCGCTCTGTCTGTCTGGAAAGACTGGCTCCCACCGCATCGGTGTGGCCAGAGAACCCCCTTGATCTAGCCTCCAATCCAAGCCCTTGCGGAGTCCCACAGGCCTGGCAGCGGTGGGGAAGACCCGACGCCCAACTGCCAGGTGAACTAGGCGCGATGCCCTCCGAAGACCTGCTCCCGTCTCGGAGTGACCCGGGGGTCATAGTCCCTAGGGGTGCCGACGCAAGCCCCCAGTGCCGGAGCACGTAGGCCAGTCACGCAGGCACCCTGACGGAGATAGTGTCCCGGAGGAGTCGTCTATTCCGCAGGCCAAGGTAGCATCCCGGAGGAGCCGTCTACCCGGCCGGCCAAGGTAGCATCCCGGAGGAGCCGTCTACCTGGCGGAAGGGGAGTTGAAGAGCTCCCTGGCAGAGATAGTGTCCCGGAGGAGTCGCCTATCCCTGCGGGTGAGTCCTTATGCCGGAGCACTTGGAGCGAGTCAAGGTAGCATCCCGGAGGAGCCGTCTACCCGACTGGCCGAGGTAGCATCCCGGAGGAGCCGTCTACCTGGCGGAAGGGGAGTTGAAGAGCTCCCTGGCAGAGATAGTGTCCCGGAGGAGTCGCCTATCCCCGCGGGTGAGTCCTTATGCCGGAGCACTCGGAGCGAGTCAAGGTAGCATCCCGGAGGAGCCGTCTACCCGACTGGCCGAGGTAGCATCCCGGAGGAGCCGTCTACCTGGCGGAAGGGGAGTTGAAGAGCTCCCTGGCAGAGATAGTGTCCCGGAGGAGTCGCCTATCCCCGCGGGTGAGTCCTTGTGCCGGAGCACTCGGAGCATGTCAAGGTAGCATCCCGGAGGAGCCGTCTACCCGACTGGCCGAGGTAGCATCCCGGAGGAGCCGTCTACCTGGCGGAAGGGGAGTTGAAGAGCTCCCTGGCAGAGATAGTGTCCCGGAGGAGTCGCCTATCCCCGCGGATGATGTACACTCCGGAGAGTGGGTTGAAGCATGTTCCATGACCAAGGCAAGGTGCGCATGGTGTGATGAATGAGTGTGGTGCCCGGGGGCATGATGATATGATTGTGGCGCATGGGCGCGATGAAGTGAGTAAGGTCCCAGGGGCACGTCTATGTCAATGGCGCGGCGCATGGGCGCGACGGAGTGCGTAAGGTGCCGGGGGCATGCTTGTGTCAATGGTGGCGCATGGGCGCGACAGAGTGTGTAAGGTGCCGGGGGCACGTTGGTGTCAATGGTTGCGCATGGGCGCGACATAGTGCGTATAGTGCCGGGGGCACGGTAATGTGACAGAGAGCCTGGGGGCACGGCTGTATCAGCGGTGCGGCGCGGCGAAGTGCGTAAGGTGCCGGTGGCACGTATCATGACGATGGCGCGAGGGCGCGGCGACGAACGTCGCGGAGCAATACTTGGTGCCGGGCACGTATCATGCCGAAAATGGGTTTGCGCGGAGGGGTGAACCACCGGGGGAAAATGGCCGAGGCCAAGCCCTCCAGGAGGCCGAGGCCGACCCCCATGGCCTGGGGAAGGCCGAGGCCGACCCCCTGGGGTTGGCCAAGGCCAAATGGTTGTCTTCCATTTTCGGAGCCCAAGGTCACTTCTCCTTTTGCAAACTTCGGGTGCGCCGTCGGTAGGTGTTTTGATAAGCAATGATGAATCCGGAAGTTACGTTATGACGAGTGTGTTGCCAAGAACCATACCCACATAGCGGACGAGGTGCCAAGGTTACGTATGGAGCGTACGAGGGGAAAGAAGTACGAAAAAGGGGTATGCGGGAAAGGGGTGAACCACCGGGGGAAAGTGGCCAAGGCCAAGCCCCCCAGGAGGCCGAGGCCGACCCCTATGGCCTGGGGAAGGCCGAGGCCGACCCCCTGGGGTTGGCCAAGGCCATTTTCCCCCTTGACCCCGTTTCTCCAAATGCGCCGTCGGCCGATATTTTTGATGAAAAGGTGTTCGGATGGTCTCGGCGTGACGATCGCGCTAGCGTTAATGACATCGACGCGAAATAAAATGTCTAAGTCATGCACGAAGCGTGCGGAATGAGAAAAACACGTGTCTTGGGCGCGTGGGCGCTGACGCGTTGGAAAATTGACCGTTGACAATGTCGACGTGTTCGCGTGAAATAGGACTCCTATTGGGCCCTTGGGTATGACCAGAATAGGTTGGGAACAACTTCTAATCATTTTATTAAGTTTAAATATATTTAATTTTGATTGAAATAATATGATCGTGTTATATTATTTGTCTACATAAAATAAATATTGAAATTAAGTTGTGGGTCCAAAATGTAATTATGTAAAACTTTAGAGTTAAAAAGTAGTTATGCAAAGCTTTGGGGTCAATTTCAAAATATCCTAAGTTAGCCATAAGGGGTCACGTGAAGGGGTGTGGGATTAATAGCATGTTGGTGTGCCACCTATGTTTGGTGGTGAGTAATCAAAGGAAATAATAAAAAAATGGGAAGAGAAGTTAAGTGGATAATTTAGAAACAAAAGAGAAGGTGGGAAGGAAGAGAACCATTCGGCCAAGAGAAACAAAGAGAAGGGAAAGAGTGGGAAAAGAAAAGAGAGAAAGAAGAAGGAAGAAAAGAAAAGAGAGAAAGGAAGAAGAGAAGAAGAAAAGGAAGAGTAAAGGAGGGGGATTTGCATCAACTTTCTCCTATTGGCTTGAGCTTAATTTTCTTGGTAGGTTATCTTGTTCTTTTAGGTTTTAAAGCATGTTAGAGAAGTATTATGATGGTAGTAAAACACTTATATATATTTTCGAAATGATTCAAGGAGAAGGGGGTTCATGTATACTGAAATCTGCAAAAACAGTCATGGAATTAGGGTACTTTTTGGTGCTTAGAAATGTATACTTTTAGTTAAGATATGGACCTGGTTATTTTATATGTTATACTAGTACATGCATAGAGTATACATACCAAATTACAGATTATTTCAAGTAGTATTACTATGGTTTAAAATTCGTGGATTGAAACCTATTCTGTGAAACTGTACAGTCATGGAATTAGAGTACTTTTGATGCTTAGAAATGTATACTTTTAGTTAATATATGGACTTGGTTATTTTATATGTTACACTAGTACATGTATAGAGTATACATACCAAATTTCAGATTATTTCAAGTACTATTGCTATGGTTTAAAATTCGTGGCTTGGAACCTATCTTGTGAAACTGTTGCTAGGCAGATTCTGAAGTTTGTCTTTTTAAAGGACTTAATATGATCTTAAAACAATATTTTCGTGTCAAGTAAAATACGGGTATGTAGATATTTAAGTCTACTTTTCATAAATATATAGTTTGACTGTAGAAGCCTTGTAATTAAATTGTTATGATTTTCGGAATACAGACTACTCCTGCTGCCATTTGAAATACTGGGCAGATTAGGTTACATGTTTGGCATGTATTGTTGATAATACGTAAATTGATGACATTCATGTTGACGTATGTACATGATTATGCATATCACGTGAAGGAGGAGGAAAAAAAGTGAGTTGAGGGTGTTATTTGCCGGGGTTGGAAGTTATCCGGCCAGGGTTCTCGTTCTCGTTCATGTCTTGATAGGGCGCACTAGCTATGCGTACTAATTCTCGAAAGGAATTATTGGCGTGCCTGTGATGACGTTGGACTTCTTCTATCGAACCCGCTACATCAGTTGGTTGCGATACGAAAAGTCTCTCGCACTCAGGGAAGGTTGGCTCGTGCATGAGGGGCATATTTGCATATTGATATTCTCGTACTTGGCTTATATTTGTCTTGAACTTTTTTGTACTGTATGGTTATTCTTGGTGAGATCAAGTTAATATTTAGGTCTTGCTTGTCATTCTCGTGTATGTTCTACAAGATTTCAAATCTTGCTCGATATGTTATTCTCGTTTCTTTTGAAGGCAAGTGTGAGCAGATGCTTGCATGTGTTACTCGATATGTTAAATTATTCTTAAGTACGTAGGTATCATCTGTTCAAGTGACTTGCGTGTTCATACTAACTATACATAATATGATCAAGTCATGTTTGGACTTAAAAGCACCGGATACCCTACTGAGCCATTAGGCTGACCCATTCCCAATACCTTTTTTTCTAGGTTCGGAGTCGGAGTATTTGCCAAGGGACGAAGAGGATTACCTCGGGGAGACTCAAGAGTATTACGCTGGGTGAGCAACGTTTTAGTTGTTCTTCTTTTATTTTGGAGTGTAGTACTTGTACAGAAGAGAGGTGGTCTGTAATATAATGTTATGTTCAGTCTTTCCACTTATGGACGACTGTAATGTTTAAGCATACTTCCGCTGTTTCTTTTGAGGTTTTGTAGTAAAGCTCTGTTTATCCTTGAGGTATATGTGTTAACAAGCCTGTTTAGCGTTGCGCCCCTTCCGGGGGCGTGACAGATACCATCTGTAACGACCCGGTCCATGGCCCCACCACAGGGCATTGCCTCCCTCAAAAGGGCTAACCAAGTAGGTAGTTATGAGTTCATAGGCAGGGTCTTATAAGGCCAATTACAAACTCTCTCACGGCCCCACCACAGGGCATTGCCTCCCTCAAAAGGGCTAACCAAGTAGGTACTTATGAGTTCATAGGCAGGGTCTTATAAGGCCAATTACAAACTCTCACATAGTCGATGTGGGATATTACAATCTCCCCACCTTAGTCCTTAGTGTCCTCACTAAGTCTCAATCACACATAGCCCAAAATCTTCCTCTCTAGCCAATGTGGGATATACCCAGCTCACCATTTGTTGCCCTAACCATCCTCTTGATGTAGGTTATACCCGGGCTTGCCTTCGTTTCCCCCAACCATCGGTAACCCGACTGGACAACCCAGCCAGAGCTTTCAAGAGTCAGCTCTGATACCATCTTTAACGACCCGGTCCACGTCCCCACCACAGGGCATTGCCTCCCTCAAAAGGGCTAGCCAAGTAGGTACTTCTGAGTTCATAGGCAGGGTCTTATAAGGCCAATTACAAACTCTCCCATAACCGATGTGGGATATTACATTTTTAAAGTTGGGTACTAAAGCTGTGCTGGAGGTAAAGTTGAGGGTACATTTTTAGGATTAGCCCTAAGTGTAATTATGACATAGTAGACAACAGCTTGGATGAGGTGTGGACGATTCACGCCCCTTGGATAATCACCTAGTTCAAAAAGGTTTTGACGCGTCGCCTCCAGGATACAACAACCTAGCTTAAATTGTTGTTTCAACTGTAAAGCAGAAGTTATACTCGAAATGCTACTAATATGCCCATAGTTCTAAGTTTAGAAAAATTTCATGAAAAAAGTGTAAGATGTAAAACTTACTTGAAAAACCTTAGAAATGGTTCAAAAGCATCTTTAGATATGCTAGTTAGGAGGCTAAGGCTAAATACACATATAGCTGTTCACAAAAGATTACAAAAATATTGAATATAAAATGGTAACTAAATTTGGTAATACAAAATATGACAGTTGGAAATGAATGCCGAAATTCTTACCCAACATTAAAATAGGTTGCTTCACGAGTTTATTTTATCTAATATAAGCATGGTGGAATGTGCCATATCAAACTTGGGATGCATAACCGTATCTCCAGCACTTGTCTATAATCCTTTGAGCGTGTGAGTACACTCAAGCACAAGTAACTATAAGATGCCAATGACTTGGCATGTATAAGCTCCTTAAGGTTTCCTTACAAGAACCAACATGGCATCAAACAAGTATTTTAAAAAAGTATGAGTATGTAACAAATGAAATATTTTCAATGTGGGACTAAAGCATATAAAATATTTTCATATAATCTTAGTGTTTCACAAAACGATTTTTGCAATTAAAAAGGAGAATCACTCCGCCTCCGAGGCTTGGACGTGGAGAGAGACACATCAAGGTTCATCGCAACAAAGTCTACACATAAACATATTGTAAAATTACATTTCAGTGAAGGGAGACCAAATATGCAAGCAAGAAGAATCGAAATCAATACCTTACTAAACCAGAGCTTTGATACCATGCAAAGTTATCATCTATTCTAAAAGTTCAAGTTTTTAATTGTTAGACTATTTTAACAAACACTAAGCATGCATGCGAGGCCCACTAACCATCCACCAAGCGCACTAGAACAGCTCTAATTGCATTGTGGAGATCGAGAGTGTAACGTCCTGGCTTTTTAGAGGTGTCCAAAATAATTGTTAGTTGGTTGAGAGAAACGATGATAATTTTCAGTGACGAGTTTTGATTGGTATAAATTATTAAAGGTTAGAATTCTTTTATAGGCAGAAATGATATGATGCAAAACTTTGGAATTAGTTACTGTGAAAAAGTCAAATGTGGGTATTAGTGGCATGTGCACTTGTGGCTTGTGAAATATGATCTTGGAGGACTTGCCACCTCTTACTTAAGTGGTGAGTTACCATATAAAGGTTACGGTTTGAATATTAACACAAAGAAGGTGAACTTAGAATGGAGTTAGGGTAAGGAGAAAGAATAGCAATAAAAAGAAAGAAGGGAAAATCGTGAGGGGTTACAGGAGTGAAAGACATGGGGAGAAAGAAAAGGAATGAAAGGAAATAAAAGTGATGGAATTAGAGAAGGCGACAGCTATCCAAGAAGAACATAATAGAGAAGAATAGTAGAGTAATGAAGATTGATGTTTGGGAAAATTGAATAAAATACTCCTGTGATTTGGACCTATTGCAGAAAGGCCCTCAAAGTTATAAAAGTTACAAGGAGACACTTGAGTTTGCAAAAGTGTTGCTACAGACGATTGCCGTAATATAATGATAGAGATGTCTAAATTGCCCCTATATATAACCCCTAATTTTAGATCTATATTTTTTTTGCTTCTTAAATGATGCCCATCTCCGATCTTAGTCGCTGGCCGTTTTCTAGTCGTTCTGCTGGCACCCCAGCCTTCGTCGGTGACCGGCGTTCCCTCCCTTCCCCCTCTTCTCCCCTGTCTCATTTCTTCCCCTTCCATCTCGTCCCATTCCCTCATGTTGCCTTACCTACTTTCTCGTGTCGGCCCTAATTAGGGCTTGGGCTTTTGGTGATAAAGGGCAGGTTATATTGGCGGTGGTGTGGCTAGGGTGGTGGTGCCGCCCCTCTGCTCGAGATTTTTGATGATGGGGCTGGCGACATAGACCGAGTTCGCGGTGGGGTTCGTAGTGGGAGAAATGGATAGGTGGTCGCGGTTGATGGTGGGGCTAGCGGCTACGTCAAAGGGTTCATGGTGGGTGGTCGAAACTGGTGGCATTGTACATGGACAGAGTGGATGGTGGCAAGAAATGGGCGGTGGTGGTGGTGGATAGGGCGTGATGAGGGTGGCGGCTAGGGTTTTGGCTATGAAAGTGGCAGCTAGGGTTTTGGTTGGTGATGGTGGCGGGTAAAGTTAGGGTTTGGTTGGATCGGAGAAGAAATTGGGACTTGAGTGGGAGTAAAAAAAGAAAGTGAGGGTACTTTCATCTTTTCAACGTATTAAAAATCTATCAAATGCACTTTTTAAGACGGTGAATATCGCCCCGTTAACTTGGATGATTTCTTTAACGATTGCAAAAAAATTGACACCGCAAGCGGCCATTTGGAACTTTTGTAACTCTGAGGTTTTTTTTCCAATAGGTCCAAACCATATGGGTATTTGTGCAATTAACCCTAGATGTTCTGCTTGGCTTACTCATGACTTGGGTAAGGGTAAATTAATATCACTATTCTTTCAATTCAAGTGGTTATTTTTTAATGTTAAAATCTTGTTCAAATACTTTATCTTGAATTTAAGTAAGTATCTTTTTATTGAAATATATTCTATGACGGGGCTTAAGTACTTTTGACCAATGACAATGATTCAGTGATTTGTCTACATGCATTATATGTTAATGATTTTGATACAATTGAGCTTTGGCGTCTCTTTGAAGATATTGGAGGCAAGACACTGAAGTGTTATGAGTGATTTGCAAAATAAAAATTCAATTGGTTTACCAATTGTTCGGAGTACTAAGACACAATTACATTAATTGTTTGTCTATCGAGTATTTTGTTCAAGAATTGTTTAGCGTCTTTATTCTGATCCAATGGCGCTATAATTATCCAACTTACTAGGTTACCCGGCTCACTCCCCGATATTTACCATTCTAGTGCAGATTATTATTATGATGAGCTGATACAAGTGGAGATGCGAGCAAGATTTGCACTGGAGTTTATAAATGCTCATAACTTATTTTTAGGTTTTGTAATTGATTGAGATGGTGTTGCTATTATGTTCCAAAATATTTGAATTATGTTATTAGAGATTCGAGGAAGGGGATTTATAAATGGACTTTTATGGCCAAACGAGCAAAAAGTTAGCAAAATGGTTACCAATGTTGGAACCATGCACTGATTTTTTGTTACCCCTCATGTACTTGAATGCTAGTGGGAGACACATCCCAGATACATAAAACTTCTCCTGATTTCTCAAAAAATAAAATAAGTGGAGCTGCTGCATCCTAAATACTTGTTATTCTTGGCCTACAGGCAATGGTTGCTATTAACGCTAGCTAGATAGCGAAATACTCCCTCTGTCTCACATAATTTGATAAATTTTTCTTTTTGGGCCATCCCACCAAAATTGTTTATTTCCAAATTTAGAAAGATTATGCAGGTACTTTTACATATTTACCCTTTTTATTCTATTTCTCTCTCTACATTTAAATCTCTATTAACTCATTTTCTCTCTCGTGACCCATTTTCTTACACTTTTTTATTCATTTCTCTCTCCATATTTAACAGTCCACTAACCCATTTTCTCTTCTGACCCATTTTCTTCCCCTCCTCTCTCTAAAGGATAGGATGTGAAACACATAATATATCACTTCAATCCTTACTCTGTGTGCAAAAAAAAGTTGATCAAATCCAAGTTTCTACAAGAAGAATGCACCAATGAGGAGTCTCCACTTTCAGCTTAGAAATATGAAAAGCAAAATTAGCAGGTACCATAAGCTGATTCATGAGATAATCAATGAAAGATTGCCAAATTATGACATGAGCTAGCAATGCAATTTTCTAAGCTCATGGTTTTGGTCCACTTGGTGCCTTAACATTGCCTCTAGAACGTACGCTTAATTGTGCTTTAAATCAAGTATATATTTTCGAAGCCAACACCTCAGAATTATCAACTCCTCACAAAAAATTAAGGCCTAATCTCAAAATCTCAAAACTGTACCTTCAAGTTTATCCCAAGTACAGCTTTAGTACCCAAGTTTTAAGGTGTGCCAAAGAAGTACCCAAATTTTAAAAAACGTATTAAATCAGTACCTAAGCTGACGGAGCATGGATGCCGTTAAAAAGTCAGAGGGATATGACTGTCATTATTAAAAAAATGTGTTTTTACTTAAAAAGTTCAGGTAATGAATTGGTACAGTTAACTTTTCATAGGTACTCATTTGGTACGATTTACTTTTACTACTTTTTCTTTTCACAGCCGTTCGATGTGGCACTATCTTAACCGTTTGATTATTTTATCTTCCTTAATTAATCATTAAAAAGTCTCTCTGTCTCTGTCTCTCTCCCTCTTTCTCCGCATTCTGACACGGATTTCCTTAGTCGAATCAGTGATTCTAAAGCATTTTTGGGGTCAAAATCAGAAACTCGAACACATTCCACAAGGGCCTTCAACAGCGGCCTTGTTGACAGTATATCTGTTGACCGAGAGTTATCCACGACCAATTTTGCTTCCTTCATGGCCGTTTTCGGTGGTGTGGACTGTGATAATGGGGCCCAAGCAAGGGAGTTTGGGTTTTTGGTGGTTTCTGAAAATATGACTCGATTAAGATGGGACGGCGATGAGGACGCTATGCTGAGTTGACTCAGGCAGGAGGAAAATGAATCGGTGGTGTACAGGCTGAAGTCAGAGGCTGAGTGCCACGCGTCGCAGCCTGGTTAAAGACTGGAACTGCCGGTTGAATCTCCACCGCCGATTAAGGTCTCCATCCACTCGTCTAAGTCGAACGCACGCCACCAGAACCACCACCAAAGTCGGAAAATCTAAACCCAGTGGTGGAATGATGGTGCTCCAAGCTGGGAAACAACACATATCATCTTCCGCCTGGGTAAAATGGGTCAACCACCTCGCCAAGTGGTCCTCCGGCAACA
Source organism: Escallonia rubra (assembly GCA_033065855.1). Classification (NCBI taxonomy): domain Eukaryota; kingdom Viridiplantae; phylum Streptophyta; class Magnoliopsida; order Escalloniales; family Escalloniaceae; genus Escallonia; species Escallonia rubra. Next base: position 373,447 of record JAVXUO010001759.1, on the reverse strand, counting down.
CGGTAGACCTTGACAACTCCTATCAGGATGACTTGTGTGCCCAGATAACCAAGATGCTCTGCGCGTGGACCAAACTTAGGTTGCTCAGGTAGTCGAGTCCGTCCTCGCTAAAGATCTGGGCTCCGGCCTTGAACCACACCGCCTTACCGAACTTGATGCCGTTACGGGCCAGAAGCTCAGGGAAGACACACCTGAGAGCTTCGAGCATTGCCCACTTGGAGTGGATCACCTCAACTCGCGGTTTTTGGCAAAAGTTTCTGGGTCAGTAGAAAGCCCAGCGGTGTCCCACCCGTAGTCACCGGGGAATTCACCGGTGAGATAGAATGGATCCTCACCGGAGAATAGTCCCAAGTACTCGACCTTGTCAGGGCCATACCACGGGCTGCCGGATGAGACGACATTGCTGACGCTCTTCCTCATGGAGACTCTTCCATTGCCAGTGATCTCTGAGGCTGTTGGAGTAATTTGCACCGCATTCCGGCAAAAGATGGGGAAGAGAGGGCCATTGTTGCCGTAGCCATGGCTAAGAAGTAGCAACATAAACATGGATTACTATAGATGGATGTAGAAGATGTGAAGTTGTTGAGTTTAGAGGGAGAGGGAGAGAGAGGGGGAGGGGAGAGAGAGAGTTTTTAATGATTAATTAAAGAAGATAAAATAATCAAATGGTTAAGATAATGCCACATCGAACGGCTGTGAAAAGAAAAAGTAGTAAAAGTAAACCGTACCAAGTGAGTACCTATGAAAAGTAAATTGTATCAAATCAGTACACGAACTTTTTAAAAACATTTTTTTTAATAATGACAGTCCTACCCCTCTGACTTTTTAACGGCATCCGTGCTCCGTCAGCTTAGGTACTGATTTGGTACTCTTTTTAAAAGTTGGGTACTTCTTTGGCACACCTTCAAACTTGGGTACTGAAGCTGTACTTGGGATAAACTAAAAGGTACAGTTTTGGGATTTGGCCAAAAATTAAACCTAAAATTGCAACTTAATCCTTTTACTTGTTTTCATATGCTAGTGATCGGTCTTCCCCTTAGCATACTTCCCTAGTCTCTCCAATTCACTTTCACGTCTTAAAGGTCAGTGATATCTATTTTTAGACCATCTCTCGAGCTAATTTCAAAATTAATTGACCAACGGATGGTGTACTGCCTATCTATATAATATATAATAAGCGAAGCGAGAAATGTATTGATAACTTCTTTACGCGACACATCATCGTTTCTTTATATGACACGTCGTCAGATCCTTATTTTAAGATTAATTAACTTCTATATTAGTAAGTCTTATTTAGTTCAAAAATAATTCTAATCATTCTAAAATTCTACCTAACCAATATACAAATGTATTAAGACTTCTTTTTGACAATTATGTCCTCAAAATTCAAAAACTAATTCTAATCATTCTAAAACTCAACCTTATCATTATACTAACTTATTAGGACTTAATATTGACTATTGTATCTTCAAAACTCCTATCTAATATGAATATTAAAACTCAGACATATATATAACGAAAATAATACTTTTGATTTAGAAGAAAAAAATTAATTTTAAAATTAATTCTAATCAGGCTAAAACTCTACCTAATCGATGTACTAATAAATTAAGACTTTATTTTGATAGGATCCTTATTAGATTTAGAATAAAAACTTGATCTAATAATACTTTTAAATTTTGATAGGATCCTTACTTTTATATCTAATTAATTTTGCACGAGTAATGAGGGTTTTCTGTAAGCCCTATGTAACATGAAAATGATACTTTCAATTTAGAAGAAAGATTAAGATTAAACAAACTTACGAGACTTAGAACAAAAAATGATCTAACAATTGATTTGAATTTTGATAGTTAGTTTATTTTTTAATTTGATTAATTTTCCAAGAATAATGAGGGTTATATAATTTAAAACTTAATTCTAAACATTTTAGAACTCAACGTAATCAATATACTAATTTCTTATGATTATTGTATTCTTAAAACTACTATTTAATGTGAATATAAAATTTCATATATAAAAAAAACAAAAATAAATTATTAGATTTAGAAGGAGGAATGACGTTCTAATTGAGTTAAATGTACTATCATCACACACACACACACACATATATAATACTGATCGATAAAAATAAATAATGTAATTATAAGTCAGCATTTTTTAATAAGATCTCACGACCACCAAACTGGTTATATCACATATATAAATTAAAGATTTAGAAAACAACTAAAACTCTTTACTGCAATTTAATGTTGAAAAATTCGTGGTATAATTGTCGCGATATTTGTAAACCTTATAAATCTAGAAAATCAATTGTACAATGTTTAAACTCTATGTTACAGACATATTTACGTATTAGGCTTTAATTTTGACTATTAATACCTTGATTACATTGTCATGCAATTCTTGCGCAATATTTGCATACTAAAATATGTGTACTTTAGTTCTTTTGAACTGTAAGTTGAAAGAACAATGAGTAGATTGTGTTACGATATCGATTGACGATGTAAAAGAAAAGCTTAAAGAATGCAAAAATCTAACAACGACACTGTAACACAATCCACTCATTATTCTTTAAACTTACAGTTTAGAGGATCTAAAGCAAAAATACCTATACAATATATTCTGCAACAATTGCATGACCATCTAATTAAGATTCAATTTTAAATATGTATGAGATGAAAAAAATCTTCTACTGGATATCATGTTCGTATCTTAATAAGTTGGTGATTTCTTGAAACAATGATTTATGAAGAAGATAAGAATGGACCATGGCATTTACGATTCCAAAGATAAAGAGCTCTTAACCTAAACTTAAAGCTAGGGAAACTTGGTTTTGAAAGGCTATACGTTGGACCACTAAAAGAATTTAATAATAATATAATCTTGACAAGTTACTTGAAGCTGTTACAAATAAAGTATAAAAATTTCTTATAAACAATTATAGTTTTAGAAAAAGTAGTTTTTTTTTCATAAAGATGTTAATCTCTTTTTGTTTTTTGAAATGTGGTACGCATTGATACACTTTTTGTAGCTTTTCAAAATATTTTATTAATTTACTCGAGCTTGACTTGGGATCATGAGCTATAATACCTAATAACTGAGGCAAGAAATGCAACGATAGCTCATTGCATTGTGTTTAGGTTAAACATACTAATGTTGCAAAAGATTTCCACATATTATTTTGAACAGGGTCCATAATTTTGCAATTAATAAAATTGACAAATATAGTAAATATTTAAATAATAAGCCTTATGCAATTCGAAAATTAACCCGAGACATTAAAAATTTTCTAGCCAATATTGTAGCCTATTATGACTTTATTTGAATATTGTATATCCAAAAAGCTCTCTAACATGAAATATTGACATGTAAAACAAAAATTTCTTAAGAGATTTAATAAGAAAAATTAGATACTATTTTAAATTAATATTTAAGTTTTCTGTAAATTGAAATATGAATTTAACTTGATTAATATGTCGGTTAAAAATTTTGGTTGATAATTTCTTTACTCTAAGGTCTTGCGTTATCCTATTTAGTCACATCGGTTAAAGATAGAAATACCATAATATGCAGATTTTATATGAGATATATTAAAAAATAGTGTAAATTTAAAACCCTAATTGTGAGAGGAATTCTTAAATTCAACTAATTTTATGTTGGTAAAGTTTTGAACCAATTTGTTTCTAAGGTACTTTTAATATGAGTAATTAAACTCTTAAATATTCTAAATTCTACATTAGCAATATACCATTTATGATTTTATATTAACTTTTATAATTCTGAATAGAATTGCATGTAAAATCTAAAAAGATATTAGTTATGTTGCGATGAATGTAGACTAAAACTTAGATTGAAAACCTTATTATATCTAAAGATAAATCTTACTTAATAAGCATACTTATTGTATACTTTGTAAAATATTGGTTAAATTTTGTTCAATAATATTCTTACTACTAGGTTTTCGGCTATCCTATATAATCATGTTGATTAAACTTTTTAAGCTTTACATGATTATTACCTCATGCACTGATTACTATTTTCACAGTATACTTTGTTGGTAGATTACACTTGCTTTTAAAAATACCACATCATCCTTATTTAATTAGTCGGTTTGACTAACTTTTATAAATAACATGCTATAAACAAATATATAATAAGCGAAGCGAGAAAGGTATTGATAACTTCTTTACACGACACATCATCGTTTCTTTATATGACACGTCGTCATATCCTTATTTTAAGATTAATTAACTTCTATATCAATAAGTCTTATTTAGTTCAAAAATTAATTATAATCATTCTAAAATTCTACCTAATTAATATACTAATGTATTAAGACTTCTTTTTGACAATTATGTCCTTAAAATTTAAAAACTAATTCTAATCATTCTAAAACTCAACCTTATCATTATACTAACTTATTAGGACTTAATATTAACTATTGTATCTTCAAAACTACTATCTAATATGAATATAAAAACTCATATACTTTTTCTTGTAGTGCTACCTAATCAATGTACTAATCAATTAAGACTTTATTTTGACAATTATGTCCTTAAAAGTGTTTTGTAATATGAAAATTAAAATCCATAGACCCCAAAACTAACTTATGAGATTTAGAATAAAAACATGATCTAATAATACTTTTAAATTTTAATAGGATACTTATTTTTATATCTAATTAATTTTGCAGGAGTAATGCGGGTTTTCTATAAGCCCTATGTAACACGAAAATGATACTTTCAATTTAGAAGAAAAAATTAAGATTAAACAAACTTACGAGACTTAAAACAAAAAATGATCTAACAATTAATTTGAATTTTGATAGTTAGCTTATTTTTTAATTTGATTAATTTTCCAAGAAAAATGATGGACCAAAATTTTCTCTATCAAAATTAAGCTAATATGTAATTAAACTATATGCAATCCATTCAGAGGGACAAATTATTTTTAAAAGTTACTTAGAAAATAATAAAAATGTATAAGGACATTACTTACTGATATTTCACCAGAAGGGTTAGTTTATTTTATTACAAGAAAGTTCAAGTAAAAAATTAAAGTAACTATCTTTGATGAAATAACCATAAAATTATAAAATTGTACAATATATTTTATTATGCATTTCAAAACTACTAAAATAAATTACTGTTAATACGGGATTTTGAGCTAGTTCGGTATAGTGTTAGGTTGCAGTGTTGACACTGATTTGTTTCTACCAATATTAATGCATTTTATTCGTCTAAATACTGGCAGAACAAACAATAAGTTCGTAACTTTAGCAGTACCCTTTTTCGTAGTAGCACAAAGTGAAAAAGAGGAACTGACTACACAAGCACAAGAGAGCACAACTAGATTTTACAGGGTGCTACATCTGAACTGAAGAACAGTTCATGTCGCCTAGAATCAGAGGTATCAGAGAGAAAGATCTGAAGCAAGGGTGTTCACTGCAACATGACTTAGGTCAACTTGACAGAGATCGGGCTTCTAACGAATCGCTTGCTAGAGTACCATTTCAGAGATCCTTGAACATATGGGGTGTTCACATCCGGGGCTAACCGGCTGAAAGTCACTTGATATGTCATTTGTTGGTTCGCCTTGGAGAAAACAAGCCTATTGGGCTTGACAGTCACAGCTACACCCGGTGGTGGAGAAACCTCCAGATCGTAAGATGAATTAGGCTCACCGACGTTGGTCACTGTCCTTGTGAATGTTGTAACGGTTGACGCCATAAGTGAGATAGAAAAGGAAGGATAGTTGAGCTGAGCTTCTGGTATGCTCTTTGAGCATTTAATTACTCGTCGGGAGATCATTCCAATCTGTTTATCTGAGTAACCCAACCCGCATAAGTAACTTAAGTAATCAATGGGCTTGATGTCGTAAACAAGACCTGGATCGTTGGCTCTGGATGGGTTGACATGGCCTGCACCAATGGCAAATATATCAGCTGGAAGGGCTTTTTCATCGATAATAGGAGTTCCATTCAGGTTCAGCAAGTCAGCAGTGGTCATGATTGCCGACTTAATGGCAGCTGGAGACCAACTAGGATGCGCACTTTTGAGCAATGCTGCAATGCCACTAAGGTGAGGGCAAGACATCGAGGTGCCAGAGATCATGTTGAATGTCGATTTTGTGATGGTGCTGTTGTCTACTGAGAAAGGCCAAGCAGCAACAATGCTTACACCGGGGCCAATGATGTCTGGTTTGAGAATACCAGGGCTTGCCAAGCTGGGGCCTCTTGACGAGAATGAAGTGACCTCAGGAGCATATTTTACTCCTATTACAGTTCCGCCGAATAAAATTGTTGCCATTGGCGATTTTGACGACTTTATGTACGCTTTGATCTTTGATCCACCTTTGAAACCCACATGTGTTGCTGGGAGAACGTGTGGATCAGCTATTGTACTTTCACCACTGTCGATGTCGTTCATCATAATCATGGCGGCGCCACCAGCATCCTTCACTGTTTGCCCTTTGTCAATCCTACCTATGCCACCACCTCTCTCGCACAGCACAACCTTTCCTTTGATATCAATGTCCTTGAACGATCCAATACCGCACAATGAATTCGTGATATTTAAATCCTCGTTGACTCCAGTGGGATACACGAGAGGCATCAACGTGCTGGGGAAACTTTTAGGCTGAAAAAGTGACTCACCTTCTAGTTGGAGCTTATTTCCGAGCATTGCTGTTGCCTTAATGATTCTATCAATGGTGCTAGCACCGACAGTGAGAATCCAAGGGGCTTCATTTGATAGCGAAGCATTGAATGGCCCTGAATTACCCGCGGAACAACTCACGAAAATTCCCTTTTCCATCGCTCCAAATGCACCTATAGCAATGCTGTCTTGGAAGAAGGCAGCGGGACCTATACCTAGGGAAAGAGAAAGCACATCGACGCCATCTTCAACGGCAGCGTCCATTCCTGCCAATATGTCAGTCTCGGTACAGTCCTCCACCGAACAGACTTTGTAAATGGCCAAGTGAGCAAGAGGCGCCATGCCTGCTGCGGTGCCATTGGCATTGCCAAACACATTGGCATCTTTGACCATGTTTCCAGCAGCAGTACTCGAAGTATGTGTCCCGTGGCCTTCCTCGTCAATAGGCAAGGGAGTTGTTTCCCCATTCAAGAAACTCCTTGCCCCGATCAATTTGTTATTACAAGCAGTGCCATTCAATAGACACCTTCCTTTCCATTTAGCCGGGGGCGGCGGTACGCCTAAGTCGCTAAAGGAAGGATGGCCCGGAGTAACTCCTGTGTCCAAGACACCTATAATCACTCCTTTCCCATAGTTTGAGCCTCCCCAAACTCCCATAGTCTGTTGCAACCCCAGGAAGTTTGGACTATGAGTTGTATGCAAAGCATACACTCTCTGAGGCCTCGCGAACACAAACCCGTCCTTTTTCTCCATCGCTTTGGCTTCCTCAGGTGACAGCTTGGCTGCAAACCCGGTGACCACATTGCGGTACGAATAAATCAATCGCGAACGCTCACTGGGGCTTGCAATGGTTGTCGGCATAAAAGACCGGTACCAGCTCTCTAGGTCCTCAGGTTCGGACAACACTGGGCCATTGGGTGACTTCACGTGGACAATGTAAGTCTCCAAGCCTGCATTGCGTGGCATTGAAGATTCCACTCCCTGGGCCGAGCTTGGACAGAAATTACTGATGCAAGTGAGGAGAAGAACGGAAATGAAAGCCATGTTTAGCATCTTTCTATATCTGCTGCACACCGTGATTTTCAAGAACTAGAAACTGCTAGTCCTTTGAGTGAAAATTACATGCAAAGACTCCATGCATATATACTAGTAGCCTGAACAGAAGGAATCTTGGTATCGCCGATTGCCGGCTCTGCCAAATTGAAGAAAGATTTAGGATTGGACGTTTGAAGGACGGTTTCGTCATGATGCGTTTAGAGTACATGCATGACACACCGCAAGAGTAGAGAAAACCAGTGTTTGTCTGCATTAGAACTGATGTTATCCGGTGATCATTAGAAGATCGATTAAACTTAATCAAGGACTTATTGTGTATAATATGGCAACTTTTCTTCTCCTACACTGTTGGTAGTTAGTGCAAGAGTATAGTTATTGGATGACCTTCTGGAAGGGCTTCACTTGATCATCTAGTCAGCCAATTAGCCCACTGCCAAAACCGTCTACATCCATGCATATATGTAACTTTCTTTGCTTTTTCTCCCTCTACAATCATGGTTCTAATCATTGCTAACCCTCTTGTTTCTGCCCTCCACAACGATGGCTATGTTTATGCGCAACGGTGATATTGCACAACCTGGTTAGCAAAAAAAAGCCAGTGAGCTTAATTTTCTTTAGGTATCGTGTTGGTTGTATTTACGTTATCTTACCAAAACAAACAAAAAACAAAGAAAGAAAGAAACAGGGTTTTATTTACAAGTTGTATTTCATAATCCATTGTTTCCTTATGAGTATTTGAGTATTCTAGGATCATGATAGGATAACTACTAAAAGTGATAATCTGATATTGTTTAGATCTTGGTGGTTAGGTTGAGATAAAGTCTGATAGACTTAAATCTTATCTTATGTAATATTTACACCTTTATCTATAGGTGTATTGTACTCAAACAATTCATTGTGAATGAAGTACTCTTTTACATTTCTATTTGGTATCAGAGGACGGTTCCCGATTTCGATAGTCGTTCACCTTCCGCTTTCCGGTGGATGGCCTCAACCGTTTGCCCGGCCAAAGCTTTTTTTTCCTCCTTTCTTTCTTCTTGTCGAGATTCGAACAAATCACATTAGTTTTAATTCATGTCATCATCTCCCAAGATCTGTCTACTTAGTATACCCATTCAACACCAAAATCTAAAGAATAACAAATTATCATTTCTAGTAGATATCTTATCACGATCCTAGAATACTCAAATGCTCTAACATTAGAACACCTTCATGGACATCATTTGCTTTGCTATCATTTTTGGCAATCTTTGTTTTTGGTTAAGGATTATGGTTTCGGTATGTGGTCTGGTTTAAGCAAATGTATATGGCAGGCCGCCAAAGTGTAATAAGAATCTGCATGCACATGCTGGAATTTACCTATTACCCTATTATTGGATATACCGATCCCTTGCCGGCTTGCCCTACTAAAGATTCTTTTTGGAAAGGGGTGTATTGTGAACGTATTGTTATAGTAGCAAAAGAAAGCAGATACTTGAGAAGAACAGTTGTTCTTGTGGAGATGCAAAGGGAACAGTTGTTTATGACATTTTTATGCTAATTAAAGGTCCTTTACCTCTTATCTTTGTATGGTCTAATGACCACTTTGATGTATATTGTCCTTATTAATCAACAATCGTTTTAATTCACAAATGTGTCCTCTGCGTCAATAGTAAACTAGTTTTGATCCCGTACGTTACACACGAGAGCAACTATAGTCAATAAATTACGTAAATAAAATAACAAAAGCACGATTACAGTTTTTGATAAAGAATGGAACAAAAAGTTATAGAATCTATATAATGGTCACCTAGGAAAAAACTAATTGAAAGTGAAAACAATGGTGAAAAATCTCTCGTTTTATTATATACTGTACAATTCAACAAAATCTAACAATGAGAAAATGACAATTCAATGAAGGATTATGAACATCGCAATCAAATCTATCGACAAAAAATATCAGCACAATAGAGGAATAGAAACATGGAGAGGATTATGTCGAGATCACTATGGTAATTGGATATTTGGGTTTATGCAAAATCTGGGAACTACAAATAGTAGACGAGCTGAATTTTGGGCAATATGGCGTGGACTAGAGATTGCTTGGATACGTGGATTAATCCGTAAGGTTGTCATTGAATCAGATGCGTTGGAAGGTTTAACAAATATTTCGGGGCACTCAGATTTCGATCCTGATGGTAATATCTTGTCTCACATTCATGAGTTCTTGGATAAATCATGGGAGTGTAGTCTGTCATTCGTTTGGCGAGAGATTAATACTTGCGCTGATTTACTAGCCAAGGCTAACAAATCAACGAGTACAGAACTACACATTTTAGAGTCTCCTCTAGAGTTCCTCTTGTCAGATCTTCAGTTGGATTCAGAAGGTCGCCATCGTTTCTGTAGAAGAGTTTCGTAGCATTTGGTTTTCAATTGTACCAAAAAAAAAACATGGAGCGGGTCATTTGAGTCACAAAATTAAATGAGCGTTGATATCCCAAGAGAACAAAATATGACGGCTAGATGAAATAAAAAATAAATAAAACAATAAAAGAGAAAAGTGATTATATATATATATATATATATATATATATATAGAGAGAGAGAGAGAGAGAGAGAGAGAGAGAGAGAGAGAGAGTCACCATAGAGATAATTGTCAAGTTTTAAGTTTCATAAAATGAGATTATCTCAAAGGAGGCTATGGTCAACTTATTATCATATTGTGAGAGATATTTTTGGAATCTAAGTAGGATTAGTATTAAAAAATTTTAAAATCTATTTTACAAATTTAGAATTTATAAAAGGTGATTTTCTCAAATTAAGAGAGGAGAAGGTCAACTTAGTATTTTATTCCGAGAGATAGTTTTGGAATTTGAAATAAGATCATTGAGTTAAAATTTTTGGAATCCATTTTGAACTTAGATTGCCGTAACAAAATTCTGTAAAAGGAAAGGGATATATAAGTAAACATATATAGGGACATAAAAAAAATCACCTAAGAAGATAATTACTTAGGATTAAATCTTTTCATCAATAAGATTAGATATTTCAAGTATGAAGAAAATAATAGCTAAAATTTAGGTTGCTATACTGTAGTTGTCTCTAGAGAGAGAAGACATTCAATGTTAGAATTAAAAAAGTTACAAAAGAAAAGTCCGCGTGGCGGTTTCAAGTAAATTAACCGGTGGGTAGGAAGCAGGTGCATGAAATGGACACCAGTAAAAGGAAAAAACTTGGCTGCTACCCTGATTGGAGAAATTTTCCTCCTACCCCCTATATAGCGACAATCAATCGTCTCTAAATATTTTTAGTAGCTTTTATTTAGTGACACTAAAAAAGTGCTGCGAATAATTATCGCTGAAAGTGTTAGAAGAAAAGTCACTAGAAATATTTAGCGACTATTAATTGTCACTATACACGGGATTTAAGGAAGATTCCTACAATCCAGATAAGAGCCAAGTTTGTTCCCAATAAATTGTTGATAAATTTTGCCAGTGCCCCATGACGCATGGCCAGTCTAATAACCAATCACATCGTAACGTTTTAAAGACATAGATATGGTATATGCATGCTGTTCATTTCCACGAAAATCAATTCTCATCCTGGGGTTTTAAGCCTAAGTTTGTCGGCAAACTTGAACATATTTTGTAGATTAAAGTTTTTATTGTGTCCTAGTAATAAAGCCCCAATCCTTGTAAGAAAAGAGTCTTAAGGTGACGAAAAGCTAACGGTACACAAGAGCCCGTCGTTACAGGCTTTCTACACCCACAATTACTAGTGTAGCGAAGATGTATGTCCAAGAGAATTGAAACGGCTAAAACCCCACGGATCATACCTGTCGCAACTGGGGAAAATATATGATGTCAAATTCGCGGGGCATATAATTAGGATTCACCACAAATTTTTGGCCCCCCACCTTGCAGCTGCTACAACTTTGGGTTTACTTTATTAGCCACTTGGAAAACAATCCTAGAGCCTCTAAGAGAGGCGAAAAGTACGATCAGAGCATTTCTCCACCAACCTTCCCCCTCTCTCAAATTCCGTTTCCATCACCACCCACCAATGCCGATTTTCCCGGTGGGTGGTGACGTGGTAGAGTAGCCTAGATCTGCTTGAGTTAGGGTTTTCCGTTTGGGTGCTTGATGGGTTTCAGTGAGCTGGTCACATATTGTTGTCCCGATGATTGCTACCACTCTGTTGTGGTTTTACGTTTTTGGCATCGATGATTGCTTGGTGATTTGTGCGGGGGGTTGTCGGAGTCCTCGAGGCGCTTGAGCAGAGTCGATGAACTTCCTGTTCGCGTTTGTGGTGGTTGTGGGTGGGGGTTAATTTCACCGCTGGGGTTTTTGGGTGAAGTGGGGCCGTGGGTTTGAGAGGTTTAGGAGAGGCTAGAACGAGGTTATATTCATCTAGGGTTTTTCCCCCTTCCCCCTAGTTGTTTCCCTTTCCCCTTGATCTAGAAAGGTTTGTGGTGGTGATCGAAGCATTAGGTTTCTGCCTATGTTTGTTGTTTTTTTAGGTTGATTTTGTCGGAGGATGGGGTTGAAGTGGATTTGCCTAATGGCTGTTCGTGGTCCGTAGGGGTCTTCAGTTGGTTTTTTTCGGTGGTATTTGGCCTGTCAGCGATGGGGTCTTGTCCAGCGAAGCTTAGGTCATGACGGTCTCGACTGTTGATCGGCGTTGATATTTCTGGTAAATTTTCGAGGGTGAACTATCCTTTGGGGCTCAACAGGGGTGGGATGGCTGACAACAGTAGTGTTTCTGGCGCCAGCGAGAAGCACGAGATTTGAGGCACCGCGTCAGTGATGGTGCTAGGTGGCTAGGCATTGGGTTGGTGACTCATTATTGTTTATTTATTGGTTTAGCTTTACGCTTATCTTGTTTAGTTATTATCTTTAGTGTTGTCGCTGGTTTGATTTGTTTTTTAGCTTGTTAGTTTCCAGCTATATGTTTGATGCCAAGGAAGTGGGTTCGCAGTCTACGTGGAGGTGCCACAAGGAATGCAGTCCGAGTCAGATGCCAAGTATGTTGATGTGGGACACAACAAGGATGGAGCGAGGGCAGAGACCAAGGGCTTCCCAGACAGAGCTTGAGGGTGGCAGTGTTGCGAGGGCAATGGCGCGAGGTGATTACGCGACGACAGTCACAGTCCGATGTTTAGGTCCAGAGTCATGGTCCTATATCTCTCTCTCTAAGATTCTAGAGTTAGAAAGCAAAAAATGTGAGAATGAGTTCTGTGGGTCTGAAGATGTGAAGTCCTTCAAATGAATTCTCAAGAACCCTATTTATAGAGGTTGAGATGATGATGTCATCAACCATCACGTGGCGCTCTCCGGGAGTGACACATCATCGAGGGGTCCACAACTGTCGGTACTCCATGGACTATTGAATCGCATATTCATTCGGCCTGCCCCGCATAGCGTCGCTCTGTTTATCTGGAAATACTGGCTCCCACAATTCCGGTGTGGCTAGAGAACCTCCTTGATCTAGCCACTAATCCAAGCCCTTGCAGAGTCCCACATGCCTGACAACGGTGGGGAAGACCTGACACCCAACTACCAGGTAGACTAGGCACAATGCCTTCCGGAGACCTGCTCCCGTCTCGGAGTGACTCGGGGGTCATAATCTCTAAGTATGTTGATGAAGCCCCCAATGCCGAAGCACGTAGGGCAGTCACGCAAACACCCTGGCGGAGATAGTGTCCCAGAGGACTCGCCTATCCTGCCGGCTGAGGTAGCATCCTGGAAGAGCCGTCTACCTAACGGAAGGGAGTCTTCGTATCGAAGCACTTAGAGCTCCCTGGCAGAGATAGTGTCTTAAAGAGCGGGCCTATCCATGCGAGTGAGTCCTTATGCCGGAGTACTCGGAACGTGTCAAGGTAGCATCCTGGAGGAGCCGTCTAACCGATGGGCTGAGGTAACATCCCAGAAGAGCTGTCTACCTGGCGAAAAGGGAGTTAAAAAGCTCCCTGACGGAGATAGTGTCTTAGAGAGCGAGCTTATCCCGCCGGTGAGTACTTGTGCCGGAGCACTCAGAGCACATCAAGGTAGCATCCCGGATGAGCCATCTACCCAACAAGCTGAGGTAGCATCCTGGAGGAGCTGTCTACCTGGTAGAAGGAAAGTTGAAAATCTCCCTGGCAGAGATAGTGTCACGACCCAAACCCACGGGTAGGCCCACGAGCTAGGCACGTGACCGGCCGTAGACCCAATAGACTCCAACCGAGGGCTTTGCGAGGCCTTACTCGCTTAAAACCAACATATGTTGCAACGAAAATTAAACTTCTCCAAAACTCTAATTACATTTTTATATTTTCATTTGAATACATCACTTAGACTAAAACTTTTCATAACTTCGATTGTCAACAACTAAAGCTAAACCGAAAATCTAAATATTAGCAACTCATTCAATGCTGCCTCTGTAGCTTCGCGCCAAATTGCCCCTTCCTATGCTCCTCACCATCACCTTACTTTCAAACCTGAAATGATAAGTAAGGGGTGAGCTTCCACGTGCTAACCGACTAGACAATATCAAGGTTCAGGGTATTATAGACAGTGTCCCAGAGGAGTCGCTTATCCCCGCAGGATGCTACACATTCCGGCGAGTAAGTCGAAACATGTTCCATGACTAGGGCAAGGTGCGTACGATGTGGTGAAAGGATGGACCAACACAAGGAACGTGGTAGTGTGACAGAGAGCCAGGAGACGTGACTGTATCAGTGGCACAGCGCGTGGGCGTGGCAAATTATATATGGTGCCGGGGGCACTGTAGTGTGACAGAGAGCCTGGGGGCGTGACTATATCAGCGGCAGGATGGAGTGTGTATGGTGCTGGGGGCACGGTAGTGTGACAGAGAGCCTGTGGCACGGCTGTATCAGTGGTGCGGCACATGGGCGCGACGGAGTGTGTATGGAGACGGGCATCATGCCGAGGGCACATGACGTAGAGACGTTACGCGGGCACGGGCAACAGGTGTTATGGAGTCAAAGCGCCGGTGACAGGCGTCGCGGCGATGGCATGCGGGCGACGGGCGTTACGACGACAATGTGCAGGTGACGGGCGTTGCGGAGTCTGCGGGTCGATGCCGACAATGGGCATCGCGACGACGGCTTACGGGAGACGGAGGTCGCGGAGTCGACGCGCAGGTGACAGGCGATGGGCGTCATGACGATGGCGCGCGGGCAACAGGGGTCGCGGAGTTGGTGCGCGAGCACAGACGATGGACATCGGGGATGGCGCAAGGCCAAGAGAGAGCATGCGTTGAATGAGAGGTGTGAGGCACGCCGACCCCCTAAGGGGGAAGGTGGCCGACCCCCTTGAGGGTAAGGTGGCTGACCCCCAAGAGGGGAAGGCGCGCCAAGGTTGTTTCATAAGGAGAAAATGCAAAATACTTGAGCATGGTCGTTTTCCCCAACTTGGGAGAGTTGAAATTGACCGTGTCGCGCAAAATTAGGAGCATTGAAATTGACCATTGACCTTGTGTCGTGTCGCGCAAAATGGGACTCGTCGTGGGCCCTTGGGTACGACCAAATTAGGTTGGGAACATAAACCCCCTGGGTGTGGTGTGCATGGAGGGGTAACCCGAGCGGGCGCCGCACACATATTTTCAAGTTCATACTTAGAAGGACTTCTGATGTTTGTTGGCCGAAGAGTCGCTGGCATTGTTTCTGAATGATAAAGTTGAAGAGTAGGTGGCTCGAGCCACCCCACGCACCACCTACTGAAACCTTGGAATGCTTAGGTGTCGACATGAGAGCGCGACGATGGGCGCAGGGGTACAGACGACGGGTGTCGCAATGCGGGGTGCGGCGACTGGCGCTGAATAATGAACGAGAAGAGTAGGTGGTTCGAGCTGCCTCGCCCACCACCTACCAAGGATGTTGACGTTAGGGGACGTCGCGACGCGGGGTGCGCCGAGGGCGTGGTGATGGGCTTAAGGGCGTGGTCGTCACAGAACGACGAGGGCGAGGAGTAGGTGGCTCGAGCCACCTCGTGCACCACCTACAAAAGGCTGGGGATGTAAATTTTGTCAAAGTTACACAAAAAAAAATCTAAGTATGGAAAAGTTATAAAATGGGTAAGGGAGGGAGTGACGTGAAAGGTAGGACGCGAGGTGCTTGTTGAGTCGTCACGATGAGTTTTTTTTCTTACAGTGTTTGTGAGAATGGTGGCGATGGTGGCTGGTAATGGTGATGGTGATGGTGATGGTGTTGGTGTTCGACCATCAACGTTGAAGGGTGGGGTGAGGTGGTTCGTCGGCCTTGGTTGTCAGCTGTGATGTGAAGGTGGTTGGGTTGTTGGCTTTGGTTGTTAGTTGTGATGTGAAGGTGGTTGGGTTGTTGGCCTTGGTGTACGGCCGAAGTTTGGATGAAAGAAGGGATGAGAAGGTGGTTGGGTTGTTGGCCTTGGTATACGACCGAAGTTTGGATGGAAGAAGGGATGAGAAGGGGATGGCTGAAGAAGACGGACCGAGTGTGGTGGAAGGGCCAAAGGTAGGGTGGTGGGGTTGGCCGGGGGGCTGCGCTGGTAGGGGGTCGGCCAGGGGGGGTCGTACGGGTAGGGGGTGTCGGTCGGTCGGGTGATGAAAAAAAAGATAAAAGGTGGGCGGCGGCAGCATGGGGCTTTCGCCGGTGGGTTAGGGCCGAAGGGAAAGGAAGAAGGGGGGTGAGGTCTTGCGGGGATAGGGTCTTTAGTAGGATTTTTCGGTGGTGTTTGGCCTGTTGGTGATGTGGTCTTGTCCAACGAATCTTAGGTCATGAAGGTCTTGACTGTTTATCGGTGTTGATGTTTCAAGTGAATTTTCGAGGGTGAACTATCCTATGGGGCTCGGCAACGGTGGGATGTTTGTTGACGGTGGTGTTTCTGGCGCCGGCGTAAACCACGAGATTTGAGGCACCGTGTAAGTGATGGTGCCAGGTGGCTGGGCATTGGGTTGGTGACTCATTGTTGTTTATTTATTGGTTTAGCTTTATGTTTATCTTGTTTAGTTCTTATCTTTAGTGTTGTCGCTGGTTTGATTTGTTTTTTAGCTTGTTAGTTTCCAGCTATCTGTTTAATTAGGTGTTATCTTGTTACCCGTTTATTTTAGATAGTCAGTCACTCCATAAACGGGAAAAAAAAACTAGTTTTTATATTTCCTTTATCTGCTTATTTCTTTTTCTTTTTTGAGGCTACCTACGGATGAGGTTGTCGTCCGTTATTAGTATTGTATGACTATATAATCCCAGAGGCTAGCGATTTTAGCCTCGTTTATTTTTCTGTAGTATATATTTCTGATAAATCTAAAAAAAAAAAAAACTTTATTAGCCACTCCAAATATCGGCACAAATTAAATGGTTTAGTTCATCTATATATTTTGAGAAATAATGAAGAAACAATAATAACTATCCACATTGATTATGCAGAAGTATGCTTAAAAACCTATTTTATCCATGCATTTGAAAGTGAAATACACAAATGACGTTATGCATTTCATTGTCGCTATAGTACTTGACATATATAGACTTCCGAAATCTTATTCTAAAAGTTAATACTTAAACAATCAAATTATCAATTTCATAATCGATGTGATGGGCGTTTCGGAGTGAACGACGAGGTGTTTTTTTTTTTTTTGGTGCAAAAAAGGCTTGACTGTAAGACTCAAATTCAATCAGTAGGGAGTATTGTGCCTCGGGGACCTACAAGGCCGGCACATACATCTGAGCCCCCGATTCCCGCACCAATGTCGGGGCCAAAGTGCACAAGGACCCATGTGTGGAGCACATGCAAGTCAAGAACGTAAGTTTGTTACCAAGAAGTGCGGCGGCCAGGATTTGAACCTAGGTGAGAAACCTGGACTGGGATCCTGGGGACTGCTGAACCAATCCTTGTTGGCAAAGAAAACAAATGCGGAGGTGCTCTTGTATAGTTAACAAGAAAAAGCAGAAAAATGGCTAAAAAAATGTCCATTTGAGACAACTATGCGGGTGGTCCCTCAATTATATGTGTTTAGCCCTATTAGTCGTTTTTAACTATGTTTTTTGCCATATTCGTCCTTAAACACTATGCCGTTTGACATCGGAGTCCTTTTCTCCACTTCCATCCAAAATAACCTGTTTGTGGCCCCCACAACAGGGGCACAAAGTCATTTCACAATCCTCGAGAACTAAAAGCTTCCTTATGGTCCATGAACTATTAATGTGTTGCTAAATTAGTCTATGAACTAATTCTTGCACTCTTGGTCCTTTAACATTGCATCATTAGTCAATTTCATCCTTTAGATCATTTTAATCAGGTTTCATATGTTGATAAAAAAAGTCATTGTATAACCCATCAAAATAAGTTACTACCACGACCATGGAGCTTTCTACAAGGTGTCTTTGTCTTTGCTATGCACCATAAACACCCTCTCCTCTGCCACCAACACAACCAACACCGCGACATCTTGTCCCCGGCTCCACTTCGTCGTTGCCTCAACTGCCAGCGTGCCACTACCTGCCACCATCAATAGTTGGCTGTAGCCAGCCCCGCCTCCGGCAGTCGATCGCTGGTTGACGGTAGGGTGGTGGCAACTGGAGGTTGGGAGCTGGCGGCAACCAGTGGCAGCAGTTACAATCGATGGTCGGTAGGTTTAACTGCCAAAAGTGGCAATCGACGATTGATTGCCTACGACGTAGAGCTAAAGGCTGCCTGCAACCGACAGTGGTGGTGGTGGTTGGTTGGTTGATGACGGTGGCAAATAGTGACCACTATGAATGGGTTATGATGCCGAACCCAACATAACCTACTAACCCATTTTAATTAAGTGGATTGGACCGGGTAAAAGTCAACATTTTCTTGAATTAAATTTTAAACCCATAAAAACTCAATCCAACTTACACCCCTAGATAGAGGGTGCTGGTACTGTATAGCAAGAAAAAAGCGACCTTATTAAGAGATTTGTGGTTACAGTACTAAAAGACCATGGTCATAGTGGCGAATTATTGACTTTTTTCATCAACGTACAAAACCGTTATTGAAATAATCAAAATAACGAAACGGGCTAATGATGCAATATTAAAGGATCAAGAGTGCAATAATTAGTTGATGGACTAATTTAGCAGTACGTTAATAATTCAGGGACCATAAGGGAACTTCTAGTTCTTGAGGATTGTGAAATGACTCTAGTGCCCGTGCTGTGGGAGCCACAAACGGGTTTATGAACGGAAATGGAGAAAGGGACCATGATGGCAAATGGCGTAGTGTTTAAGGACTAATATGACTAAATGCATATAGTTGAGGGACCACCTGGATAGTTGTCTCTTTCCATTTTATGTTTTTCCTTGTAGTCTACCTTCCCCGCTATAGGGACCATTTGCATAGTTGCAGTTGGGACCCCTACTGCAAGCTCGGATATACTGCACAGGTAGTTAGCAAAAACACCTTAATGCAAAAGAACAGAGATACTTTAGAAGGGTTGCTCTTGTGGAAATGCAAATGGAATGCTTATGGCAATGTTATGCTAAATTAAGGAGCTTTCACTTCTTATCTTTGTATGGTCTCAATAAGTTCTTTGAACCAAATCGACTCATATTGTCTTTATTAACAATCGTATTGCAGATTAACTTACATATAAATGTGTTCTCGGCGTCAATTGTAAATCCGATAGGTTTCTTGTAGCTTGTCCAACAGATGGGTGGGTTTCAAACAAATTAACATTGCTGATCGGTCTAACAAGCAATCGCATTGTAACGTTTGAAAGAGAGAGATCCAGTACATGTATGCTGTTCATTGCGATGCGAAAATCGATTCTCACACAGGTTTGCAAGCCTAAGTTGTGTTGAAAATCCCTGCTCAATTGGAGAACTACACTATGTTACAAATGTGGTTTGCACATCAGTCTACCACTCAGTCCGGTTGCACATAATTAACAAGAAAAATTTGCTGCCAAGTGAAGAAGTTTCTCCCTTTTGCATCACTGATGATGGAGACTGGTGTCAATATCAGGAATGTTGTTCACGTCAAGGCCATCCTAGTTGAAACTTTCTTGCTTGTTCATATACAGTACATTATGTATATATGGGTATCATTGTGACGCTTCTTAATTTATACACTTGAAGGTAGTAGTTCATTGCGTCAAACGCAAGTTTCAAGTTATATATAGACTACAAGTTTTGGTTAATCGATCTAGTCATTAAAGAAATATATATATGCGCACACAATTGTGCCATGCAATGCATTCGGTAGTTGCTACTGGTTAATTAGGGCCATGAGCTGTGTCATGTTTCAACTTTGCTTGAAACTACTGACGATTATGTTCACAAGATATCCATGTTTAGTTAAAGTACATGAAGTGAGAAATATTGAGTACAACATTAGAGTTTAGAGATGATTAGAAGCTTTTCTTTTCTTCTTTTCTTTTTTTCATTTCGCACTCTTCCCGGTTTGAGCCGCTTAAGCAATCAAAGGATATTAGGACTAGACCTTCATCATTTTCTCTCCTAAATAAGTACTGCTCTTTTTCTTAGCATTTCTACTTAAACATTTCAATAGTTGATTTAGACGTACTTATGCTCATTTATAGCAAACTTCTATGACTAGATATCTACGTACGGGATAGCATATTGTTAATGACTTTTGGCGATTAGTTTCCTAAGCATTTTTCCTAGAAAAACTAAAACATAAATATATGAAAAAAGACGTTTTTTAAAATATCTTTTTTTTCAAAATTAGGTTTAAGAATTTATTTAAAATTGAGGGTATTTTTTTTACTTTGAGTACGATTGTAAACATCTTTTCGTACGATATCTGTATTGAGTTTTAAAGTTTATAAAACTTGAGTGTCTTTTTCACTTTTAATACACATTAAGCTTCTCTTAAAGTACACTTTTTGAAATTTAGAGTTTGCCAAAAAGAAAGGTGTTTTTGATTTTAAAATAAAAGCCTCTATAAGAAGTTATTAATCTACTATACTAACCTTAGATACTCCACCTTCTCCATCAAGTTGATAGAAAATAACTAGCGAGAAACTAATTTCTTAGAGGTATGTACCTATATGATATTCTTCAACGCTAAGCTAAAGTTGAATAATACAGTTGTAAAGAATATAATAGATTTTGCACCAAGCAATAGAGAGGAGAATCGAAAATAATAACATAAAATAAAGGCACACAAGACACAAAATACATGGTTCGGCAAAAGCTTACTCTACGGTGGTAGCAGCGATTTTACTATGTTTGTCAATTGATATTACAGATCTCTCTCTTTCTCAACAAACTCTCTCAAAGAACGGCTCCTCTTTCTTGACTCTAAAACACAATACAAGGCGACTTATATATTCTTGGAGATAAGTAGTGATCTTCTCTAAATAATCATTAATGTGGGACAATATGACTTATATATTTAGGGCCAAGTTGCGATTTATTCTAAATAATCGATATGGGATACCCATACATTCCATTTTTTTATCCAAGACAAATTATCCACCTTGGCTTGGATAAAACAAGCCACAAATGACCTGAAAATACCATCTGTTGCTACCACACCTATCTCCTAAGGCTGCACCTCAAGTGCTGCTGACACCGATCAAATTTAAGCAATGCTTAAACTTGATCTCTAAAATATATTTGTCATCATGTCCGGTGTATTTTTAACTCTAGAAAACTTTTCTACCATAATAGTACCCTGAAAAATCCTGAATAAAATGAAACCTGACATCAATGTGCTTGGTCCGCTCATGGAACATCTGATTTTTGGTTAGATGTATGGCACTTTGGCTTTTGCAGTAAACAATGCTAGACTCCTGCTTCAAAGCCAAATCCTAACTATGCCCTTAAATCAAATGGATTCCTTCATGCTTCGGTCGCCGCTATGTACTCAGCTTCTGTAGTAGACAAGGCAACAATAGTCTAAAGAGTAGCTTTTCAACTGATCACACAACTAAAAAGACTGAAGATATAACTTGTCAAAGATTTCCTCCAACTGTCTGAATCCACATATCCAACAACTCTACCATTCGCATCACTGCTCTGATGGTAGACCAAACCGGTATCTGCAGTACCTCTCAAGTATCGAAGTATCCACTTTACTGCATTTTCTTGGATTCTCCATGTACCTGTCCACCACACTGACCGTATGAGAAATATCGGGTCTCATACAAACCATAGTATACATGAGCCTGCCTACTGCAGTAGCATATGGAACACACGCCATGAGCTCCATCTTCTCCAGGATTTGTGGGCAATCAGTTGTTGAAAGCATGAAGTGTGCTGCCAAAGGAGTAGTCACAGGTTTGGAGTTTTTCATACCAAAGCGCTGCAGTACTCGTTCAATGTACTTTTTCTGGAATAAGTACAAAATTCTTGCAGGTCGATCCTTCTGAATCTTCATCCCTAATATCCTCTTCGCTACACCCAAGTCTTTCATCTCAAATTCCCTTTTTAACTGCTCTCTCAAACCATTAATATCTAACATCATTTTTGTAGCAATCAACATGTTATCAAAATACAGCAACAAGAATATATGAAAACCCTCCGCGAGCCTCTGGTGATACACACAAATGTCACAAGCACTCTTGTTGTAACCTCTCTCTATCATAAAAGTATCAAACCGCTTATACCACTATCTTAGAGATTTTTTTAATCCATACAAGGATTTCTTTCACAAGCAAACACGATCATCCTTATCTTAGATCACGAACCCTTCTGGCTCCAACTCACCGTGTAGAAAAGCTATCTTGACATCCAACCATTTTAACTCCAAGTCACTGCTTTCCAAGCCTATGGCACATTGGTTCAAGCAGTAAATAGATAATCGCAGACAAGTGTAGGTGGGCTTTTAGCCTGTAACCGTGCTGAATAAGTTGTTTGGTTTGGTACCAATTAGTTTGTTTTCCCATTTAAACATTGAACCAAATCATGTAACAAATTTTGCTATACATTGGTTATTACAGTTGAAACTGACTTTCCAGCAGAGGAGGTGCAGAAGTAGCTGCTGCAAGTCTGCAAAACAAGGTTACACGGTCTCCCTGATCTTTTTCTTGGTTACCATAGGGGAGGTAGAGCGGAAGTCCCATTAGAAAAAGTTGCAGGGGTAATGAAATGATGGGTATTTAATTTCATAGAATTCTTTTTGTAGTGGATAAACTGTACTTTTAAAAAAGGGAAAAATAGGGAATCACCCCCTCTAATTTACACGTTGTGCGATTTACCCCCCTCCACTTCAAAGTTAAGTACTAAATCCCCCCACAGTTATAAAAAATGAGTACCTTAGACGGATCCGTTATAAATAGCGTGAAATGACCAAAATACCCTTATTTCTTTATTAGCTAATGACCCCCTATACTATACACGGTGTGCAATTTCCCCCCCCTCAAATTTAAATTACAATTTTTGCCCATGACCCTCCTCCTCTGGTCAACCCCGCTACAATTGGTGATTCACTGAGTACAACCACTTCACTGAGCACAACCACTGGTCTTTTTCTCCGACCACCAGTGAGTTACAAAAAAAAAAAAAAAGGAACCGCGATTGCCGTTAGGTTTAGCAACTAATTTGCAAATTAAGCTTTTAAAATGCTAAAATTAGAGGATTTGAAATCCTGATTTAAAAATTAGGATTTTGAAACCTTAAAATTAGGGTTTCAAAACCCTAATTTTCAAATTAGGGTTTCTCTTCTCCTTCTCCAGATCTGATCCCGCCGCGGGCAGGCCAAGTGTCCTCCTCACCCCACGCCGCCGGCAGCCTCTCTCGGCCCACCATCCGACAGACTCGCCCCGCCCCACCCCACCACGCCGGCAAGCCCCTTGGCAAACCCACCCCACCACGCTGGCAGCCTTTGCGGCGACGGGGAAGGGGAAGGGTGGTCGCTGCGACGGGGAAGGGGAAGGGGGAGGGCGGTCGCTGCGATGGGGAAGGGAAAGGGGGAGGGCGGTCGCGGCGACGGGGAAGGGGAAGGGGGAGGGCGGTCGCGGCGACGGGGAAGGGGCAGGCGGTCGCTGCGACTCGGAAGGGGAAGGGGGAGGGTGGTGCGGCGACAGGGAAGAGGGAGGCAGATGGGGAGATGAAGGGGTGCGGTGGTCGGGGGAGCGGGGGAGTTGACAGAATTGGGTTGGGAGGATAGGGGGGTTGGGTGGCGGGGGGGGGGGGGGTGGTTAGAATTAGGGTTTTTTTTATGATTTTCTTTTCTAAAAAGAGACAATGGGAAAAAACGTCATTTACAAAAAAAAAATCGTTAGTCAACGCGCGTGTTGACCACGCGCTGTTATATTTAACGGTTTCTGTCTAAACTGCCCATTTTCTGTAATTATGGAGGGGTTTAGTGCTTAACTTTGAAGTGGAGGGGGGCAATTCGCACAACGTGTAAAGTAGAGGGGGTCATTCCCTATTTTCCCCTTTAAAAAGCTTAATGACTTTGCTATGCATTTGATTTTTGGATTTGGCAAAGTGGTTTTTGACAGTATGATTGTTAGCCTGCTACAGTCTTTTTTGCACTTCATCAATCGCCCCAAGAACTCAGATTACAAGAGTATGAGTAGGAGCTTTGCTTAAGACAACATGGCCTGCTCGGAACCACGATATGGTCTATTTCAGATAATGGAGAGGCAAAGGAGGGAGGGAGGGAGATTAATGACTTAGACTAAACTGAAATTGAACTTACAGACCTGCTTAAGCGTTTGGTTTGGTACAAGTTTGCCTACTGCTTTATCGTGAATGGTCAACCACCCTTAGAATAGAATTCTTGCTTAGAAGCAACATAACGTATAACGGTGCCTGAGACGGGCCCAAAATCGGAACCCTTCAGTGCTAAACAGCCCGCTTTTCCATATAGGGTGACTAGACTTCCTTTGGCATCCAATTATCATACCAAAGCCAAGTCCTTTGCCCATCACCAATATCATACCTCACATATTGCTGCATTTTGCTTCTTAATTTGATAATCTTGCACCATATCCAAGATAATGTTGCAGGTGGTTTGAAGGACCATATGTGTTTCTCTTTAAGTAGGTATTATGACACTACTTTAGCCAAAGAGAGTAGTTCTTCGTTGCCAGATCCCAAATTTCTTAGATAAGAAAGCTCAATTCCACTCTCCCGATCTTTTCGGTCCAAGCCTTCCTCCGACTTTGATACACATAGATCTTCCCAAGATACTTTTGGACCTGTGCACTTTGTGTCCATTCCATGCCAAATGAAAGCTCTAATCTTGGCCTCAACTTGCTCGATGATTTTTTGTTAGAGGATAAGAATAAAACACCAGTAGACCTCCATACTCAAAAGCACTGAGCTGGCCAATTGAACTCTACCTGCATAGGATAGCTGTTTTGTTGTCCAGCTTGAAATTTTCATGGTAATTTTTTCCAGCAATACTTGGCAATCTTTTTTTTATAAAGCTTGGTTGTGATTAAAGGAACTCGAAGATATTTTTACTGATAGCTCTGCAATAGGGATATCTAAACACTACATTATTTGAAACTTCTCTTCTTCCTTCACCCCAGCCAAAAAAGAAGGAGCTTTTAATCAAATTGGGATGTAATCCTGAGAGTTGTCCAAATTCATCTAGAGCCAACTTTATTGTTGCCAAAGAATCTTTATTTATTGCAACCATGATGACCAAATCATCAGCAAAACATAAGTGATTTAGTTTAGAACTAAATCAGAGAAAGCTTCCATCCCCTTATCTGAGCCGTTCAGAACTAGCAAAATAACTTCCATAGCTCCCGTGAGATTGATTGAGAATTTTGCAGTTCTAACACACTTTATGATCCATAGGATATATTCCTTAGGAAAATTTATTACTTCCAGAGCACTTTAATTTCAAGAAATCCCATCCCATGGAGTCATAAGTCTTCTGTATATAAATTTTCAGCACACATCTAGGCTGGCCACCCAACTTGTGAAGTTTTTAACTAGTTATTGCATCAATAAAATAATATTAAAAATATGCCTCTCAGTCACAAATGATCTTAATGATCTTAGGCAGAACTTCTTTGACTCTTTGACACATAATTTTTGAGATAGCTTTATACACACTACAAGAAATTTTCCATTTAGCGACGAACAGGGTTTGTCAAGGAAGGTCTCATATTCGTCAAGAAATACATACAGTGACGAAAAATATTCATCACGCAATTTGTCAAAGACTCACCGTCAAGAAATGTATTTTTCGACTAATACATGTGTTCGTTGGTAAAAAGAATATTTATCGACGATTTTTTGCTTCGTCAAGGAATGTCTAATATTTAACGACGAACTATTTCGTCGAAATAGTTTGCTCAAATTTGTCGTTGGATGTTCAAGTTCATCAAGAAATGGTTTATTTGTCGACGAACTTGGGTCAACAAATGGTTCATCGTCACTATTTTTTCCCTTGGCATCTCGACTTTGTCGACAATTGTGACATTTGCTGACGAACTCAAGTTCATCACAGAAAACATTGATCATCACAATACTTCCTTGACATGCTTCCTTCAGCGATAATGGTGACATTTGTTGACGAAATTAAGTTCGTCACCAAAAAAAAAAAAAAATTTCTTCCTTGACATACTTTCTTCGTCAATAATGGTAGCATTTGTTGATGAACTCAAATTCGTCAGAAAAAGCATTGATCGTCACAATTCTTCCTTGACATCTTTGATTTGTCGTTAAAAACTACATTCAATGACAAAAAAAAAATGTCATTAGTTTTTGGCCTTTAGCGATGAATATTTTGGTGTTTGATGAGTATCAAATTCTAACGACAAATAATAGAAATATTAAGCGACAAATAGTAAAAAAAGTCTTAATCTAATATATAAAACTAATGCTATCCATTACAAAGATTTACTTGGTTACAAAGCGAGGACATAAGTACATATAGCAACCAAGCTTGACATATATTCTAAGTACAAATTATAACTATACAATGCACATGTTGATGCCAAAAATAAAAAAATAAAACCATCCTAGTGTTCGGTGACACATAAAATATCGACCTCTTGCTTCATATCATGTCCAAAGATGATCCGTATATATATCGCATCCGAGAACACCGCAACTAAAAGAACAATGATCGCAAGCTTGCATTAAAAATGAAAAGAGGAATTGAAGTATTCGTGTTAAGATGTTGCTCAAACCTCGATCTCCATACTCCATGCAATCCACCACAATCAATTACATCTTTTTTCTTATCACAAATGCGCACACAATCAAATTACTCAATCATGTTTAGCCTCTCAAGAAGCAAGTATAAGATAGCTAAACAAATTAAACTTGTTCAGTGTAACATATATACAATGGACGTTTACAAATGAAATCTCTATCTAAAAAGCAATACTTCACCGGCAAGCAATGTAATACAATCGTATCTTTAATTAGAACTAAAATGTAGGATGCACCTATAGTAGTTCTAGCTTGGACCATGAATAGGCCGGCTAAAGAGAGCGATTGTGGGGAAAAAGATTAGATATAAAGTAACATCGAGTTCCGTTGGGTGGAATTCTGTTATAAATAAAGTTCATATTTTCCAAATAGTTGGAGCTTGGTTTAGAAAGTAGGGCTATTCAGTGGTTGGACTTCAAAGGATTTTAATTAGGGCGGGCTAGAATTTCCAGAAGCTATAGACTAAACTTGACCTGTTAAATGTGCCATAAAATCGCCTTGCAAACAATGGGTTCCCCCCCCCCCCCCCAATTCTTTTCACTTTAGATCTTGTTACTGTGATATAATGTATCAAATGAGAATGTATGCTATGAGGCAAGGAAATTAGAACTCTAGAAGGAAAACATAATGAAACATAAATATGAAGTTATGGAGGCGTGAGGTTTGTTGTTGAGGTTCATAAGTTGTACGTGCTTGACTGAACGAGGGGCTTCTTTATGGTGAAGTGGACAGGAAGAGTGAGCTGAATATGTGTGTTGGACACTAGAATCCAGGGCTTTTAGGTTGGTAGAAGGCGACAACCACTCTAAAGTACTTTAGATGCCTATAAGAAGGTGAACCTAAATGGCAAGATTATTACTTAGAATGAGATATCATTCAACGATAGCATCAACAGTAATGATTTTAAATCGTTAGCATCACACAGTTCTAAAGTAACATCGAGTTCTGGGGAAGCACATTCAGTATGTAACTTGCACCCAAGGTAACTTAAAAACATCGTCTCATTAACTGGAATTCCCACATTTTAATGGATTTGATGTTAACTAGAATTGACTCTAAGCCACACTGCCAAGCTCCTCATTCTAGGCCTACCAGCTCATTTTAACCCTTCGTCCCAACAAGCCTAACCCTGCTTATTCCTCAAAAGACAACCACTACCTATTCCAGATTTGCATAAGCCCCTTACCACCTACAAGCCCTCAGTACCACACTCTACCGAAGGCCTGCTACCTGTACCACAATCTAATATCAGCAACACCCTTCAAAACCAGAATAACCTACGAGAGATTAACCCTACTGAGCACTAAAAGAAAACCAAGCACCTTATAATCTTTTGCGAGATCCTTATTGAATTAACTCAGCCTTAGAGAGTTAGATTGTACTACATGACGGGAGACTGAATTATATCCTTAATAGCTTCGACATTAAATAAGTGGAACTTGTAGCATAGTGTCAATCGTAAGCAATTATCTCAATTTCCCGATCAAATCGCTAAAGGCTGGCCTATCTTACCTATGAAAATTGTGGTAAAAGTTTAAACCTAGACAACGTATAGATGGGGGATTGAAAAATCAAAGAAGAGGATAAATCCAAGGTATGGTCATGGATAAATACGTAACCTAAAACTTACGGATAAATGCAGCGATGAGACACTACATAGAGAACGTCTCCACTGTACATCTCGCAGTCTTAATGAACATGAAGCACATGCATCAACAATGTACTTCGAAACACCATCAGCCATTTTCTACCTCCACTCTGCCGCTCGTTTTCTACTTGTAATAATGGCAATCCCCATCACTTATCTTTTTATACATTGGTTGTTCATCAGTTTTACAATTTGTGCATGTGTGTGCACTTTGTAGATATGTGAAGCAGGGGTTTGAAGGTGCAAGGTGTGCTCTGTGTGTGAGTTCAACGTGTGTGAACAAAGGCATGTGTAATTGTGTAATTGTGTAGCTGTGTGTAATCACACAGTATGTGTGTGTGCGCTTTGCGGGTGTGCAAAGCAGGGGGGATAGGCTGGTCTCAGTAAATGCAGAAGGAGTTGACTTGAATTTACTGAACCAAGTTATTGTGAAGGTGTAGAGTGTGTGTGAATAGAAGCCTGTGTAATTTGTACAGATGTGTGCGCGCGCGCGCGCGCTTTGTAGATATGTGAAGCAGGGGTGTGAAGGTGCAGAGTGTGCTTTTTGTGTGAGTTCAGTGCTTGTGAACAAAGGCATGTGTAATTTATGCAGCTGTTTGTAATCAGACATTGTGTGTGTGCGTGCGTGCACGCGCACACATATGTGGGAGGGAAGGAGGGAGAGATTCAGTGTAAGGGGAGGAGACAATAGAGTTTATTCATGGGCAAGTGTGCGAGTGCTATGGTGAGTGTGAATAAAAGGTCTAGATGTGTAAGCAAAGGCCTTAGCTAAACTCTTTCACATAAACAAGCTTTTATAATATATAACTATAGGACACTTTCATGCTAAGCTCAGGGAACTAGGAGCTACAGTCCCTGTGTACAAGATATGGGGTGAACGAAATGCTAGAATCTTCAAGTAAGAAAGTCAATCCATGAAAAGCCTACATCTCAGGGGACCAAGCAGTGGATACATTGGAGTATTAGGAGCTAGAAAAAGGTGCCAATACAAAGCAATAAGAAACATTGTGCTCGTTAATTGGGGACTTGATGTAGGAATGTTACTAGATTGATTTTGTTTTGTAAACTGAACCTTAAGCTGGGAATGTCTAGCTTAGGGATCAACTTGCTAGTGTACATCTAATCTTTTGGGATTAATTCAACTAACTTTAAAGCAAAAAAATGAAAAAAATAAAAGGCTATAGGACAGCAACAGGCAGGTAGGTGTATCTACGCAAACACTCAAGAAGATATTAAGAGAAAGATTAAGGAATCGAAAGGAACCGCTAAGTATTCGTGGATGAGTGAAAAGAAGGTGGTTGAGCCATTTGGAGATTCATCATAGCATCCATCCGGTCAAGTCGGGCTTGTTGTTCTTGCATGAGGGACTTGTACGTCGCTACCTCTAATTTCTGAGAGTTGAGCTCCAATTGTTGCTCATGTATAAGAGCCTTGTACTCTTGTAGCTCATCTTCCAAAGCAGTGCGATGTCGAGCATCCTCCAAAACTGATTGTTGAGACAGGGATGTGGGCGGTCTTGGCCCAAACCCGAGACCCTTAATGCGACCTGGCTTTTTGCTATTGTCTAGAACGTTCTTTGCAATCTCCGCTGGATCCATTTATGGATACTCGGACAAAATTTCTTCCATTTGTTTCTGAAATTTATAGTGAAATTAATCAAATAATGTGTGGCTTCTAACACCGAAATTATCTCACATGCCAGTTTGTTACCTGATTTGACTCTACTTAATCTCTGATATACTTATTGTGTTTCTTAGAGAAATATGCACGCTTGTGAAACACAATCTGATCAGGTTCTTTCTAAATTTCAGGATCTTTCTGCAAATAATAAGATGATCTACATTCACATTAAGATGATTTAAACATTAAACCGAAAAGCTAAGGCTTAATCAAGTACCATCTCCGAGCGAGCAAAGACAAACGACTGCGAACCAGTGACATGATGTGTCTTGAGTTCATCTTTGTTAGGTTTATGTTTATGACATCTGTCATGCATTTTAATAAACAATTAGATTGCATTTAATAGGACACTCAAAGTTTCCCCTCTAGCATCATTGCTGTAATACCCCGAATGTTGGTACCTCTAGCCGGTTAATTTACTTCTTTAGCGATAGTTTTTTTTTTTTAATAAACAACATTTAGCATTAGCAAAATTACAGACAACAATTAGTGACAATTTGTACATGCAATTTGCAACGTTGATTACATAAACAAAATTTCATTGGTAACATTTAGCGACAAAATTTTAAAAACCATAATTTATAATTTAACAAAAATAGGTATAAGTATTATTAGTTTAGGCCTTTAGTGACGATTAGCATGATCGAATTTTAGCGACAACCTTTAGCGACAATTAACCAAGTGGGGTTATTTAAAAATTTAAGTTAAAGTTTGAGGTTAGGGAATAATTAAAAGGTAAAATGAAAAATGATTTCATGGTCAACTCTTTAAATATGGAATAACTAAATTAGTGAGGGAACAGGGAAGGAGAAATTAGAGCAATTGGGATTTATTCTCATTTTTTATTATAGTCAGAAATAAAGAGGGAGAGAAATAAGCACTTCACTTAAAAGGATTTTCGGTTACAACATACTACAACAGAGAAAGAAAAGAGAGAGTGTCTCTATTGATAAGGGATAAGTGTGGTTGGTTACTTTTCAATAGGTAGTTCTTTTCTACGTGGGCAGTTTATCTTTAAGTAAGTAGTTTGTATTGTAATGGTAGTTATTTTTTACAAAGTCTCTAGTATAAATAGTGGATCAAAGAAGGAGTATGGATGATCAATCAACCAGACAAATCAAGACTTGTTCAAGTCTTTTTCTTTCTTTCATATTTAGAAGCTCTTCCTATCTATCGATACGGATTTAAGTTTCCAGAATTGAAAATGTTGTGCTCTGTAAACATTTTCAGCATCAATAAAAGTTTTTCTTTGTCTTCATTGGGCATGCAATCGTTCTACTTTTAATTTACAGTTCCATTTTTCATTTTCAGAGAAGTCCTCAGGCCCTAGAGGCAAAAAAGATGCCGCACTGTTTAGCCGTTCTGTCACAGGCGCACGATTGATAGTGAGTTTGCCCAGCAGCGCAAACATTAGCACGCCCTGCGGGACCTTTGTATCTGAAAATGGAAAATGTGACGTACGAGAATTCATGTTAAAAATGGTGGGAGAATTTAATTCAGAGTGTTTGGAGGCCTCCATTCAAATCTTGTTAGAAAATACACGTGAATTAGGCATGCTTTGCGAGAAATTTTCGAAGTCATTACTTCAACTGGCTGAAACTTGCACCAAAATTGGTGCAAGTACTTTGTATAAACTCAATGAAATGCCAAAATTTTCAAAAAAAAGTTAGATTATGTATCCTCTGTTGAGAAAAATGCAAAGGATAATAATATTTCTGACCATGAATTGGTCTGTACACCAAAAGAAAATGGAAGGGGGGGGGGGGAGAGAGATATCAATTGTTCACAAGATCATCAAATAGTTTCTACACCAAAAGAAAAAAATTAAAGGTGCTATTGGGCATATTGATGCTCTAAAAATGGCTAAAAAACAATTATTTCTTTTTAAAGAAGATGATGCCAAATAATTGGAAGATCTAAACCAACCGTCTATGTTATTATCATGTGAAAAATGGCCAAAGCAAGATGACGACATGGCTGATAAATGTTCTAAAAATCCATTTCTGATGGAAATCACTCCAATTTTTATGGATACCAAGATACAAATGGGTTTAGAAAATTTTGAATTCATCAAACTTGGGTATGCAACACCCACTTTGGATTTACGGTTCCCACCAGTGTTTTATTTTGGTTATATGGCTTATAAATCAGCATGATTTATATGTTGTTGCATGAGAAATTTCATTAGACTAATCAATGATATTATGGCCAAATGTACATATTATTTAGTCTAAGTGCATAATGGCCTACCAGATAAAGTTTCTCTAAGGGGCAGAAAACCATTCAAGTGGTTGCTTATAGTTGTTTGCAATGCCACCAATAGTGAAAATTACTGTCATTTTGAAAGCTATCAATAGTGAAAGGCTATCGATAGTAAGATTGCTTTCACTTTAAAAAGTGTAAGGCTATCAATAGGGAAAATGTGTTCACTTTGAAGAGCGTATGGCTATCGATAGTAAAAATACTTTTACTTTAAGGAGTGTAACCCTATTGATTGTGATTGTTGAATTGATGGTAAATATTACCTTGCAAAATCAAGATGATGCAGTTTAAGCCAATAGATGGCTTATCGATAGTAAAGAAATGCAAGGCTATTAATAGTGAAAGGCAATCGATAGTAAAATTGCTTTCATTTTGAAAAGTTTATGGCTATCGATAGTGAAAATGCTTTCACTTTGAAGAGCGTATGGCTATTGATAGTGTTAATGCTTTCACTTTGAAAGAGTGTATGACTAGCCATAGTAAAAATGCTTTCACTTTGAAGAGTGCAAGCTTATCAATTGCGACTGTTGTATCGATAGTGAATATTATCTTTCAAAATCAAGATGGTGCAGTTTAAGCCAATAGATGGCTTATATCAATTATGACAAATGCAAGACTATCAATATTGAAAGGTTATCGATAATAAAATTATGACTATCGATAATAAATATTACCTTGCAAAATCAAGATTTTACAGTTTAAGCCAATAAATATAGATATGAAAAAATGCTTCCACTTTGAAGAATGTAATGCTATCGATAGTGAAAAAATGCAATGCTATCAATAGCGAAAGCCTCTCAACAGCGAAAGTCTATCGATAGTAAAAAATACTTCCATTTTGAAGAGTGCAATGATGTCGATGGTAAATAAATATTTTCTTTTGATACACTCCAATGTTATCTTGGTGCAGCTAAAGCTAATTAATGGCTAATCGATAGTAAAAAAAAAAAATTACTTTTACTGAAGAGTGCAAGTCTATCGATAGTGAAAAAACGTTTTTCATTTGAAAAATATGACTCTTCACAATTTTCAAGTATTCAATTGCTTGAGCCAGGGGGGCAATGTTTGCACCAATAAATAATTTTTTCACTAATAACCTCACTTTAATTAAATGCCACTAAATGGCATTTAATTTTTATTATTATTTCTTAAGATATAATGGAAGATTCAAATAGGAAGTGGAAGAAACCAAGTTCTGAAAATGTGTCCCTATTGATATGGGATAAGTGTGGTTGGTTAGTTATTAGTGTGTAGTTATTTTCTAAGCAGGTAGTTTATCTTAAGTGAGTTATTTTCTACAAAATCTCTAGTATAAATGATGGGTCAAAGAAGAAGCATGGATGATCAATCAACCAGACAAATCAAGAGTTGTTCAAGTCTTTTTCTTTCCTTCATGTTTAGAAGCTCTTCCTATTTATCGATAGGGATTTAGTTTCCAGAGTTGGAAATGTTGTGCTCTGTAAACATTTTCAGCATTAATAAAAGTTGATGCCAAGAAAAGTGGGTTCGTAGCTATGTGGAGGTGGCACAACAGATACAATCCGTGTCAGCCGCTAGATGTATAAAGTGAGTGACAGTGGGGGTGAAGTAAGGTCAGAGAGCAAGGCCTCCCAAATAAGCCGTGAGGAGTGGCAGTGCTGTGGAGACAAGGTTGAGACGAACAGGGCTGACAGTCGACAGTCCAAACTAAGGTCCGCATCGGGGTCCAATGTCACGGTCGATGTTATCCAATGTCACAATTCAATTGTGTCTCTCTCTAGAATTCAAGACCTCTGGATTCTAGAGTGAGAAAGTGCTCTGTATCAAATGAGAGAATTCTTTTCTAAATGAATTCCAAAGTTCACTAATTATAGGCAAAAGTATGCCTATGTCATTAATTGCCACATGTCATCCCCTGGAAGTGACACGTCACTAGGGGGTCCATAAATAGCGGTGCTCCGTTGGACTGTCAGTTCTCATATTCGTGATGCCTGCCCCACACAGCGTCGCTCTACCTGTCTGAAAAGACTGACCACACGGTGTCGGCATGATCAGAGTAAGCCCTTGCCCCAGCCACCGGTCCAGGCCCTTACTGAATCCCACAAGGGTGCGTTGAGAGACGCGGAGAGAACCTGATAGCGGTGAGAGAAGGTCCATGTGCTCTACGGCCAGGCAGACTAGGCACGATGCCCTCCAAAAACCTACTCCCGTCTTTGAGTAACCCGGGTCATCGTCCTGAGGAGTGCCTGCAATCACCGGTAACATGACTGCGACGTGGTCACAGCTCAGGCGTGCATAATGTCGTGCAAGTCAACGCAGGCGGAGATAGCTTCTATGGTAGCGAGCCTATCTCGCTACGAAGGGTCCTCATGCCAGAGCACTGTGAGCGGAGCCCCTCGAAATACTGCACACTCCGGAGAGTGGATCGAAGCATGTTCCACGTCCACGGCGGGGCCGCGTTGTAATACCCCAAATAATATGTAGCTAATTATTTTAATTTTTGGGCTACTTTGTAGTTTTAATAATATTTTAGGATACTTTTGAATAAGTAATATAATTTTAGGGGTCTTTTGAGTAGTTTATCAAATTTAGAGATATAAAGACTAGTTAGTTATTTTTGTCGATAAATTGAGTTTACTCTTTAGAGAGAGAGAAGAAAGAGAAAACTAGAGTTTTGGAGGGATTGCAATTTTCTACGCACAATTGGTAAGAATCTTGAACCCACTTTGATTATAGGGATGAATTTCATCACTTTAGGATTGCGTTTACAAAGAATTTAACATAATTGAGGTTGATTCAATTATTTAGGTTTTGAGATTTTCGGAAGGTTACGCAACTTTGCAAATCTTACGTAAAAAAATTGAGGTAAGGGTTATACTCATCATACTCCTTCCAATTTGAAAAATGCTTTTTCTTTTGAATATTTCATTCGTTGTTACCGTCTTTGCTGTTAACCGTCAAGATCGTGGTGGCTTGAATCTTCTGGGTAAATTTGCAAAGGACATGCAGTTGAAATCTTTTTATTTGTTGTACGTTACAAATTCGAATCTTGTTGAGTTTGGAATCTGTTGCTTTGTTTGTGTGCGTAGCCTTGTATCGGCTCAGGTCACTGATCCACGCTAAACCCTTTTGCCAGTTTCTTCCATCTATTTACCTTCATGTTAAATAATGATGATGCATGTATCATCATTCCAATGCAAACAGGCATAGGTGTGCATTTATGACATAATTTGATTATCTTTCTTTCATCTAATAGGAAAATATTATCTTGTCGATGCGGGCTTGATGCATAGGTGTGCATTTATGACGCCATTTAGAGGTGTACGTTACCACTTGAAAGAGTACTCTACTAGACCACCAGAGAATAGTAAAGAGTTATTTAACCTTCGCATGCATCGCTTCGAAATGCTATTGAAAGAGCATTCGGTGTACTTAAGGCAAGATTTCCTATTCTAAGAACAGCAGAGCCTAAGTACTCGGCTAACACTCAGTCGGAAATTGTTTTAGCATGGTGCATCCTACATAACTTTTTGATGGGAGTAGATCCTGATGAACAACTAATTGCTCGAGTTGACCAAGAACTTGAAAATCAAGAACCCAAAGAGGTAGATTTGCCAAGAGACATAGCTGAGGATGCTGCACAAGCAGAATATATAAGGAATTGCATTGCAGTAGACATGTGGAATGATTATCAATCGCAAATTTGATGTTCATAGAATGTTTGGTTATTGTCGTAATAAATACTTTGGATTTATTTGCTATATTATTTTTTATTGCTTTGCTAAATGTACTACTTCACTTCTTTGTTTGGATTGTAAGCATAAACACTTATTTTGCTTTCCAATTTTCATTTGACGTGTATATTTAGTTGTTATGTTAGCTAACCTTGAATGATTTAAATTATAAGTAGTTTATTATCTTGCCTTTTTTTTTAATTTTATGTAAACAGTTAGCCATGGGCAAAAGTGAGCACTTGAACTGGTCAACTAACATGGATGAGGCATACATAGAGGAGATGCTACATGAACATCGCCAACGAAATTATCGGGATGGAGTTTTTAGTCCTGATTTATATGCTAGGATGGTTGCAAATTTGCGAGAAAAGCTTTGCATGCCAAGGTTGACGAAACAACATTTGAAGAATCGTACTAAAACCTTGAAAGCTCATTTCTCTGAATGTTATGACATGTTCAGAAAAGATAAAATTAGTGGGTTTTCTTGGAATTCAGTGACCACACGTTGGGGTGCTGATGCAAAAGTTTGGGAAAAGATAGAAAAGGTATTTTTGTTCACGTGTCTTTTTTATTCTTTTATTCTTTGTGAAGAATAGAATTGCATCGCATAAGTAACAAGCTAAGAAAGATGAAAATAGTAATATATTTACATCCAACACTTGTATATGGCATTAGGTTTCAGCTATTTACTAACTACTTTTGCTGCTAACGGGAAAATCCTAAGGCACTTCAATGGTTGACAAAACCTTGCCACAACTATGAAGCTATGGAAGAACTATGGGCCAAAGACAGGGCAATAGGAGATGGTGCTGAAACTGCGAAAGAAAAAAGAAAAAGATGGAGCTCAATGAATGAGAATGATACAGAGACTATAAATGATATCAATCAAATGTTATCACGGAATGAATGCTTATTGGAAGGCTATGGTGTTGAAGACAATAAACCTACGGAATTGCCCACTAAACCTACTCAAACACCTTGTAGAAGTGCAACTACTTCTAAAGCGAAAAAGAAGAAGGCTGCAATTGAAGCTGACGATGAAGTTAAGGTTATAACAACTGCTCTCCATGATGTTGCTGAGGCAATTCGAGATGGAAACTTTGCAATTAGAGAGGGAAATGCTATAATGGAGAGGTCTCACACTCACGTGTATAGCGAGGAAGAAATTTGGACCGAGTTGTTGCTCATTGGAGTGGAAGAAGACTCAATTGATGGCTGCTACCTTTGGCTTCTGGAGAATCCCGAAAAGTTGAGGGCTTTATTTGGTTGTCCACCCGAGAGGCGCAAACTCATGTTAGAAAAAATGATGAGAGGTTCAAATAGTCACTGATAGGATATTTGGGTGTTAACTCGTAACTGGTTGTTTTGCTTTTTGGTTTAAATTAATTAGATTTGGATGGTTGGACGTTTGTAGTCAACTCGTGACTTTTATTGTCGCATTATTCAGGGATGTGAGACTTATCACATTATTATTTTTTTGTCGAAAATAGAACTGCATTTCAAAAGGTTAGTACAAGGTTCCATATTTACAGCTGAGATACAAGGAGAAAAAGTAAGGATCTCAGAAACAGAGATATAGACCCCATCCGTCTAATCTACTGTAGCACAGGATTATTTCTATAAGCTGCAGATACAAAGGACTAGAGCTACAAAAAATCTAACAGATCAGCCTCCAACTGTACATGCATCCTGAGTGATCAAAAAATGTCGTCCTGCCACCTGTGCAAGAAGAGTAATGATCCGTGAGATGATAGTAGTCCTGGGAGAGCTACAGCAACTGTGAAACAGACTGAGAGTCTGATTGATATCAAAATAGATGGGTTGTAGTCGGATGGATTGCGCCTCAGTCCCTTTGATCTGGCGGAGGCGCCGGATAAACCTTATTATAGTATAAACTTTTTGTGATGCCCTTGATGACCAAATTTCTTTTCCCGTCTGAGTTAAGTTCTTAGTTTGGATTGTACTTTAAAGTCTTTGTTTAGATTAGTACACTATTGTATAAGGGTAAATATGTAATGTTGTATTTTTCTCTTTTCTTTTCTTCTGAACTCACAAACAAGGAAAAAAAATGATGTTTTCTTTTCTCTCTTAAACTCTCTTAAACTTACAAACAAGAGGAAGAAAAATTATATTCCTTTCTCTTCTCTTCTCTTCTTTCCTCTTCCTTTCTTTTCTTTTCTTTCCTCTCAAAACTCGCAAACAGGCTATAATTGATAACCTTCTTAATAGCTTTGCAATAAGAACCATGTAATAGTTTTTGATTTAGTGATTTTTGGTACCCCAATGGTTGGAAAATAATTATTGTTATCAAATTTCCGCTGCAATTATTAGATGTTGATGAGGACTTGAATGCCTTTGATTCCAGATATGATTTAGAGCTCTGATTACCTCTTTGAGGTCATATTTTGCTAAGATGTTTTGGGAACTATATTTCTTGTAAGCATGAATATTTTAAAATAGTATGCGTAGGTCCGCCTCCGGGTCAGGGGCGTGACATATTTGGTATCAGGGCCAACTCTCAAAAGCTCAGGTTGGGCTATACAGTCGGGTTGCCGATGGTTGGGGGAAACGAAGGCAAGCCCGGGTATATCCCTAATCAAGAGGATGGTTGGGACAACGAAGGGTGAGCCAGGTATATCCCACATTGGCTAGAGAGGAAGATTCTGGGCTATGTGTGACCGAACCTTAGCGAGGACGCTAAGGCATAAGGTGGGGAGATTGTGATATCCCACATTGGATGTGGGATGATTTGTGATTTGCCTTATAAGACCCTGCTCATGAACTCTTAAGTACCTACTTGGCTAGCCGCTTTGATTATAAGTATGAACTTCATCACTTTAGGATTACGTTTATAAAGAATTTAACGTAATTGGGATTGATTCAATTATTTAGGTTTTGAGATTTTCGGAAGGTTACGCAACTTTGCAAATCTTACGTAAAAAAATTTGAGATAAGGGTTATATATACTCATCATACTCCTTCCAATTTGAAAAATGCTTTTTCTTTTGAATATTTCATTCGTTGTTACGGTCTTCGTTGTTAATCGTCAAGATCGTGGTGGCTTGAATCTTCTGGATAAATTTGTAAAGGACATGCAGTTGAAATCTTTTTATTTATCGTACGTTGCGAATTGGAATCTTGTTGAGTTTGGAATCTGTTACTTTGTTTGTGTGCGTAGCCTTGCTCAGGTCACTGGTCCACGCTAAACCCTTTTGCCAGTTTCTTCCATCTATTTACCTTCATGTTAAATAATGATGATGCATGTATCATCATTCCAATGCAAACAGGCTGCCGGGAGCAATCTTTCACGTGGGAGCTATCTATGTGGCATGCCACATGTCACTCTCTTGGTTGTTCATTCTTTTCGGCACTCGTTTCTATATTTTTGTCTGTATTGACCTCTTATGGATTCTAATTTAAGTGATTCAAATCCTATTGGACTCGCATTTTTGTCTTCTTCAAGTTGAGTCCAATATCGAGTATTTTCTAAAATCGTGAAAATATCCCATTTGAAATACCATGTTTTGATGCTTTTGTGGGTCATATGCATTTGAGATATTTGATGTCCTTTGGACACTTTGAATTGGACTAATGTTAGAACCTTCACGTGCTTAGGTTAACGTGATGCCATGACATGATATGACAATTGCTACCGGTATGCAACTTTAAACTTAGAACCTTCGCGTGCTTAGGTTAACGTGCTTTACCGTCACGAATTTCGTGAATTTATCATATTCGATTATTAGTTCAATCATTTGATTATGTTTTTTGACTTTGATTTGATAGTTGATGGGTTGATTATCCCTAAATGAGATTGTTTGTCGTGCGAAGATTATCTATCGTCTTCGCACTTTCGTTTCATATGCTTCCTTTGGACTCAGCTATATATTATTGGATACATGCGTTGTACTCTGTGGGTGTGTGCATGTGATCTTTACTTGGCTTTGTGCTCACCCCCCCCCCCCCCCTCTCCCCATTTCAGGTAATTAAGCGGAGACGGCTTAGAGGAGTTAATAGCATTATGCTTAAGCTTGGAGTTAAACTTTAATTGATAACCTTCTTAATAGCTTTGCAATAAGAACCATGTAATAGTTTTTGATTTAGTGATTTTTGGTACCCCAATGGTTGGGAAATAATTATTGTTATTAAATTTCTGCTGCAATTATTAGCTGTTGATGAGGACTTGAATGCCTTTGATTCCAGATATGATTTAGAGCTTTGATTACCTCTTTGAGGTCATATTTTGGTAAGATGTTTTGGGAATTATATTTCTCGTAAGCAGGAATATTTTAAAATAGTATGCGTAGATCCGCCTTCGGGTCGGGGGCGTGACACGCGTGGTGTGGTGAACAGGTGTGGGCGCCGACGATCATCGATAACGTAAGTGCGACGTGGTCAGAGCACAGGCGTGCTTAGTGTCATGTGAGCCGCCCTAAGCAGAGATAGCTTCTGGAGTAGCAAACATATCCTGCTACGAGGGTCCTCATGCCTGAGCACTGCGAGGGGAGCCCCTCGAAATGCTGTACACTTTGGAGAGTGGGTTGAAGCATGATCCACGTCCATGGCGGAGGCGCATGGTGTGGTGAATGAGTGTGGTGAGCGTGGTACCCAGGGGGATGTAACATGAGAGTGGCGCGTGGGTGCGTTAACGTCTGTCGCGATACAATATCTTGTGCAGAGGGCACATGTCATGGAAGTGGCTGACGGGTGTGGGCGACTGCTGTCGTCGAAGTGGACGTTGTGGCAGGGTCACGTGACGCATGAGGGGAGCATGGGCGCGAGCAACTTCTGTCACCGACCCCTTGAAGGGAAAGATTGCCGACACCCGTAAGGGGGAAGGCGCCGACCTCTTGAAGGGGAGGGCAGCCGACCCTCTCCCCCCCCCCCACCCACAAAGGGAGAAGGCATGCCAACTTCGTTGATGTTCACGTTCGCGTAAGTTTGGGCGCCCCAAGGTTGTTACACTAATGATCATGGGTCGTGCGAAAAATAATTTTAGTTGTAAATTGTCGTGAAAAACGAAGAAATGTGCACGTGACTTAAGCATGCGTATTTTGACTGGTTGCAAACATTGAAGAATTGACCGTTGACTATGGTGACGTGTCGCGTAAAACGGGACCCTTGGTGGGCCCTTGGGTGCAGCCAAAGTAGGTTGGGAACTAAAGTTTTTCTTTGTCTTTAGTGGCGCGCAATCGTTCTGTTTTCAATTTACATTTCCATTTTTCATTTTCAGAGAAGTCCTCATGCTCTAGAGGCAAAAAAGATCCCGTATTGTTTATCAATTGTGTCGCAGGCGCCCTATCGATAGTGAGTTTACACAGCAACGCAAACACAATCCTATCTATATGTTTCCGTTTATTGTTTGTAGCTTATGCACCAAGTCTTCCTCAATTACTTTTGGCAGAGTACTCCTAGCGGCCTGCCGGAGACCCTCTTTTGTTCGAGACTTCCTAATTCTATCCCTTCAAGCTACCATTTTGGGTTTTTATTCAAGGGACACGATGCTCAGACGGAGGAGCTTCTTAGTGACCTTGCTAAGTTTGCTGTCAAGGAGTACAATCAGCAAGAGGTTAGGTTTGCAAACCATAAAACGCATACAGAAATTTAAACAGATTACTGCTCACCGGATTTTGTTTTGCAGAATACAGATCTGTGGCTTGTCGACGCTATAGGTGCAAGAACGGATCTGCGAGGTTATTCGAATGGTTATAGTGACATGAGATATGTTATTCGCATTGCAGTATCCTATGGTGGTGAAAAGAGAGACTTCGACGTAAAAATTTACAGTGACATGAGATTGATTAACGGAGATGTTGTGACGGTGTTTGACTTTTACCGATGGAGTGGTTCAGTTAGATTTCAAATTCTGATGGTGATTTGGATTCCAGTTGCTTCGTTTTGAATGGTACTGGTGGTTGTCTTTAATTATGGCAATGGTGTGATCTAGGTGTTGGGGACAATGGTGGTGATTGATAATAAAGGATTCGATCTGGGGATTTTAAATTGTGGTGCTGGTAGTGGTGTTTGATGTTTGGCTGTGGTAGTTAATGGTGATGAAGGCCAAATTTTGGATTTTATTGGGGATTGTGGCATTTGACCAAACCTTAGATATCAACTCACTAGCATATTTTTGTGAAGCTTTTTATCAATGAGCAGTGCTGGTTCTTACCTGCGGACGCTCTTGCTGAGTTGGTGTTCATGTTATGTTCGTGTGAATTGTAATGGCAAGGCAATTATAGCTTTTACCGTAATAGATTCAGCTCTGCTTGCTTGTGCTTCATAGTGGTTACCTACTGATGCTTGGTTCCAAATTATTGTCATTTGCTGATCCTGTTAACTGCGCACTATTCAGTATACACTAATTTCTTTTTGGCTCAATATATGCAATGAAAATACCTGCCTAGTTATCTGTGGGAGCATGGCATTTGAGTACATGGCCTCATGCAGGCAATCGCC
This sequence comes from Escallonia rubra, assembly GCA_033065855.1. Classification (NCBI taxonomy): domain Eukaryota; kingdom Viridiplantae; phylum Streptophyta; class Magnoliopsida; order Escalloniales; family Escalloniaceae; genus Escallonia; species Escallonia rubra. The sequence continues at coordinate 330,901 of JAVXUO010001759.1, read as the reverse complement.
TTTTGACCACTGGGTGCTAGTCGACATGGTAACTAGGGGAAAGATTGCTCTAAACACTACACCAAAATGCAATCTATATCTATACAAATAATATATACTAAGCGACAGGTGAGTTTATTTGTATAACACATCATCACAGAAATATTACATCTTTCCTTGACACGTCATCGCATTATGTTTTCAATGTGAAATAGAATTATAACTATCATAAGTGTCACTAAAGATTTAAAATATTATCTTGAATATGGTTCTTATTTCTTGATAAGTTAATTTTCATATTACTATTTAAAAAACTAATTCTCCATATTCTATAACTCTAACTGATTGATGAGCTACCTTATTAGAACTTAATTTTGACGATTATATTCTTAAAACTCCTCTCTATTATAAATATAAAAATTTATATAGCTTAAAAACGAAAATAATATATTAGATTTTGAAGAGAGAGAGAAAAATAACACTACAATTGAGAATATTATCTTGGATGGGTTCTTGTTTTTTGATAAGCTAATTTTCATATTACTAAACCTTATATAATTGATAAATTAATTCTAAATATTCTAAAACTCTAACTGATTGATAAACTAACGTATTGTGACTGAATTTTGACTATTGTATTCCTAAAACCACTCTCTATTATAAATATAAAAATTTATATAGCTTATCAACGAAAATAACATATTATATTTTGAAGAGAGAAAAAAATGATGCTACAATTGAGAATATTTTCTTGGATGGGGTTCTTATTTCTTGATGGGATTCTTATTTCTTCATAAGTTAATTTTCATATTACTAAGCCTTATATAATTGAAAAGCTAAGTCAAAACGTTCTAAAACTCTAACTGATTGATGACCAAACTCATTAGGACTTAATTTTGACTATTATGTCCTTAAAACCACCATCTAATATGAATATAAAAATTCATATATCTTAAAAACGAAAATAACATACTAGATTTAGAAGAGAAAAAATGATGCTAAAATTGAGAATGTTATATTGGATGGGTTTCTTATTTCTTGATAAGTTAATTTTCATATTATTAAACCTTATATAATTCAAAAACTAATTCTAAACGTCCTAAAACTCTACTTGATTGATGAACTAACTTACTAGGACATAATTTGAACTATTATATCCTTAAAATCACTCTCTATTATGAATATAAAAATTCATATTTCTAAAAACGAAAATAACATATTAGATTTAGAAGAGGGAAAAAATGATGCTACAATTGAGAATATTATCTTGGATGGAGTTCTTATGTAACACCCCAAAAACTGAGGCTAGTTTTACTCTAAAAATCAAAGGATATTTATTTATTGGATCTTTAGCAACGAATTGGTGAGCATTAAATTTTATTATCTTTAGCAACAATGTTTAGAAACTTTAATTAAGTTGTGATTTAATGATAGTTGTAACACTCCGAACCTTGGTATTGCCTAGCCGGATAATTTGTTATTAAGTGACAACTTTTATACGCAGGATTTCGCGTCGATTTCCGCAAGTGAAATCTTATCGGCAACCTTTAGCAACGAAATTTTGGAAACCATAAGTTATAAATTTAAAGATGACAATTATAAGTAACATTGAATGAGGTACTTAGTGATAATTAGCGTAACGACGTTTTGAGAAACTTTTAGCGGCGAATTATCTACCTTAGCATTCGATATACGTGTAACGACAATTAAAATGTTATTTTTAGTATCTGTGCGTTTTTTAGCGACGATTTAACCAACGGGATAGCGTAACAACATGTTAATAATTTTCCTAACACCTATATTATAGTAGATATTTATGTTTGAACCATTTCGCAAATAATAGAAATTTTCGGGTTAGCCTTAAAATGACTAACGAAACTTGAAAGGAGTTTTTGGTAGTTTATCTTTTAGGGTTTTATATTTATACTCCTTTTATGTTAGAGCAGCCGCCCCCTATTCCTTCCTCCTTGTGCTTCCGAATTGAGAGAAGGGAAAAGAGAAAGAGAAGAAGAAGAAGAGCTGGCATTTTCGAAACCCGGCGAGTATATCGACAATTTCCGGTAAGCCCTCTTTGCCGTGATTCATATATTTGCGTGTAGCTTTGCATATGAGTATTATACGTGCCTGCGTTGAAATTTGCCGTAGTGAATGTAGCGGGATATATATATATATATATATATATATATATATATATATATATATATATATATATATATATATATATGGGAGCTGATCCGTTGCTAGCGCTAGCAGCGCTAGCACCGTCCGCTATATAATGTAGCAGACGGTGAATTTTTGTCCGCTACATTATATAGCGGACGGCAAAACAGCGCTAGCAACGTGCTAGCGCTAGCAATGGATCACGACCATATATATATATGATACGTGGGGATAGTTGTTTAATGGTGAGTAGTTGTTGCAATAGTTTGACGGTGATACGGGACTGTTGGGTGGTGCCTGTGATGATTGTGTTGTGGTGGTGGTGTATTTGCTGGTGGTCGTGATTGTTGGGTGGTGCATGTTTGCATGTTGGTGGTGATTTTATGGTGTCTGCTAGGTGATCTAGCGGTGCTTATGGGCTTTATGGGATTGTGAGATGTGTGGAAGGTATGGGCCGTCAGTGTGAGAGTGTAGAAGTGTGTTGGTGCATGAGTAAATGCGTGTGAAAACGGGTATATGTAAGTATCATTCACTGTGTGCAGTAGCGGAGGTAGCGTGGGGCACAGAACGTGCCCACCTGCTGCCTTCTTCTTCCTCGTTTAAAGTACACCCGGCGATGGTAGTTCCCTTGCGGCCGGCATGGATGGATACACCGGCCAATTCATCCCTGAATGATTGAACCCACCTTCAATTTCAGGTTTAGGCCGTTTAGCAGTTTAAGGAAACCCTTTAGGTGGGTGGAAGGAAGATGGGAAGTACAGTAGATGTTAAAATATGGTGGAAGATGATGATGAGAGCGAGAGATAGAGAGAGAGAAAGAGAGAGAGGGAGGGAGGGGAAATAAAGTGGCGGCTGATTGTTTTAAAGATGGTAATTTAGGGTTGGAAGGGTGAGTTTTAGAAATGGACTTAAATTTTGGAATAAAATTGAACCATTGATTAAAATTAACGGTCATGATTTTCATAAAGAGTTCCATATGTTTTTATAATAGCACTAATATATGATGTTATAGTAAGTGAACACAAAAAATGGGATATTTTACTATAAAAATGTCTGTAACATGTGACGTTTGCTAAATTGTTCAAGAAAATACGACACTTTTACAAATTACACTAAAATCAGGTGCTCACAGTATAAGACACAAAAAAGAGCAGCACTCAAATGCCTAAATGAACGCAATTTCAATCTTTGGCTCTATAGCCGTCTCAATCTTTGTTCTTTTAATATGATTGTTGTTGTAAGTGTTCGCTCTTGTGTATTGTAAATTTGAGGAACATATTATGGAATATAAGATTGTCCCTGATGTCTTCATTTTTTCATACTCACAGACGGATCATGTGTTTCACAAAAGGTGGGGCTCCTTTATTAATTCACTCTCGCTCTGATTCTTTTTCTGCTTTATTAATTCACTCTCGCCCTGATTTTTTTTCTCCTTTATTAATTAGGTGCCCACCCCGTGCACAGCTCCTAGCTCCGCCTCTGACTGTGTGTCAATATTGTGGATGGAGTGTGTAATAGTGCTATGTGGCTGGTTGATTAAGTGATTGGGTGTGATGGAAAAAAGAAAAGAGGAGGGAGAGAAGACCCGGCAGTGGGTGTGAAAGGAGCTAGATGAGCTGTGTGTTTGTGTGTGCTATGCGTGAGTGATTTGTGTGAGGGAGAAAATGGGTGGCAGCTAAGTGTGTGTGAGTGGAGCTGCCCGTGGGTGAGTGCTGTGCACTGAGTGTGGTGTATATGGGTTGATATTTGTGTGTGTAAGAATGTAATGTGTGCTTGTGTGTGAGTAGTGAGGGAGTAAGGGGCAAGGAGAGAAGGGAGGGGCTGTGAGTAACTGTGAAGAGTATTGTGAGTGCAGGCTGTGTTGTGTGAGGTGTGTTTACAAGCCGTGTGGGTATGTGGGGTTGGGTCAGGACCATCCGTAAGGGGGCAGTGAGAAGGGGGCTGCCAAACAAGGGTATAAGTGTTGTAATGTGTCAAAGTGTGTGTGTGTGTGTGTGTGTGTGTGTTGTGTAAGAAGAGAAAGATAGTATGGGCAGTATAATATTTGAGAAGTGTGTGCTTGTGAGGTGGAAAAACAAAAAGAAGCTGCAATGGCTTCCCTGAAATTGCAGTGTGTGGTGGGGGAACTGTGTGTGTATTTATGGGTGAAGTGGGTTTATGAAGAAGGGATGAGAGAAGGTGGAAGTGGTGGTTGTGTGTTGTGTATATTTGAGTCGTGGAGTGCATGAGAATGATGGAACAAAAGAGTGAGGGAGAGGAAGAACCCACTGCCTCACGAGGTGCTCATTGTGCAGCTGTGCATATGGACTGTGTGTGTGCTGGGTACAGAAATTGAGGGAAGGGAAGAAGGAGAAGTGGGTTTTGGATATATAGTTAGTGGGTATTTGAAATTAGCGTTAAGTTCGACACATGCATAAGCTAGCGCACGGGTATCGTTAGCACGTAAAAATTTACAGTATGATAGGTTTGACCATATTAGAATTCGTGGAAAATTTTTATAATTTTCTGAAATCGTATGTATTTTTAGTATTTTCTGTAATTTCAGATTTGTGAAATTCTTTTGGAGCTTTTAAACTAATGAAAATGTTTTGGAAAAATTTCAGTCACAAATACAACTCAGTTTCAGTTTCATAAAATTTAGAGTTGATTTACTATAGTTTCCGTATCGCATTGGTTTTAGCAAAATAAATAATTTAAATATAGTTTTAATGCCTTTTAATTTATGATTTAAATTTTCATAATTGTTTTACATATTTTAAAACTGTTAGAAAAATCATGGTACTTTATTTTCAGCTAGAAGCAATTTTGGCAATTTATGGGTTTTTGTATTTAAAAAATTATTTTTAATTCAAAAATATTCAAAATTTCAAAAAATTCATATTTTGACTTTTATTAATGTTTTAAGCTATAAAAGCATTTTATTGAAATTTACTATAACTTTTAGGATATCGTTACGCATTAAGTAGTGTACAGGATTTTTGGTTAGCTAAGTTACGTTGGTCGTGTGCGAAACCCGCTTCGAGTCGCGCGATTTTGAGTTTAGGAATAAACACGTGGTGGGTGGTTCAAATTAGGGTTTATAGTATATTAGATATAGATTGTGTTCTAACAAATAAATTGTTAATTTAGATTGATTCAAACGATTATTGATCGATCGTGTGTAGCATTGCTTAGCTTAGATCGAGGTAAGGATTTTCACTCTGAACCCTCCATCATCATTCTAATCTTAAATGCTTTATTATAACAGTCTTACGAACTACATTGATTCGATTTTATGTTTGATATAAAAGGTGTTTTGGAACTGTCCATGAAACCCTAATTTGAGCCTGATAGCGATCTTTTGGAATTCGTTATTCTCATATGTTTATTTAATTCAATCATTGTAAAACATTTTGAATTGTGTTTAAATTCCTTGAATATTGACATGAGTTAGTAAACCTGCGAGTAATTATAAGGATGGTCTGAATTGCTGGAGTTATAAGGATGATCTGTTGGTTGGGTTAAACTAGTACCTGTAGTCAGTGCACATATGCATATGTATATCGTATCGAGCACTGCCTGGGTGGCTTTACTATATTGTACTTCTCATGTTCAGTGTTTCCCGTTTCTATTTTATTGCACCTGAAATGTTTTGAAATAATTATTGATTCAAGGGATTGAGTTGATACTCATCCCTATGTTTATATTGAAATGCTGTGATTTTCTTTGAAAAACCCTTTTAAAATTATCATTTGATTGTATAAAGAAAATCATTTGAATCGTTCAGTTTCTCTGTGTTAAAGTTGTTATTTGGTTTTAAATGTAAAATCGGCTGAATCGTTTTTATTGTTTTAAGTCTTTAATCGACCTTACTGAGCTCTCGAAAGCTCACTCTCCTTTGACTTTCTTTCCGTAGGTGATAACCGGCATTTAGGTTGAGGTTGCCTTTGTGGATTAGAGCCAAGCAAGGAAAAAAAGAATTTAAGTTTAGCCTTGGTCATTAGAACCCTTGCGTGGGTTAATATTGTTATTTAAGGATTTTTCAGACTTAGATTTCATATCTCATCGATGATAGTCTACTGAGAATATGATTATTGGTTTAGCTGCTCTGATAATAGTCGTTCATTTGTTTTAGTTTGAGGATGTTATTGTCTTAGTGTAGTGATCGAGCGAGTGTCCAACGTTCTGGATTACCGGGATGTTACATCTTATGTCGTCATAAGTTAATTTTCATATTATTAAGCTTTATATAATTGAAAAACTAATTCTAAACATTGTAAAACTCTAACTGATTGATGAACTAACTTATTAGAAGTTAATTTGGACTATTGTATCCTTAAAATCACTCTCTAATATAAATATAAAAATTCATATATCTTAAAAGCGAAAATAACATACTAGATTTAGAAGAGAAAAAAAAATGATACTACAATTAAGATTGAAAAAATAAAAATAATGTAATAATTGTTAATTTTTTTAAATTATAAAATTTTCTCACCTTAATCGATGTAATGATTTGTAGTAGCTTTTAGAATTCTTTTGATAAAATAACAAAATTGACTTATTTTCTGGATGGTACCGTACAAACAAAAAAAATGACAGTACAATTATTATTCATTAAAATTGTAATAATGCTTCTTCATAAATCTGATAGTTGAAAAGGACTTAAAGCTATATAATAAATATTTCAATAAATCTAAAGGTATGCAAATATTATTTTGAATGTGATCCCTATTTTTAAGTTTATTTAATTTTGCATGAACTATATAAGGAAGCCTTATACGAATTCCAAAACCCGAATTATACGAATTTTTTAGATATGATTTTGACTATCGTGTTCTAAAAACTAAGTGTCTCATGCGAAGACAAAAAACCACGTATCTAAAAAATATAACTTATGTATACTTAGAAGAAAACAATTATGTTACAATTAATTTAAGTTTATTGTAATGTAATAAATCTATGTCTCTTTACACATAACATAGTCATTGCAAAAATTATTTACAGAATATATAAAATCAATAATCAAATTACAGGATAATTTTTTACTTTGATATGACTGGACGATCAACAAAGTGGTTATATAAGTATATATGAGATTTTTAAAAGAAATAACATATGTATTAGAAAAGAAAAGGTGCAATCAAATTAAATAATTTTTAGTTATTGTATTTAAGAATATTTAAAATCTTTAAGATGCAAAAGTATGATATGACTATTGTATTCTTAAAACCACTCTGTATTCTAGATGGATCCTTATAAAAGAAAAAATAATTCTAAACATTCTAAAACTTTAAATAATTAATAAGCTAACTTATTAGGACTTAATTTTAATTATTGTATTATTAAAAGCACATTCTAATATGACCATGAAAATTCATATATCAAAAAAATTAAAATAACATATTAGATTTAAAAGAGGGAAAAAATGATGTTACAATTGAGATTTAAGAAATAAAAATAATGTAACAATTGATTCATATCTATTTTATTTTAATATGCACTTATTGTATCAATGTAAAGATTTATAAAATATGATGTATAACTTTTAGAATCCATTTGGTAAAATAAAAAATTAACCATCTGTAACATCCCGAAAATTTCCGGAACATTGTACACTCGCTCAATCATTTCACTGAATTAATAATAATACCTCAACTCAACCAGATATAACAAGTCTGACAGAGCAACTAATCCATCAATTAAATCATACTCCTAATAAGCTGTAACAAATAGAACATCAAAATTATGTCCAAAAAATTTAAATGATAATATTAACCCACGCAGGGGTTCTAATGACTAATACTAAACTTAAATTCACTCTCTCGCTTGTCTCTAGTCCAGCTTCAAGTAATCTAACGCTGGTCACTACCTGCAGAAAGGAAGTCAAAGGGGAGTGAGCTTTTGAGAGCTCACTAAGGTTGTTCAAGTGAAGAAATTATTAAATAATTTACAGATGCAATTCGATGATGGTTTTGTTTGCAAATACAATTCGATGATGATTTCCGGAATTTTAGAACAATCATAAATAGTTCGATCAGATATGAATAAATTTTAGATGCGATGCAAACAATCACAGATACACCGACTAGTCCATCCAGGTACTAGCCCACACCAATCACCGACTAGTTCATCAAGGTACTAGCCCACACCAATACACCGACTAGTCCGTCAAGGTACTAGCCCACACCAAATCCTCTAATATACATCAATTCCTGCCAAACACACCAATGCAAAATGTCATATCAATTAATAGAATGACAACAATCGATAAGACAGTGATTAAATCGATGCACAACGAGAAATTAAATGCATAGCATCGAATAGGATTTTCAATGAACGTGTAAGGCTCAAAATAGGGTATTAATGGCAATCGATGCAAATTTCATGACGATTATAATCTAGTCCAATGAAACTTCAACAACAATTTAGAAAAATGTTTACGATATCAAATAGATAAACTAAGGCTTCAGAAGAAATTCCTTACCTCGATCCAAGTGCGATGAATCTAAAACACCCTCGATCAAATACTCGAAATTAACCTAGGTTAACAAATCATTTATCAAAAAACTATCCACACTAATATATTATAAACCTGATATAACTATCCACAGCGTACCCATTTCTCTACCCGGAACCACGAGATTCGAAGCGGGTCCCGAGCAACCTAAGCCGAAACTCGTCAAACATTCTTTATGGCTTAATATGGCTTAATAATTTTAATTTTCATTAAACATTCTTTATGGCTTAATACTGCATATGGGATAAAAATATATTTTTTGATTTTTTTTGAATAATTTTTGAAACCAATAAAATAACCCTAGAGGGGGGGTGAATAGGGTTTTAAGACTACTTTAAAATATAACAACCAACAAACCTCAATCTCAAAAACTCAAGTAAACAAACAACAATCTCAACACAATATGTAAAACAATAATGTAAAGAGAGAAGGGTTTAGAGATACTTGACAAGGAGAATTAAACGGTTCGACTTGATATACCCACAAGCCTACGTCCACCCCTTCAAGGAAGTCCCTTGAAAGGCCCTAGAATCCACTAGTATGATCTTCCTTACGGGTCAAGATCGAACCTCTTACAATCCCTTGATGCTATGCCCACATCAAGAACAAGCTTTGACAAACCCAAAGCTCCAAAGCTTGACAACCCCAAGCTTTGATACAAGAACCTTTCAATGAAGAAATGTGTACAAGAGTTCACTCTTAAGAAGTAGATGAGTACAAGTTGAAGTACTAGAACAAGAGAGATGAGTGTATGATGACTTATGAAAGTGTATCTCTCTCTAATGTAAGCTCACAATAAATGCTCTCTTGAAAAGGATGAGAAATCAATGAAAACAAGAGAGATTTGAACAATTGCTTTGATCTTTGGGAATATGAAAGATAGGAGAGCTTTGAATGCAATTGATAAATGAAAACATTGCCCAAGATGAGTATTTATAGAGCTGGGAATAAATATGACCGTTTGGGGTTAGGTAGGGCATTAAATGCGCCAAACGGTAAATGCAGTCGACTGCAATGCCCATTGCAGTCGACTGTAACCCAAAAAGTAGCCGTTGGAAATTCAAATTTCCAACTTGCAGTCGACTGCAATGCAATGCGGTCGACTGTAATAGGCTACTGGAAGTATTGCAGTCGACTGCATTCCGACTGTAATACCCTTCTGCCCAACATGCAGTCGACTGCATCCCAATGCAGTCGACTGCATCCCTGAAAATGCAGTTTCCTGTTTTTAAAGCATGAAAAACTTTTTATACATGCAAGGGAAACCTATGGGCAAGTTCTAGGTATACAGTCATCGTAACGATCATCTCTCTATGTCTAGTTTACAAAGACGGAAATAAAAAGCATGAAAACTTCAATCGTCGAATTTCCTATTTGATGCGTTTCATTGAGAGTCTTTGACCGTGTTGCTCGTCTAATAATCCGTTTGCATGAGTATGAGATTGTTCCTATAGCTTCATCAACTCAATGCATGTTTAGACAGCATAATCATCAATGTTAGTTATCATCAAAATCAAATATAATCCTAGGTTAAATAACCGTAGGGTTAACAATCTCCCTCTTTTTGATGATAGCAAACATTGATTCAAAAAATATGAGATATATAAGAAAATATGCGGAATGAAGCATAACAATCTCAATAAAAAAACCATAAGGGGTCATGAGAAGAAATCATGACAAAACGCTCCCCCTATCTTAAGCAATGTAGGGCTCCCCCTAACTTAAGTAATATATGCTCATATCAAGTCCACACAAATATGAATCAACAATATTTTCTCCCCCTTTTGACATCATTGAAAAAGATCAAGGGTGTGTGTGAAAGTGATCAACTTATGTATCCATCCATGGATAATCATTATAGCCAACAAGGGCATTCTAAATCAAGAAAGCAAAAGTACTTGAATAACCATCAAAAGGTATATCAAGACTGGTAAAAATAGCACATAAAAACGTAATATAAATCAAACGTGCAGCAAGAGAAGCGAGAATCAAAGTGCTAAATTAAACCAAGTTCTAATAATACTATGCATAACATCTAGACCTGGCAAACGGGTCTACCCGCGCGGGTACGGGTAATACCCGGCCGGGTCCGGGTATTTACGGGTCGGGTAATTTATACCCGGGTTTTTCCGGGTACAATAATCAGTGATCTGTACCCTACCCTGGCGGGTAGGGTAATACCCGCGGGTATTGTCCTTTTTTTTTTTAAATTCAAAACAGCGGCTGTCGACGCTGCTACGGCAGTGGTCGGTCGGTTTGGATATGGCGTCGCGCCGTCTCGAGGAGTTCACACTTCACGATCTGTCGCCAGCAGATCTGAGATGAGCGATGACCGATGACGGAGGGCTCTGTCGCCGGAGGGCTCCGTCGCCGGCAGATGGGTTGTTGGCTTGTTGCCGTGTTGGCTTGCGACGGCGCGGCGTGAGAAGAAGTCTGTGAGAGTGAGACTGTGAGAGACTGAGAGTGAAACCAGCAGATCTGAGATGAGCGATGACCGATGACGGAGGGCTCTGTCGCCGGAGGGCTCCGTCGCCGGCAGATGGGTTGTTGGCTTGCGACGGCGCGGCGTGAGAAGAAGTCTGTGAGAGTGAGACTGTGAGAGACTGAGAGTGAAACCAGCAGATCTGAGATGAGCGATGACCGATGACGGAGGGCTCTGTCGCCGGAGGGCTCCGTCGCCGGCAGATGGGTTGTTGGCTTGTTGCCGTGTTGGCTTGCGACGGCGCGGCGTGAGAAGAAGTCTGAGAGTGAGACTGTGAGAGACTGAGAGTGAAACCAATTTCCTTAGGGCACATTCCAATTTTGCATTATATACTCCAAAAAATACGGGTAACTCCGGGTACCCGCAATCCAACCCGTACTTACCCGTATTTTACGGGTCGGTTCGGGTCCGGGTACAAATTCAGCGGGTAGTGAAAATGGCTACCCGTACCCGGGATTTTGGACCGGGTACGAGTCGGGTAACGGGTCCTGGCAACATTTTGCCAGGTCTAATAACATCCATGACAAGTTTTGAAATACATAAACGAGTCTGAGAGCATAAGCAAATAAAAACATAAATCAAGGCCTAACGCCTAAGGACCTGATGGTGGAGGTGGTGGATGAAAGAAGTCGTCCTCGGGACACTGAATCCCACAATGACCCTCCATGCGAGAAAGGCGTCGACTGAGCTGGCTATGGGCGAGATCCATCTGACTGAAACCGGCATGCATATGCTACTGCATCATATCTAAGCGTGCGAGGATCGCGTCATATCCAGAAGCATAAGGACCGGAAGAAGTGCCCGCCTCATGTGTACTCGAAATGATCAACGGAGGTGGATCACGATCAATCTCGTCGCCGGCATCTCGATCACCATCAGCATCAACATCATCATCCTCATCATTAGCACCATCATCTTCATCAGCCTCATCATCAGCACCATCATCTCCATCAGCCTCATCCTCATCATCATCGACAGGGACATCGTCCATGTCAGGCTCTGGTAAGAAGCGGTCATGACCATCTAAAAGGCCCTTTCTACGAAGGGTAGAGCTGTCTAGTAAGATAAATGAATATGCAAAAAAAATGGAAAACATTAAAAAAATTGAGAAAAAGATAAACCCTAATTCATGCAATTTGGGGAAATTTTAATTTTGGACAAATCGAATGAAATTAACCATGTATAATCGAGCAATAGACATAACTAAGCATGAATCAAGTGATTAAACATGTAATTGCATAATCAATTTGAAGAAATTTTGACAATTGAAAAACCCTAGTTTATGAAAATTGGGGAAAAACGAATTTTGCATGAAAACATGTAATTAAACTATGTAGGAACATGTAACAAGCATCCCTAAACATTAATCAAGCGTTAAAACATATAGTAGCATGCTTAATTGAAGTAGATCTGAAGAAATTTTACCAAAGAGGGCAATTCGAATTTCAAAGAATATGAACAATGTAGGTGAAATCGTGCAGAGAAAGTATGTAAAACATGTATTAGAATAAGATTTGGGAGGATTTACGTACCAATTTCAAGACAAACGATGAAGAAATGAGTTCTAGGAGAGATGAAAGCTGCGGTTCGAAGAGAGGGAGAGGAAATCTGCTGAAATCTGAGATCTGGGCTCGATTTATGCCCTTTCCCCGTAATGCAGTCGACTGTATTCCCAAATGCAGTCGACTGTAATGACCAATGCAGTCGACTGTATTGCCTAATGCAGTCGACTTCAATGCAAAAAATCAAGCAGTCTTGAACATGATTATGCATATGAATATTGCAATAGAAGTGTGTGCAAATCATGAAAATCAATAAAATCAACATTTGTTTGGAAAGAGAAAAATCAACCAAAGCATGCTTTAAGCATATGAAATAATGCTCAAGCATGTAAAGAACAACAAGCATGTTTATGCACAAGAGATATAACATTTAGTCACATAGGTGAAGACATGCCAAGTTCTCTTCTAAGAGTGGTAAACCTCTTCGAATCTAAAGGTTTAGTGAAGATATCCGCTAATTGGTGATTTGTGTCCACGAAATCTAGAACAATATCACCTTTTTGGACATGATCACGGATAAAATGGTGTTTGATTTCTATGTGCTTTGTGCGTGAATGTTGGATGGGATTTTTGGTCAAGTCAATGGCACTAGTGTTATCACATAAGATAGGTATGTGATCATACTTGAGTCCAAAGTCCAAAAGGGTTTGTTTCATCCAAAGAATTTGTGCACAACAAGCACCAACCGCCATATATTCGGCTTCGGTGGTAGAGAGTGCAACCGAATTTTGCTTTTTGAAACTCCAAGAAACAAGAGAGTGACCTAGGAATTGGCAACCTCCACTAGTACCTTTCCGCTCGGTTTTACAACCGGCATAGTCGGCGTCGGAGTAACCAATTAGGTCAAAAAATAAAGTGTTTCTAGGAAACCATAACCCTAAATCGTGAGTGCCCTTAAGATATCTAAGGATTCTCTTGACGGAAATCAAATGAGATTCCTTAGGACAAGCTTGAAATCTAGCACATAAACAAACACTAAACATTATATCGGGTCTACTTGCGGTAAGGTAAAGGAGTGATCCGATCATACCTCGATAGCGCTTAATATCAACATCCTTACCCTTTTCATCTTTATCAATCTTTAAAGAAGAGCTCATTGGAGTGTCAAAAGCATTTGATGCTTCCATGTCAAATCTTTTGAGTAGCTCTTTGGTGTATTTGGCTTGGTTGATAAAGATTCCATCCTTGCTTTGTTTGATTTGCAATCCAAGGAAGAAGGTGAGTTCTCCCATCATGCTCATTTCAAACTCCTTACTCATACAAGAAGCAAACTCTTTGCACAAGGATCCATTAGTAGCACCAAATATAATATCATCAACATAAATTTGCACCAACAATAAGTCATTGTCCTTAGATTTTATAAAAAGAGTGGTGTCAAGTTTTCCTCTTGAAAAACCATTTTCTAAAAGAAAATTACTTAGCCTTTCATACCAAGCTCTAGGAGCTTGTTTTAAACCATAAAGAGCTTTGCTAAGACGGAAAACATGGTTTGGAAATTTTTCATGTTCAAAGCCGGGAGGTTGAGCCACATAAACCTCCTCCGAAATAAAACCATTTAGAAAGGCACTCTTGACATCCATTTGAAAGAGTTTAAAATCTCTATAGCAAGCAAAAGCTAATAGCATTCTAATAGATTCAAGTCTAGCTACCGGTGCATAAGTTTCATCAAAATCAATTCCTTCCTCTTGGTTATAACCTTGGGCCACTAATCTAGCCTTGTTTCTAACCACGACTCCGGATTCATCAAGTTTGTTTCTAAAAATCCATTTTGTGCCTATAATCCTAAAGTTTTGAGGTTTAGGCACAAGGGTCCAAACTTGATTTCTTTCAAATTGAACTAGCTCTTCTTGCATAACAAGCATCCAAGATTCATGATGTAGAGCTTCGGAGAATTTCTTTGGTTCAATTTGGGAAAGAAACGCTATATTAACATGTTGTTGAAGAGAGTGTCGAGTTCTTACCCCACTTGAAGGATTACCTAAGATTTGATCGCTTGGATGATCCTTTTTGTAAGTCCAATCTTTTGGTAATTCTTGAGAGTTGTCCAAGTTTGAAGTATCATTGATTGCTTCCTCATTTCCCCCTTGAGAACTTGATGGTTGCTCCCCTAGATCAATTTCTTTGGGGTTGTCTTGAGGTGTTTCACTTATGTCCAAAGTTCTCAAGTCATTATCCATGTCATCTTCATTAACAATGTTAGTCCTACGAAGAAAAGGATTAGTCTCATCAAAAGTAACATTAATGGATTCTTCAACAACCAAAGTACTTTTATTATAAACTCTATATGCCATACTATTATTAGAGTAACCAAGAAAAATACCCTCAAAGGTTTTGGAATCAAATTTGCTAAGGTGATCATTAGTATTTAAAACAAAGCATTTGCAACCAAAGACTCTAAAAAAGCTCACCTTAGGTTTCTTATCATTAAAAAGCTCATAAGGGGTTTTTAACAAAATTTTACGCAAGATAACTCTATTAAGAACAAAACAAGCACAATTGACCGCCTCCACCCAAAAGTATTTAGGTAAACCATATTCGTTAAGCATTGTTCTTGCCGCTTCTTGCAAAGACCTATTCTTTCTTTCGGCAACACCATTTTGTTGAGGAGTTCTAGGAGCCGAAAAATAATGTGATATCCCAAAGTCATCACACAAGGCTCTTATTTTTTAATTTTTAAATTCTCTACCATGATCACTTCGAATGTTTGTAATCAAATAACCTTTTTGATTTTGAACACGTTTTGCAAATGAAGTGAACACATTTAGAGATTCATCTTTGGTAGCCAAAAAGAAAGTCCAAGTATATCGAGAAAAGTCATCAACAATAACAAAACAATATGATTTGCCACCAAGACTAGTAGTTGGAATTGGTCCAAACAAATCCATATGGAGTAATTGCAAGGGTCTAGAAGTAGATACCATTTTCTTCGGTTTGTGAGAGACCTTCTTTTGCTTACCCATTTGACAAGCATCACATACTTTATCTTTCTCAAACTTGATCTTCGGGAGACCCCTCACAAGTTCTTTGCTTGAAATATCTTTCAAGTGCTCCATGTGCATGTGACCAAGTCTTCGATGCCAAAGCCAAGATGTTTCACTAATAGCACTAAGACACTTGACATCTTGGTTAGCTAAATCATTTAATTGAATGGAGTAAACATTATTATCTCTACTACCAACCAAAATAGTTTCATTGTTCTTCAAGGATAGTATAGTGCATTGAGAAGCCTCAAAGATAACTTTAAAACCTTTATCACTAAATTGACTAATACTAAGCAAGTTATGCTTCAAACCTTCAACATATAACACATTCTCAATTGAATGTGGTTCCTTACCAATAGTTCCTTTACCTTTGATTCTTCCTTGAGAATTGTCACCAAAGGTCACATTTCCTCCTTCCTTAAGATCAATCGATGTGAAGAGAGATATGTTGCCGGTCATATGTCTTGAGCATCCACTATCAAGAATCCACTTCTTGCTACTAGATTTTGCTTTGAGACATACCTATAAACACAAATCAAGTAATGACTTTTGGTACCCAAATTTTCTTGGGTCCTTGGGTGTTAGTCTTGCATTTGTATTCTTGACCTTTCACAATCCACATTTTCTTTCTACCTCTAACAAAAATAATTCTACAAGGACAATGATTAGTCGTATGCCCTTTCTTGTTGCACCAACCCAATGTGTAAAAGGTGTGCAATAGTTCTTTGGTCGTTTTGTAAGAATATTCAACCTAGCTTGTTGTTGCAAAACTTTAGGAGGCATGGCCATGGGATCTAATCCAAGACCGCCTTTGTTTAGGCCAATTCTTTGGCGTCCAAGCATGACATCCAAATTGTTTTGACCATCAACAAATTTTTCAAGACATTTTCTTAAATCACAAATCTCAACTTGTAAATCTTCATTTTGTTTTTCTAAAGCCAAAGTTTTGGAAGAGATTTGTTTTGAGCTAGGAGTGTTAACAAGTAAATCAACCAAATTGTTATTCACATGCTCTACATATAAATGGCTAGACATGCATTCATTCTTGGCATGCAACTTATCACTTTCCATTATCAACTTCTCAATTTGCTTATTAGCTTCAAGAAATTTCTTAGACAAAATAATATTTTTCTTGAAAATTTTCTTGGATTCCTCATATAAGCTATCATAAGCATCTTCAAAACTTTCATTATCAATATCACTACCGGAAGAAGAGCTTACCTCATCATTTGCCATGAAGCACACATTTGCTTGATCATTCTCTTCATCACTTGAATCAAAGTCACTCCATGTTGAAGTGTGTTCGGCATTCATTGTTCTTTCCTTCTCCTTGTTCTCTTTCTTAGAGAATTGTCTTCTTTTAGCTTTTTCCCATACATCTCTTCTTTCCTTCTTCTCCTTTTTGTAGATGGGATAATCCATCTTCATGTGTCCCAGCTTGTGGCATTTGTAGCAAAGCCTCTCTTCGTTGCTAGCATTTTGTTGCCTTTTCCCATCATTTCTTCATAGTTCTTTGCAACCAATGTCATATCCTCTTCATTAAATTCTTCATCATCATCACTTGACTCAAGGTTTGAAGATGAAACTTTAAGAGCAATTGATGTAGCCTTCTTCTTGACGTCCTCTTGATCAAAGGTCTTAAGTTGCATTTCGTACGTCATGAGTGAGCACATCAATTCATCAAGAGGAAAGATGTTGAGATTCTTTGATTCTTGGATGGCGGTGATCTTTGCATCCCAAGCTCTTGGTAAGGACCTAATCACTTTTCTCACTAGATCACCATTAGTGAATTCCTTACCCAATTGCTTCAAAGGGTTCACAATGTTAGTAAAACGAGTATTCATATCCGTAATAGATTCATTTGGAAGCATATGGAATAACTCATAATCTCTAAACAATAAATTCATCTTGGAATCTCTAAGAAGATAAGTCCCTTCATGAGTGACTTGAAGAGTATCCCAAATACTCTTAGCGGAATTACACATAATGACTCTATTGAGTTCATTAGTGTCTAAAGCACATACAAGACAATTTTTTGCTCTAGCATTCATACAAATCATCTTCTTGTCATGATCACTATACTCTGATTTTGATTTAGGTTCTTCAACCTTGTCAACTACTTTTATCGGAACGAATGGACCATTCTCAACAATATCCCACATCTTATAGTCTTGAGATTCTAAGTAGATTTTCATCTTAACTTTCCACACACTATAGTTGCTCCCATTAAACAATGGAGGCCTAGTGGTAGAACTACCCTCCATACCCCCAACATAAGCCATGATCGATTAACTCTCTTGGCGTTACCCAATATAACAAGAGCCGAGGCTCTGATACCACTTGAAACCAATAAAATAACCCTAGAGGGGGGGTGAATAGGGTTTTAAGACTACTTTAAAATATAACAACCAACAAACCTCAATCTCAAAAACTCAAGTAAACAAACAATCAATCTCAACACAATATGTAAAACAATAATGTAAAGAGAGAAGGGTTTAGAGATACTTGACAAGGAGAATTAAATGGTTCGGCTTGATATACCCACAAGCCTACGTCCACCCCTTCAAGGAAGTCCCTTGAAAGGCCCTAGAATCCACTAGTATGATCTTCCTTACGGGTCAAGATCGAACCTCTTACAATCCCTTGATGCTATGCCCACATCAAGAACAAGCTTTGACAAACCCAAAGCTCCAAAGCTTGACAACCCCAAGCTTTGATACAAGAACCTTTCAATGAAGAAATGTGTACAAGATTTCACTCTTAAGAAGTAGATGAGTACAAGTTGAAGTACTAGAACAAGAGAGATGAGTGTATGATGACTTATGAAAGTGTATCTCTCTCTAATGTAAGCTCACAATAAATGCTCTCTTGAAAAGGATGAGAAATCAATTAAAACAAGAGAGATTTGAACAATTGCTTTGATCTTTGGGAATATGAAAGATAGGAGAGCTTTGAATGCAATTGATAAATGAAAACATTGCCCAAGATGAGTATTTATAGAGCTGGGAATAAATATGACCGTTTGGGGTTAGGTAGGGCATTAAATGCGCCAAACGGTAAATGCAGTCGACTGCAATGCCCATTGCAGTCGACTGTAACCCAAAAAGTAGCCGTTGGAAATTCAAATTTCCAACTTGCAGTCGACTGCAATGCAATGCGGTCGACTGTAATAGGCTACTGGAAGTATTGCAGTCGACTGCATTCCGACTGTAATACCCTTCTGCCCAACATGCAGTCGACTGCATCCCAATGCAGTCGACTGCATCCCTGAAAATGCAGTCGACTGCATCCCTGAAAATGCAGTTTCCTGTTTTTAAAGCATGAAAACTTTTTATGCATGCAAGGAAAACCTATGGGCAAGTTCTAGGTATACAGTCATCGTAACGATCATCTCTCTATGTCTAGTTTACAAAGACGGAAATAAAAAGCATGAAAACTTCAATCGTCGAATTTCCTCTTTGATGCATTCCATTGAGAGTCTTTGACCGTGTTACTCGTCTAATAATCCGTTTGCATGAGTATGAGATTGTTCCTATAGCTTCATCAACTCAATACATGTTTAAAAAGCATTAATGTTAGTTATCATCAAAATCAAATATAATCCTAGGTTAAATAACCGTAGGTTTAACAATTTTGAATTAAAATAATTTCTTTAAATACACTAAAAACCTATAAATTTCCATTATTGCTTCTAGCTGGAAATAAAGGCTCATAATTTTTGTAAAAGTCTTAATATATGTATAAAAACTTAATCTGGGACTTCTTTGTACTATAAAAACAATTTTTTTCAAAGCATTTTCATGATTTTAAAGGCTCCAAAAGATTTTTATAAATCTGAATTTGCAGAAAATATAACAAATACATACGATTTCAGAAAATTATGAAATTTGGCCATAAATTCTAATATGGCCAAATGTACTATATTGTAAAGTTTTACGTACTAATAATAACCGTACACTATCGAATATTCGTGCCGTACTTAACGCTAACCAATATTCGATCTAAACTTCTCTTCTTCTTCCTTATTTATTTATTTATTTTTTTTTCTTCCTATGCCAAGCTCCTTCCTAGAGCTAAGCTCACTCCCACACAGTTTACTCACCTCCCTAAAAAAAACCACTCACTGCAGCTTCACCTTCCCCCTCATTCTTGTCATTTATCTTCATTTTGACACAATGCACACACAGAATTCTCTTCTTCTTCTTTTTTTTCACTGCTGCTGCAACGAGGCAGCAGCTTCTTTCTTACCCAGCACGGACACACCTGCACAAGGTCACAGCTGGTCCCCTCCTTCTTGCTACTTATACACACAACACGTTTACAACTCTCATGCCCAAACAACACCCTGCTCACCCACCTTTTGCATACCCCCACATGCACACACATATATTCTTACAATACAAACAATCAGCAGGCATCAGTTCCTCTTCTACCTTGTATGTTATTTTCCACCTCACAATCACACACTTTTAATGCACTACCTGTTATACATCATTCTTTACACACGCAAATAAAACAACCTAACCCACACATATATATATACTTACAGTATATACACACAACACCAACATACACCATTCCACCATTTACATTCCATTTTACACCCATTGCCTCACGGTAGTGGGTCTCTCTCCTTCTCCTATTTTCTTTCCATTACACTTACCCACATATTATTCACTCCCTCACCTCACATACACAATACACCTTACATATACACATCACACAAGTACCCCAAACACCACTGAATTGACACAAAAAACATGGCCATGGTAGCCTCACCCATTCCATACACACTGTAAATTTCAACTACGGTAGCCCATGGCTGTCCAGCCGCCTCCTTCTCTCACGACATCCATGGCTGCCATCTCCTTCTGTCAGTTTCGCAACCATGACAGCCCAAGGCTGTCACCACACATGAAACCCCTCACAGCCCCCGTTCCACACAGAAAAGCAAGATAATGACCTCCCTTGAACCCACTGACTGCCTCACGGCCGTGGGGTTCTCCTTACTCACTTACACAGGTTACACACTCTCTCCCCATATCTGTCATGTACTCATTATCCCCACAATTTATCTACAATCAGCCATAAACCCAAAAGTCCTCTCGGATCTCTCATGCTCCCCTTTCACTGAAATCTATAAGAGAGAAAAAGCTGGAAAAGAAAACTTACCGGAGAACCCAAATCCCGATCGCCGAAAAATCTTCTTGATCTCTTCCCCTGTCTCTCTCAGAATCTCTATATATTTCTCTTGAAATGGGTCTGGCGGCCTAAAGAGACGGCTGCCCAGACATGATTTTTCGGACAATCTGACTCTGCCAATCCCCACATCCATTCTCATTTTTCTCTCTCTTCAGGAGAAAAAAAACCCATTCATTCTCCTGTCGTCTCGTTCTCTGAACTGGGTTCCTCCGCCTTCGTCTCCCTACTCTACCCAACCCCAGATCTATCATCATCGCTAGCACCTCGGCATCGCATCTGTAGCCTTGACGTCGCCGCTGTCATAGCTTCAACGTCTCCATAGCCGTAGCTCAGCGTCACCGCAACCGCCACTGTTGTTGCTAGATCTGTGCATGGGCCAACATCCATTAATACAGACTTTTTCAAACGCTATTTCTGCAAGTACTTGAGTTGGGTTGATGCAATGCAACATCCCCAGACTAACAGATTTAAGAAGTACAC
Organism: Escallonia rubra; assembly: GCA_033065855.1. NCBI lineage: Eukaryota > Viridiplantae > Streptophyta > Magnoliopsida > Escalloniales > Escalloniaceae > Escallonia > Escallonia rubra. Next base: position 309,556 of record JAVXUO010001759.1, on the reverse strand, counting down.
TAGCGGATGAAACGGATCGTGGCCGCCTATCTCATATCTTGATTCTGAAACATGTTTTCATTTGAGGAAACGTGTTTTTGTTTTCAGCACGTTAATCCTTTGCAATTCCAACTTTTTTGTTTTATTTTGAGTTGTTTATTATCAAGATTATCTCCCGTCCTTCTTTGCTCCAAAGTGAAAGAAAACCAACAAAAACAATTGCTAGCAGATGGCAATAGAATATGCAGTACTCCGTGTTGTGCTAGCCAGATTGGGTGGTCTTGGCAATTGAATAGGAAGAAGACCAGATTGGGTGGTCTTGGCAAGTTTTGATTTTTGTGATCCAAAAGGATTTGTGAGGGTACAAGAGAGACCAGAGAGAGAGAGAAGATGAGAGGAGGAAGACAAACAGAAAACTAAGTTGTATCATCCGCTGCATAATGTAGCGGATGAGTGGATGCATTAATGTAACTGAAAAGTACACAGAGGGGCAATATGGTAAAAAAATCGTCCGTTACATTACGTAGTGGACGGACTTAAGAAAACGTAAAAAAAATAAAGATATTCCACAGATCGCACATGGACGGCCAGATCGCGCTGGCAACTTAACCCAAGTTGTCACCGCGAGCAATGGATCAGCTTCCATATATAATTTTATATATATATATATATATATATGGGAGCTGATTCGTTGAGAGCGTGGGCAAAATAGGAGATCTTGCAAACGCGATCTGGCCGTCCATCCTGAAAGATGGACGGCCCAGATCGCGCCTTTTTCGAATACTGTCAGTCGTCCGCCATACTGTATGGCGGACGGGTTTTTTTACATTTTTACCCCTCCACCCGTCCGCTACATTGTATCGCGGACTGTCCAAATATTTTTTTTACATTTTTTTTAAGTTCGTCCGCTACATAATGTAGCAGACGATTTTTTGACAAAAATACAGTCATGTTCTGTCCGCTACATTATGTAGCGGACTAATCTCATGACTTTTTCCTCTTTCTCTCTCATTTTCCTCATTTAATGTTCTGAAATTTTTCCTTTCTCTCTCCTCTCTCTCATCATCATTTTCTCTTTCTCTAATTGACTCTCTGACTCTCTCTCTCTCTCGTCCATGCTAGAAACCGAAGGGAAGAGGAAGCCTCTTGGCGCGCGACGACAGAGGAAGGCAGCTCCGCTTCCGGCGACGACGGAGGAAGGCAGCTCCGCTTCCGGCAACGGCCGAGGAAAGCAGCTCCGCTTCCGGCGACGGCCGAGGAAGGCAACTCCGCTTCTGGCGAAGATCGAGGACGGCAGCTCCGCTTCCGACAACGACGGAGGAAGGCAGCTCCGCTTCCGGCGACGACCGAGGACGGCAGCTCCGCTTCCGGCAGCAATCCACCTGCTGTGGCAACCCCATTTTGGGTTTTCGAAAACTGAGACCCAATTAAAATTTTGAGACCCATTTGAAATTTTGAGACCCAATTGAAACCCAGATCATTTTTTATGATCTGAGTTTTGTTGGTGGCCGCTGTAGGCCGTGGGTCTGCGATTGACCGATTGACGGAGGTGTGGTCGTGGGTGAGCGACTGGCAAACGTGATGGTGCGATTGGATGAGTTTCACGTGAGGTGTAGCCTGACAAAGAGCCCGTCTAGTTGGTTCTCGGATCACTTCTTCGTCACTCTCATCCTGAAGAGCGAAACTTCGAGCGTGAAACACTTGCCGAGCCTTGCGAGATGATTGAAAGCAAGAAGTTTGGACAGATGTGTGAAACACTTTTACTTTCATGTCCATCATCCGCTACATTATGTAGCGGATGGGTATTTAAGAGGAGAGAGAGAGAGAGTCAGAAATTGATGGGAGAGAGAGAGTGTGTCAGAACATTAAAGTAGTCTGTCTACTCGTCCGCTATATAATGTAGCGGACGGAACATGACTGTATTTTTGTCAAAAAATCGTCCGCTACATTATGTAGCGGACGAACTTAAAAAAAACGTAAAAAAATATTTGGACAGTCCGCGATACAATGTAGCGGACGGGCGGAGGGGTAAAAATGTAAAAAAACCAGTCTGCCATACAGTATGGCGGACGACTGACAGTATTCGAAAAAGGCGCGATCTATATATATATATATATATATATATATATATATATATATATATATATATATAGGGAGCTGATCCGTTGAGAGCGTGGACAAAACAGGGGATCTTGCAAACGCGATCTGACCGTCCATCCTGAAAGATGGACGGCCCAGATCACGCCTTTTTCGAATACTGTCAGTCGTCCACCATACTGTATAGCGGACTGCCTTTTTTACCTTTTTGCCCTCCGTACCGTCCGCTAAACTATATCGCAGATGGACTTTTTTTTAATTTTTTTTAAGCCCGTCCGCTACATAATGTAGCGGACAAATTTTTTGACAAACGTCCGCTACATTATGTAGCGGACAAGTTTTCAGTAGCGGACGGAAGGGATCTTTTTTTTACGTTTTTTTTGCCCGTCCGCTATATTATGTAGCGGACGATTTTTTGACAAAAATACCCTTCGAGCCCATCCGCTACATAATGTAGCGGACTGAATTTTTTGACATTTTTTTTCTCTCTCTCATTAATGCTCTGACATTTTTTTCTCTCTCCTTTCATCCGCTACATTATGTAGCGGATGAATATTAATTTTTTGAAAAGACCCCATGTCAGATCTGGAAAAGAGGTCTCTTTTCATTTAACTCTTTTTATTTTCTCTCTCTTCCTCATCTCTCGTCATCTCCATCTTCTCCCTCTCCCTCGTACCCATTCTTTGAAGATGGCAGATCTGCTGTCATGGCGGAGAGAGGCACCGGAGGAGAGGAAGCTTCGACGAAGATGGCTTCGTCTTTTCCAGATCTGACATGGGTGACTCAGCTGAGCTCACTCGCGACCCCGTTCTCTAACTCGGACAAGCTCCAGGTGTGGAAGCTCAGCTACCGCCTCTGACATGGATCGACGCTGCTGCTGTCCACTCCTCCTCCTCAGACAGCGGCCACCGTGCTCGGCCACTGCTCCTCCCTGGAGAAGCTCTCCGCCAAGCGCCTCCGAGGGAACAACGACGGCGGCGGCGCTGCGGAGCTGATCAGTCCCGGCGCGTCAGTCCCGACACTTTCTCTTCCCCATGCCATCACCATCGCATCTCATTGCCGATGCCACCACCATCGCAATCACATCTGCCCATCTCCCATGTTGCCGCCATCTCCACCAGATCTGCCAGTTTCCCATATCATCGCTGTCAAATCTAGTGGTAGCCCATGCTACCGCCACCACATCTTTTGCCGCCGCACCACCATCTCCGACCACCTTATCTACCCTTCATCCAGCCCTAGGAGTTGAGAATACATTTTTTTTTTCATTTTTCTTTTCTTCAGATCTATCTCAATGTTCCAATTTGTATCACTATTCAGTTTTGAATGAGATTTGTTTAGTTAATTTTGGTGTAATTGACATGTAATTGGGTTTGGTGATGGATGAGAGTGGAGTTTGACTTGGATTGTTTGATTTTGTTTTGAATCGCTTAACCGGTTAAGTTTGACATGTAATTGGTTAATTTTATTTGACTTAGATTGGATGAGACTGGAGTTTTAAATTAGATTGTTTGATTTTAAGAGTAATTAAAGAGAGGGATATAAAAAGAGGAATAGAAAAAGAGGGATAGAAAAAGAGTTGTGAGGGGAGAGAGAAAGAAAATATCTCTGTGTAAGAGCAAAAAGAAACGAGAGAGAGAAGGAGAGAGAAACAACTTAGAAAATTGGAGAGAAAGAGAGTCAGAAATGTGATAGAAAAATGATGACAAAATGAGAGAGAAAGAGAAAAGAAGGTAACAATATCTCGTACTTTTTCCATCCGCTACATAATGTAGCGGATGGAAAATAGAGAGAGAGAAATGGAAAAAAGGCACTGCCTACTCGTATAGCGGAAAATAGAGAAAGAGACGTCCGCTACACTGTATAGCGGATGCCTTTTTTGCTGTCGCGTGTCAGAACTTGAATGCTGTCCGGGAAACAGTGTAGCGGACGGGGCAGAGGGGCAATTTGGTAAAAAAACCCGTCCGCCATACTGTATGGCGGACGACTGACAGCTTTCGAAGTCCATCTTTCGGGATGGATGGTCAGATCGCGCTTGCAACTTCTCCTATTTTGCCCACGCTCTCAACGGATCAGCTCCCATATATATATATATATATATATATATATATATATATATATATATATATATATATATATTATTGCCAAAATGGTCCAATAATAGAATATTTATGACAATTTATGTGCTACGAAAATTGTTAACGGGTTATTACACTATTTCGTTTCACAAATCATCGATAATGATAAGGGCACCGATAAAAAATAAATTTGTCGCTAAAATATATCGATGCTAGAAAATTAATTCATTGCTAGAATACATGTTAACGTTAAGCATTAAAATATCAACGCTAAATTTGTCGCTAAAAGCTGCTAAATAAAAATATCGGAACTAAGAAAAAACATATTCGCCGCTAAAATTTTTAATTAAATCCGAAAAAATATCGGGGTGTTACACCATCTTTTTTTGGGTTGGGCCATATGACCAACAAACGATTGTCTAATTATTATTAATTAAAATTATAATAATGATAAAGCTTCTGCATAAATCTGATATTTGAAAAGGATTTAAGACTATATACTAAACATGTTAGTGTATCTAAAGGTATGCAAATATTATTTTGAAAGTGATTCATATTTTTAAGTTTATTAAGTTTTGCAGGAACTATGTGAGGGCTACATTAGAAAGGCTCATATAATTTGAGAACTAATTCTAAATATACTAATTTACTAGGATTTAATTTTGACTATTGTGTCCTTAAAACTAACTCTTTCATACGATGATAAAAAATCATCGTATCTAGAAAACAAAAAATCACATATGAGATTTAGAAGGGATCAAAAAAACAATGTTACCGTTAATTTAAGCTTATTATAATGTAATAAATGTATTTATTATTACACATAACATAATCATTGCAAAAATTATCAATGTAATATATAAGATCAATAGTACAATTAACGACAATTTTTGCTTTGATAACACCGCACAATAATCAAAGTGACTACATCGCATATATGAGATTTTGAAAAGAAATCACGTTTTTATTAGAAAAAAAAAGGTACGATTAAATCAAATAATTCTTAATTACTATAGAACATTTAAAACCTTTACAATGTAAACATATATCTATGTAATTATACAAAACAAACGATTAACCAATTCATTTTTGCATAGGACCTTACGATCAATGAAAGTATTTTTTTTATTTACACTTAATTATATTTTTATGAAAAAAACTTAATAGATATAAAAACTATAACTTGGCGACAAGCCGTTAAAGATGCAGTGTAATATCCTAGAAATTTTCAAAACGTTAGACACTCAATCGATCAATTCACCAAGATAATAATCTCCTCTACCTCAATAAATAATGCAACAAGCTGTCAGAGCAACTATCCGTCAATCAAACTATACTCTCAATCAACTGTCATAATTGAAATACCAAAATCTAAGTCTAAAAAAATTTAAACAATAACGCTTCACCCACGCAAGGGTCCTAACGATCAATACTAAACTTAAATTTAAATCCTTCTGCTCGCTCGACTCTAATCCTTATTCGGGCAACTTAACGCTGCTTATCTACGGAAAGGAAGTCAAAGGGAAGTAAGCTTTCGAGAGCCTAGTAAGGTCGATCAAATATTTAAAATAACAAAAACGATTCGGACAATTTTATATTTAAACCAAATAACAACTTTTAAAATAACAAAAACGATTCAAACGATTTTCTATATACAATCAAATGATAATTTTAAAAGGATTTTCAAATAAAACTACATTATTACAATATAAACATAGGGATGAGTATCAACTCAATCCCTTAAATTAATAATCATTGAAAATACTTCAAGTGCAATAAAAACATAAACAGAAAATATTGAACATGAGTAGTACGCTGTAGTAAAGCCACCTCGACAGTGCTCGATACGTTTTATATATGCATATATATAATGACTAGTTCATTTAGGTACTAATTTAACCCATCCAACATACCATCCTTATAACTCCAACAATACAAGCCATCTTTATAAGTCCCAAGTTTACAAACTCATGTCAATATTCAAGGAATTTAAAAATAATTCAAATTATTTTACAATGATTGAATTAAATAAAACAGGATGAGAATAAAGAGTTTCAAACAATCGCTATAAGGCTCAATTTAGGGTTTCACGGACAGTTTCAAAACATCTTTTATATCAATCATAAAATTGAATCAATGTAGTTCATGAAGCTGTCAGACTAAAATATTTGAAATCAGAACGATAAAGAAGGGTTCGGATATAATTCCTTACCTCAATCCAACCTAAGCAATGCTACCAAACCTCGATCAATAATCTCTGAATAAACCTTGATTGGCAATTTATTTGTTAGATCACAATCTATGTCAAATATACTATAAACTTAATATTCACTACCCAAACGATACTCACTTCTAATCCTGAAATCGCTCAACCCGAAACGGTTCCAACACACAATCAACCTAGCCGAAAATCCTGTATGCTCCTTAACGCATAATGATCTCCCGAATTTTGCAATAAATTATAAATAAACACTTTTATTGCTTAAAACATTATAAAAGTCAAAATATGAATTTTTTGAAATTTTGAATATTTTTGAATTAAAAATAATTTCTTTAAATTAAATAAAAATCCATAAATAGCCATAAATGCTTCCAGATGTAAAATAAGTCGCATAATTTTTTTAATAACTTAAAATATGAATAAAAATATAAAAATTGAAATCAGAAATTAAAATGCATTAAAACTATTTTTAAATTTTTTGTTTTGCTAAAACCAATGCGATACAGAAACTATAGCAAATAAACTCTAAAAATTACAAAACTTAATCTGGGACTTATCTATACCATAACAACATTACTCTAATGTTTCTAGAACATTTTCAATAGTCTGAAGGTTCAAAAGAATTTTATAAGTCTAAACTTGCCAAAAATATCTACGATTCAGAAAATTATAAAATTGTACCAAAAATTCTGAGATAGCCTAAGGTATTCTAGTGTGAATTTTACGTGATAATGATCACCGTACGATATATAACGCACGCACCAAACTTAACGCGAACTCAGACCCAATCCGCACTTCCCTTCTTGTTCACTGCGCACAGACCTTCGCAGCTCACGAGCCTCACATACACACGCATTTCTTCACTCCACACACACACACTACCCACACACATGCACCCAAAAATCACACAGCTTATATTACACATAAACACAAGCATACAATATAAAACTCCCCAGGCAGTGGGCTTCTCTTCTACCCTTCCCATTTCTTTACAACCCATTTCTCACACACATTCGAGCACCCACTAACACACGGTTCCAAACAACACCCACACGCACACACACTTGCTGGCACATACCACTCACACGGCACATATCACTCACACAGCACAATAAACCCAAGCACAACATATGCTATGCATATGGGCTGGCTGTTTTGCAGCCCTTGTTTCGCTTCACACACACACACACTGGTTCACAAAAAGCGCACTGCACACACACACACACACTCTTAGCTGCCTTGGCAGCTTCTTTCTCTTACTGTCACCCAAATTTACACACACACCCATGTTACATACACACAGCTGCCCACTTACTCACAGAAATACACTCATACGCACATTCATGGGGTTGTTTGACAGCCCCTTCTTCTCCCTTACTCATTCACTCATGCACACAGGAAAACACCAATTGTCACCATTCACACGGCTGCCTTTTGACAGCTTCACACACGACACATATGGACTGGACACACAAACAAAAAAAAAATATCATGCACACAGCTCACACAAAAACACACACCTAGTGCACGCGCACACACAGCACATGTTTTCTTCTTCTCTTCTACTTTATATATACATATATTTTAAAACCAAAAACTTACGCAACGTAGCTTCCTCTTGCTCTCCTTTCTCTTTCAACACATCCATGCACACAACAATCACTCACTCACATAGACCCATTTACACGCCCACATATATTTATACCATCTCACATCTCACGAATACATAGGACAGCATAGCAACTGCCTTGCGGCAGTCCTATCTCTCACAACCATAATTTATAAATCCTTCCATGAGCACACGGTCACAGCCCTAAACCCATATTGATCTCACAGGTTCTCTCTGGCCCTCTAAACCCTTAAATCTGTAAGTAGTTGAATCACAAATAAGGGTTAAAAAATAAACTTAGCGAAAAAATTTTGGTCGCCGGAATCCTTCTTCTTCACGTTCTCTCTCTGTATCTCTCTTTTTCTCAGTATCTCTCTATCGTGAACCAGACGAGAGTAACATGGGGGTTTTGATAGTTGTGCTCACTAAAAGCATAACTATCAAAAACCCCCCAAAAGTTTCGTTAGTCATTTTAAGTCTTACACGATATTTTCTATTATTTGCGAAATGGTTCAAAAATAAATATCTACGATAATTTAGGTGCTAAGAAAATTATTAACATGTTGTTACGGTATTCCATTGGACAAATCGTCGCTAGAAAAAAAAACACCGATACTAAAATAACATTTTAATTGTCGCTACACGTATATCGAATGCTAAGGTAGAAAATATCGTCGCTAATTAAATTGTTAATATAAATATCGGCACTAAGTAAAAATATATTCGCCGCTAAACTTTTAAAATTATCATTCACGCTAATTGTCACTAAGTACGTCAATAAATATCACTTACAATTTCTATCTTTAAAATATAACTTATGATTTTCTCAAAATTTTGTCGCTAAAGGTTGCCGATAAATTTCACTAATAAAAATTGACGCTAAATCTCGAGTATAAACGTCGTCTCCTAGACAATAAACTAACCGGCTAGACATATCACGGTTCAGGGTGTTACATGCAAAAAATAATTCTAACACTTCAAAACAAGGACACGTCATCTTCATCATTTTAATTTTATCATTACTAGTATCTTACAAGAATTAAAAAAACACACACATACACACACACATATATTAAAATATTGAATATTATGTGGTGATTCTATCAAATTTATCTTTGCAGACAATAATAACTTATTTGAAAGTAATAAGGTATATAAATAAGTCCTATTAAATTTGAAATGCAACTTTATACCATATGATTTCTATTTCATCATTAAAATAACCTTCAGAAAAATGTAACACCTCAAAAACTTTTGAAATTAAAGAATTATACTCATATATAACATCTACAATTCAAAAGGAATACGTCATAATCTCATCGCTTTTTAATTTCAACCATAGTCCTAGTCCTATTCATTATTTAGTTCTATATGGCACCAGCATTATTATTCTACTACTAGAAATACTAAGCCAATATTCATTTGAAATATTAATGGACAATTTAAAGTAAAAGCTTAAAGAAGGCAAGTATCTAGCGGCTCCACTGTATCGCTATCTATTCTTTGTAGCCAAATAAGATTTTTTTTTTAATAATGTTATTATCTTTTTTAATTTGTCTCACAATATATGGTACATATTAATACACACTATTTGAGTCCTTATATTATACTGTATTTTATAAACCGACCCAAGCTTAGCTCGAGTTACTGAGCTAGTTTACACTAAAAGCCATAAAGACTCCAACAAAAGGCTTTACGTGCTTTATGCCTTTATTAATGTAAGTTGCATTTTAGTGCACTTTACGTGTTTTTGTTGTGTATCATGCGCAAATGTGCCGCTGTAATGGCGAAAGCTTATGATAACCTCTGTTATGTATAACACAGGAAATTTCTTCCTAGATTATTGAAACTCTGCAAGAGTGTCGTCAATCAAAACAAAAACACGTAAAGTGCGATATGACTCTCTACTTTAAAGTATATCTCTACTCCCTGAATGTGTGCACATTAAACGGATGCCTTTCAACTTAACTCCCTTTTTACGTGGGAATAATTGGGTGCCAAAAAAATATATTTTTTTTGAAGACCAAACTACCTGTTTGACCTCTTATAACATAAAATTAGCTATCCATTTACCATAATGTCCTTTCAACTTGCATAAATATATGTTTTCCAAGGGCAGATTTGTCAGTTGGTTCAAAAAAAAAAAAAAAAATAAATAACCCTAACATCTTCTACCTCCTTCCCCCTTCCTCTCCTCTCTTCCCGCCACCCCCACACAGAAAATGAACAAATAAGGAGACAAAGGATCTCCACAAGGATTGCAAAAGAGAATATTGACACCCAGTGCATTAGAAGGTTAGATACATGAGCCAAAAAAATCAAACTTTTAGAGAACTGCATGTTGGAAAGTCCTGTTTTATCCTATCGTACGCTTTGCCGGTATCTATTTTTAAAACACAAAAAATCTCGGATCTTGTGTTTCTAAGTCCGAGTTAGCTTACCGTTTCATATCATCCTTTTTGTTTCACTAGCTAGTCATAGGTATAAATTCGTGGACATGTAATTCCTGATTTGGAGTTTGAGTTTGGATTTATTAGTTGGATATTTTTTTAAGCTGGTATAAAACAGTTTGGTTGTTCTGTTATGCATCAGCAGTTTGCACCTTGGTAGACATAGGTTAATAACTGGTGCAGGCTAATATCCTCATTAATTTTTGGCGAGATGTATTGATTGTTGCCTACGTACGTCCTTAACACAGTTCTATCTAAGTCAGTCACTTCTACGTCCTATGTTTCTTGTTAGCTCACAGGGTCAAAGATGGAGAAAATCCTAAATGATATGTGATATAAGATGATACTTTGACAGTGTACTGATTGAAATTGTGTCTTGCAATGTAGATTTCTTAAAGGAAGCATTTGCACGTACGGGTACATTACCAAGGATATTGAAGCTTTATGAAATGCTCGACCAAGGATATTGAAGCTTTATGAAATGCTCGAGTCAGATGGAATCTCTACAAACTCTCTCAACTGGGGTGGTGAATTGATGACAATATAATCGTCAACGATAATGAGAGCGATGCATCACATTTGGAAGTATCCCATAAATCCACAATATGGTAGATGCACACCAGCTGAAATGATGACTTGGAAGTATCCCATAAATCCACAATATGGTAGATGCACACCAGCTGAAATGATGACTCCTTAGGGGGGAAAAAAGCCGATGAGAAACCATTTATCTTCATCATATTACTTGATCATGGTCCCTTCCGTCGCCATAAGGTTATTGCGTCGCGGTTGCTAAGTAATGGACAACTATTCTCGAAGATGAAATAGGGTCATAGTGAGGAAGATTCAAGTTTGGAAACTTGTTCGCCACCAATGAATGGATAGCTACCATGCGAGATGAAATAGATGATCAAGTTCGAGGTCTTGCTGCTCTTCTCCTTGGGCGGCGCACAACAAATGGGTTCTTAAAATTAAGAGCAAGGCAGTAGGATCGACGGATAAGTTAAAGGCCAGTCTCAACAGTAGACCCAAAGGGAGGGTGTAGAGTTGAATGAATAAACGGATTAAATCAAGAAAAAGATCTATTCTTTTCTCGGAATGCTAAAAAATTTGGCAAATATTTCAAAGAAAAAATACTCTAAATTCGGGGGTCAAAAAGTTTTATAAAACATTTGATTAAAAATTGACAAACCGGGTGGGATCACAACGATACCTTTTCACATGTTGCTAGACTTGCGTCGGTTCGGCTGATTCTAGTCATTTTCACTCACTTAGATTACTCTTTCGAGTCAATGTACGTAAGACATTACAGTGAACTAGATGAGTAGCTTACAAGAGTTCAACCAGTTAATTTTGCGATGAAGGGACGAGTGCGCAAAATCTCACACAGCAACCACCTCGGCCCTTGTGTACTGAACAAGATGAGACATAAGAGATCTTGGCAGTAAAGTTCACTTGAATGGATGTCACCTTGCCAGGGCCAAGACGGTGTCTTCTCCAATATCGACAACAAAATGAACCCACCTTTTCATTTAATGTGAGTTCTCCAAGTAAATGTTCTAGGAATATGTCCAGCTTGAGAGTATCAGACGCAGCTGGTTCGCTACATCCTGACTATCGTGATTATAAGACCGTAGCATGTCGATCAATGCGTCCAATCTGCTTAGTTCCCTAATTTGGGCTTCTTCTTACGTGATTTTTTTTTTTTTTTTCAGGCAACAAATGCACAAAGGCTCGACATTATTAGTCGCAATCACACTTGGGGGTAAAAAACCAAGACATTATAATAATCAATAAAAAGCTTCCTAACTACAAGCCAATCTGAATCACTTTGATACATGCATCCAAATAGACTTGAGCTCGTCAAGACATGCAGCTTCCAAACTCTTTCCGATAGCATACCGGTGTCATCTGGTGACTTTGAAACTCTGCATAAGAACGGTGAGATCAAATTTATGGGGAAAAGGAAAAAGTCTCACAAGTTATAGTTTCTAAAGATGCCATTGAACACAAAAAAGGGGAAAAAAAACTTAGATCATGTCATGTATGTTAAGACAAGAATGATACCTTCACTTTCTCCAAAAGATCACAAGCATGGGCATTATTTTTGAAATGATCACGCACAGGCTGCAACACAAGGGAGTACGATGTTAACATCCTGGTATGGAAAGAGATGATACATTTGCCGTGCTAGGCAAACCTCTATATTTGAGACCTCCTAGGCTAATAAATGTCATTAGTATGCATTAGAGGCACTACAAGATGCCAAAGCTTGGGTAGTTGATTAAGCAACTGGGTGTAGTGGGAGAGTTTAAAATCGATTGAGGCTAATATAAGACGAACCGGAAATGTGCAACTCCAGATGACATTTCACAAGCATGCACATCACCCAAGGGCCAACGCAACCACAAAAATGTATGAAAGCAAATGAGCCGGCCCAAAATGCTTCAATTTTTGCACGTCAAACATAATTTTATGAAGAAAATTTGCATAATACCAGTTCATTCCGAAGATCAGAATGTGCCACACCTGAAATTTTGACATTACCATGACATTGGGGATCAGGTTACAGAACCTCACATAGTTTACCTGCAGTATCTTATTTAAAGCTTTAGATAGAGAAGGTTTAAGGTCATCCGGAAGTAACTCCCCACGTGTATAGGCAGCCACTAGCTCTTCAAAACTGGTGAAAGTCCTGCTTAAACAATCAGAACCATTAAATAAGCAATATATGAAAAAGCAGCACCCATAAATGACATTCCCTTTGAACAAGAAAGTGATTCCTCATCGAATCAAGAAAGCAGGAAAAAGTCTTCAAAAAAAACCTACTTCATAAGGTCTATTTAAGTCAAAACAACTCACTTTTCACCGCCATTGCTTACATGCCTTTCAACCTTGAACTCATGAAACCAAGGAAAGATCAGGTACTCAATGTACTCGAGACATGGATTTCCTTCAACCACCTTACGAGGGCAGTGCGCCTTTTTTATCTTCACATTTACATCTGCCTGCAACATGTATGCCATACCAACATCAACTCTACAAAGCAGTTGATATTGTGACTGCTTTAGGAAAGAGGTCACCTCAACATAATAGGTAACACTGGCTAACCAAGGCTTTTGATTTGGCATTAGATGTAGTACCTCATCATCATCCATAAAGATGGCAGATAAGGGATCACTCTTTGACATCTTTTCCTGGCCTTGCTGTAAACCAGGAAGCATGTCTGCAAATCATAAAACCAAGAGAAATCTCAGCATTCCTCAAAAATTGCCAATATTAACTTAGAAGAACTGAAAATCAGAAGGGACCTACGATGAGACAATATGATAGGCTTCATTTTCCTCTTGATGTCATCGCAGTACTCTCTTGCAAGGACATTCACTTTCCGCTGATCCATACCCAACTGACAGATGTCAGCCTGTTCGTAGGAAACATATCTTATCAAATCCACATGGCCTAATTACAGTTTAAACCCTGATCTTTAAAAATTTTGGCAATTCAAAAACTGATCTTTCGATTAAAATTGTTGTCCCAGATATTTCAGCTTGGTTTTAATTTCCCGAATGAACACAGACGTCATAATAATGGACTAACACTAGACACGTGAGACAATGTAACAGCCTTTATCAGTGGAAGCCAATTGCAACAAAATGTCAAGGTCAGGTTTAGATTACAAAATCGTGCAAATCCCATGGTACAAATCATAACCACTGCTATTGAGGTTTTTTTTTTTTTTTGGTGGGGGGTGCGCATTTCAGAAGGGAAAAAAAAAATTAACTACAAACAATCACGACGTATTAAGAAGACGGCCTATTTTGAGTAAACTTCATCTTGTACTCTCTGAATCAAAACATATATTCAGCGTTCACTCCCATTTCGATCAAAAATTTTGTTTGATAGTAACCTTCAGAATTTCACTATGCTGGTCCCTCTTTCAGTTCAAATTAGTTGGGACACGTCTATCCAGATTCAAGTCCTTAATTACTTTTCTGGTAGTCTCCTTTAACCTCATCTTCTTTTGATAGAAATCATGCGTAACTATCATTATTTACTTCATATGGCCAGACCTCATTATCTGGTGCAACTCAGAGACACAATTCTTCCCCTACTTTTCTTCATTAAAATACATTTAACTTTATTTCTCTAGCTCGATACCTCATTATTCGATGACTTTCTTTCTTTCTTTTTTCCCCCCCTTCTCTTTTTTTTTTTTCCCCCCTTTTCTTTACTTCTAGTTGTAGAGAACTAATAACCTTTTCTGAACATGGAAAGATGTCAGATTAAATTTATGTACTAGCAGTTGTTATTTGTGGGTCCCTGGATACAAGCCAGTAAGTTGTCCTGTTACAGGCTTCATTCCAACATGACAGAGGCCCACGTCTTAGGCACTCTCCTAATACAGAGCACCTCACTCCAGTGTATATGAGTACATTAAAAATTAAAACCCCAGGATCCTCTGACTAACATATTCCTAAAGGCGCTTAACTAGTTCCTGTTAATTTTCAACTGCCTGTTCTTGGATATTCCTTTGTCTTCCATTGCTCAGTATACATATCCAAACCCACCACCTTATGTTTTTTTTTTCTTATCCTCTCTCCTACTGATGGATATTGAGTATAATTGGGCTATTTAAATATCACGCTGGGACTCTGGCCATTGCATATTCATGCAAGCACTGTCACACCAGGTTTAATGTGAAGGTTTATGCTGCACTTTGAACCCAAAGCTTGAGGTCAGAATAGGGTTGCTCTCTGTTCTAAGCATGAGGTGTTTGTTAACATCATATGAATGCAACTTAAAAAAACTTAAAATTTTTCCACTGTTTCCATCTGCATGATGAGATAGACAACGAATTTGCTAATGCAGTTCTCTTCATCAGTCTCTAGTTCCTTCTTTCTTCTTTTACTATCTTCCTAGTCATAATTCTTCGAGATTTTAAGTCTTTTAGCATCATCAGACCAAATATATATCAAGTAACATTCTCTCCTTAATAGTTTCTTGTGGTGCCACACTAGTTTTTACTTCACATGGCCTTAACTGCTAAACTATTAATCTGCGGAAAACAGTCTGAGAGGGCAGAGGGTGAATGTGTAAGATAAGGATAGTGCGCCACAACTTGCCACAGTCGACTAGGACAGATATCACAATCAAGTAGTACAAAAATCCCCCTCTTCAGCTATGATTAGCGAGAACTCACGACAAGCATAAAATATAACACCTGTATTCCATGATTTAGAGCTTAGAAGTAAAGCAACCTTAAGGAAAAATATATCTCCACATTGCATGCACGGGTAGAATATTTGGGCTATTGTCAACTCATCCTGCTCACTACGACCCATAATCTGGATGCACCTGAAAGAGACAATAACGCGATATGTAAATCAGTATTCAACCAGAAACGGATCAACTTTCAAGCCTCCTACCTCTTTATTCTATTGATATTGTTCCTCCAAGCTATGTCCAAAACAAGAGGCCAATAATCATGTGGCCGAGAATTGATTTCTTCAGAAGCCCACAGGAACTCGACTTGACCATCTTTGAGATTCATTCCCACGGCTTTCCATATCTCAATCAAATACTCTCCAACAATCTTTATTTTTTCCATATCTCCTCCCATTTTGTTATTTAATTGTGCAAACCAATCTGCTATCCACATTTTTACTTTGCAACCGGTTGAAGTCAGTTTGTTCACATTAATTGTCTTCATAACCCCCTGCTTAGCAGTACAACAAAAACAACACTGATTGGAAGGTGGAGGAGAACATTCCAGTTTCAGTACATGCACTCAATATTCAAATGTAAAAACTATCGGAAAAAAAAGCTGAACGGCTTGGTACCAGGATAACTCCTATTCAATGGACAAAATATAGAAGCCCAATATGTGACAGTCAAATATTCAGCATGGCAAGTGCTTCAGATGAATCAAACAGCATTTGGGTGGTCGGTGGTGGTTTATAGAAATAGCAAGCATAAGAGTAGACAGCAAGTTCTGGCCAACCTATATCTAAAACTAGCAGACATAACATGATCCAAGTCTTATGAATCGGAGAAAGATTCAAACTCAGATAGTTTCCAGTTTCCACCATTGATGAGAAACGGAAGAACCGGCTCCATCTGTCTGACTTTAAGTAACAACTCCAAAGGCTCTCCATTTCGTGTAATCACAATAGCATAACTCGTAAAAATATCCGTGCCTCGCTTTTAAATACCATCTACTCTAAAAGCTCAAACTCTTAAAGAATGGGCCTAAAAACGAACATCGTGTATAACATTCACCCTCACGTGCAAGGCCCTGATTGCTCATGGAGAGACAAATCAAGTTCACCACCAAGAACAGAAATAAGCAGTCCATGTAGCACTAACATTGAGTGGGACCGAATGCAAGCGAGAAGAATTGAACCCAAGACTTTCGCAACCAGAGCTTTGATACTATGTTAAGTTACGATCAGCCCTAAAAGCTTAAGCTGTTAGAGAATGGCCCCATATATGTTATCATGCTTAACAGGCACAACCTGAGTTGGGATAGGAACTACAATGTTGCTAAAGTATTAGAAAGGCCTAATGAGATCAATTGATCCTCAACTAGCCACTCCCCAATTACAGACCTGGGCTATGTGCATTCGACCGGAGGGTTCAAACCCATCGTAGCAAATGGGATGCGGCTTCTTGGCAAGAAGGTTCATCAACTCATCCTCTTTTAAGCACTCCTCTGCAACACTCCTCACAATCTTAAACTTTTCCTCCGTGCTCATCCTATCCAAGTGGAATAAAATGAAGTTTATTTATAATATAGCAGAGTTGTAGACAATTATATAGACCAGAGAGTACTTACTGGGTTGCCGAGTTTGATTCTGCGGTGTCAAACGGATGGGATTTTGTCTCTTTGAAGAGGCCAGATTTCGCAGACCTCCTATTTCCATTCTTCTGCTTAGAAAATGGACAATCATCAAATAATAGAATCGGATCACCCAACCCAGCCTTAGTCAGAAAACTGACAGATTGCATGCACTACTTGTTCATTGGAGTGCTCCATCAAAACTTGTTACTAAACTTACAACGATTACCCTCATAAAAAGATGACTCGAAAAGAGAGTAAGCTGAGCAAAATGCGCAATAAGATCATGGACACATACCTTAACATTTTTCAGTAGCTCCTTAGCATGAGCATTGTGTTTGAAATGATCTCGCACAGGCTGCAGCACAACAAAGTCAAATCGTATCATCGTGATACTGAAAGGCAGAAAACACGATGCAAGTTCGTCCAACAGAACCAACCCAAGGATTCCTATGTGAAGAAAAGACATGCGCTGAAGCAGATTGTGCATTGTACTGGACATGAAAACCCTTCAACATGAATTTTTTTTCCCCTTTAACTTTAGACTGACGTCATCATTACTATCAGACTAGCGTGAAAGGAGAGGGTCTTGGACGCTCATACAGAAGATGATAAAGAAAATCTCAAAGACGTAACAGTTTCGCAGGACACTGAAGATTGAGGGTGTGACGGATAAATAAGGATACAATCTGTCTACCGCGCGGATCTTATTAACCTTTTGCTCCCACACTGACCAGGGTGTGGTGTTGAATTAAGCAACTCGCTCAAGTATTCTACCAAAACAATGTAATATGTAAAAGTATTTCAGGCAGAAATTGAATGGGAAATTCCTTGTATGACCTACGCACTTCGATAGATATATTAAACGCAAAAAAAGCAAATACATATGCTAATATGTGTGCGCGTCGAAAAACTTTAATTAGTATTACAACATAAACAAATTCGAAATGTTAATGCTAACTACAAACATAAAAATTGCATGCAGCAAATCATGACTAAATGACTTGATACTCGAGACAAAATAGCCCGGTGCATTAGGGTTGATGTAGAAAAAGAAAAAGAGAAAAAAGAAACCTAGGGAACGAACGAACAGATGAAAATGCTCCAAGTTTGCACCAAAGAAAAACTTTGTGTGACCTCAGAAAGCAAAAAAGAGTAATTCTTATCCACTCTGACAACTAGAAGAAGCATAGTTTGGTTTTTATATCAGCTAAGATAATGTACAAAGGTAGGCAATAGAACAACTTGTGTACCTGCAGTATCACATTTAACGCTTTTGACAGAGCAGGTTTCAGGTCACTGGGATGCAATTCGCCACACTTATATTCCGCAATTATTTCTTCGAAACTGGTGAAGGTTCTATGTGCAGAAAACAAGAGATTCAAATGCAAAGTTATCATTCAAAGCGTGAATAATCTATGAAGCAACAGAATGCCAATATTCCAACAGTCATAAGCTGTTAGGCTTCTGTCAGGTGACGAAGCAAAGGCATTACTCAGCCTAACGGTGTATATCTTTGGTGGAAAATTGATAACTGAAGCTGGAAAGAAAAAAAGTGAAAGGAAAAAAAAAAACACTTTACACCAAAACTCAAAACAACTCACTTGTTATCATGATTATCCACTAGTAGTTCACCCTTTTACTCATGAAAGGTAAAATGACGAGGAGGAAGCTAGGGAAAGTTACCAATAACTATTTACAAAAATTCCTTCAGTCCAAAAAGTCCAGCAAGTTTTGCTAACCAAATAACCCTTAAGTGGAATTCTTGATGCTAAAAAGTCCCCAACCATCAGCTATGTTTGTAACTCCGTTAAGAAAAGCAATTTAATGAACAGATATATCCTAACTCTGAAGTTAAGAGAACAACTGCTAGACTTGAGAACAAATTGATTACTCTCATATGAATTGTCGAAAAGCTCCTCACAGAATAGTGCTTTATGAGCTATGCTCATAAAGTTTTAAATTTCAAATTGCAATGCAGTTCTTTCGGTGGCTCAGGTCCCACCATAGTGAAAGTATCTCCTAATAAGACTTGGATTACTTCATGGAAGCCTATAAACAAGTTAGCAATGGGTTTGATTGGCAGGTTCCTGATGCTTTTCATCAAAAAGAGAATGATGATTTGGAAAACGTGATATTCTTCCTCTATTATCTTTTTCAAATTTAGCTTTAAAAACACAATGAAGTATGGCTAATTTTTATTCAAGTTTAACACTTCCAATGGTGTTATCGGTGTTCCAAATAGTTGGCCTTCTGGGTATTCAAATTGTTGTCTTTCGGTTTTTCAATTTATACAAGTGTTTTACTGTTTTTCCCGGAATGAAGAGTTGTTTTAAAGGAATATTCATTATGTTCCCGCAAAACTATTTGACAAGTGCTCAGGTATTATAATATAGAGCATTCAACAATGGTTAATATAGTAGAAAAGGTACGCTTATGTTTTTTTTTTTTCCTCCTAATTAAATCTAACCCTGCTATTATGTTCTTGTTGATAAACTTTACAAAGGGAATCAAAAGAAGAAACATAACTCACTTTGAACCACCATTTTCTACTTTACGTTCAACCTTGAACTCATTGAACCATGGGAGGGTGATGCACTTGATGTACTCCAGACATGGATTCCCTTCAACAACCTTTGGAGGGCAGTACGCCTTCTTTATCTTCAGATTAACGTCTACCTGAGAGTATCATCCAAGATAACCAGTTTCTCTGGGCTAAGTAAATGTGATTTGTAGATGATTGTAAGATTGACAAGTAGAGGAGGCTTTAAGAAAACAGGTCAGTTAGCGCTTCCAGCATGTAAATAAATATATACTTCATCGCTCATATAAAACTCGTATAAAGGAAGAACAAGTACCTCATCATCATCCATAAATATGGCGAATGACGTATCACTCTTTGCCACCTTCTCCTTACCCTGCTGCAAATCAGGTAGCACGCCTGGGTATACAAGGAACAAAAGAAAAGAAATTGACTACGACAGGAAAGCAACATTATCAACTAGGGAAGAAGTAGAAATCCAAAGAAACCTACGATTAGACAATATGATAGGCCTGTGTTTCTCCTTGATGTAGTTGCTATAGGCACTTGAAAGTGCACTCACTTCCCGCGAATTCATGCCTAACTGGCATATGTCAGCCTGCTCAGGCAGATGGACAGCCTGTGAATCATCCACACTTGCATAATGAAGACATCAATTACAAGTAACCGCTTAATAATGTAGAAAGAATTGCAATGGGGCGGGTCGGGATGCGGATCTTATGACATCCGTATCTGCCCCGGTAGTCCTAATACCTCACTCCGCCCGATCCGGTGGCCTTTCAAAAAAAATTCTGACCCGCCTCAACCCGCCCCGATCTTCTTGTATCACCTCATTTCTATAACCTCTCCCCCAGTCAGATTCGGCCTTCATCTCCTTGGTAATCCACAGCTCAGTGCAAACACATCTACTAGTCATCCCAGAATAGGAAAAATTCGAATTCAAAAACAAACAGAAATAATCAATAGAGATCTTGTTGGAAATTTTACTTAATTTCCACCTAACTCTATCACCTTAGCTCTTTTTTGCTACCTGCACCTGCAAATATACATCAACACCTAGAAGTTACTAAAACTAAAAAGGCCTAAAAAAATTTAGGGCCCGTACGTTTATGGTATTCGTTTTCTGTTTTCATTTTCTGTTTTCGTTTTCATAATTTTCGTATTCAGTTAGAAAATTCATTCTTGTACTTTTATTATTTTCACAATTGGTTTTAGCTACTTTTTTTGTCAGATTTGTGTACTTATATCATTTTCATTTTCACCTTTTCTACTTCTATCCTTATTATTTATGATGTATACCCTACATTTCTGACAAAGTCCCCCGCCCCCCACTCTCTGCCCTTTCCAACGAGCCTCATCTACCGCCGCCCCTTTCCAACGATCTTCCCCATCTACCGCCGCCCTGCACATGTGCAACTTTCATGAATTCCAATCGATGAACGTCTGAGCTTCAAGATGGGCGACTGCCAGACGGGCTTCAGGATGGGAAACTGTCAGATGGATTCCAATCGATGAACGCCTGGGCTTCACCTACCAGATCGAGGCTCTTCACCTACCAGATCTCTTCAAGATGGACGACTTTCATGGATTCTGCAAAGAATACACAAAGACATCGAGGCTCTTCACCTACCAGATCTCTCTTTTTTTTTTTTTTTTCCTTAAATGGTGTTACGGTGGTTAGATTGGCGATCGTGGGTTGCAATTGGAGTGTGGTTTATGGTGGCTGTGTGGCATAGTGGTGGTTTATGGTGGCTGTGTGGCGACGAAATGGCCGGAAGAAATGAGGTTTGAGTGTTGAGTGGTGGGCATGGTGGCTGTGGTGTGATTCTTTGTGGTGGTTCAGTGACGGGTATGGATAAACGCCGATGGTGCATGGTGGTGCTAGGGAGGAGACGAGGTTTGAGTGTTGAGTGGTGGGCATGGTGGCTGTGGTGCCTTTCTTTGTGGTGGTTCAGTGACGGATCTGGACAAACGCAGTGGTGTATGGTGGTGCTATGGAGGAGAGAGAGGGAGGGAGCAGGAAAATGTTGTGTCAGATTGAAAACTGACTTTTTTGCTTTTTTTCTGACATTGAGTTCGATTTTTTGGAAAAAGGTGAAAACACCCCAAGGGTGTTTTCACGAAATTCGCTACTGTTTGGATTATTTTTATCCAAAACGGAATTGGAAAAAGATAAAAATACACGAAAAAGGCATCTTTTTATCATCATTGTTAAAAACGAAAACGAAATTGGGTAAACGTACGGGCCCTTAGTATTCTAGAATCCATATCTAAATTCGCAATTTTAGAATTCCTTTCCTCAATTTGAGAATTTGTTTCAAAAATTTATAACTTCAGAATCCATATTTACTTATTTTTTTGTGAGTGACACACACACACACACAGAGAACAAGTATGCATTGATCTGTTCATCTGAGAACCCATTGCCAATCAAGGTATCCGTTTTCCGGCAAAGTGAGGAAAAACGAACCTAGATCTTCCCTTTTCCGTAGAAAAGATGTGGCTTTTAGTGGTGGGTAAGGGGGATTTTGAGGAGAAGAGTAATGGAAGAAGAATTCGGTGGTGGGTAAGGGGGGATTTGAAGAGACAGTGGCGGTGGACTGTTAGGAGGTGGTGACGATGTTTGGTGGACGGTTAGGTGGAGGTGGTTTGTGGCTACAGCGGGGTGACGGTGCGAGGGAGAGGAGAGGTGCTGACGGCACGGTGGAAAAGTCTAAGAGAGGTTGAGAGAATAAGAGAAAGAAGAGTTGTAGGGTTCTCTAAGTGTGGCTGTGTGAGTGACTGTGCGACAACTATTTATATAACCAGATGGACGACTGTGATTTCATAATAACTTAGGGTTAGGATTAAATTAGAACGGGGCGGGTCGGAGACGGGGCAGTTTCCACACAAATATCAAACCCGACCCGAACACACTACGGGTTAAAAAAATTAAATACCATACCCGCCCCGTACCCCAGTCAAAGTCAAAATAACCCGTTCCCATCAGTTTGCGGCGGGTCAGAGATCCACCTGGTGAGGGTTAAATTGTCATCCCTACGAAATGCTCTTTCACATGGAGATTACCATAAACATTGTATTAACAAAGCCAGGAATCGAATTGCATTGCAGAAAGATCGAGTAGTAATTGCTCATACAGTCTACGGTTGGTGTGCTATCACAGTAAGGCAGTACACGTTAAAAGGATTCCTACTTGGTGTTTTAATTAAATCTAATGTTAGAAGAAGAGTACTAACAAAGAGTTCATTATTTTCACAGTCCATTGCATCTCGTACATTGACATATGGCATCATGAGATACTATGTAAAGAACCTCTTTATATATATAGGTATGAGGTTGATGGTACTATCCTTGACGATAATGCAACACATCAATGCGAGTACAGACATAAACATAGGATGGTGTAAGCCAATAAATTTAGGACAAGGCCTACTTTTACCACCTCGGTACAACACAATGCATTGCATACTCCAACTCCTTGGAGCAATTATGGCTGACTAGCCCCGAATGTGGAAAGTAAGAAGGTAGGGTTGCAAAGGCAGCTGCGACATCAAGGATCTTCATTCCTGTCCACTGCAAAACCAACTCTTGCAAAATGATGGATACTCACAGATATGGAGCGGAACAAAACGAGCTAGCCACCAAACCACTCCCAGTAAGTAGTGACTAGATAGGAATGACTGGCAAGCATGATACGGGATCTCTATTGACGTCTAGCAATAAATTTGGCCAATGTATCAATGCCTCCATCTGAGGATAAACCAAGGAAAGAGTCGACTGCCTCCACCTCTCAAAGTTCATGCTTTCTTAGCGCATACCACTTAATAGCTGAGTCCTCACTCAAGAGTCAATAGTCATTTTCTCCCTTATTTTTAGACCTAGCAAAAAAATACCCGGACCCGCGGGTCGATCTCGGCCACAAAACTCAGGTACGGGTAAGTATTTTAAAGACCCGCTGAAAACATACCCGTGCCCGAACCAACCCATAATTTTCGAGCATGTGCGGGTCAGATACGGTTTACCCGAATTTCTGTGTATATATAAAGACATGTTTTTTTGCCCAAACGTAATCCTTCATTTTCTATCTTTTCTCTCTCAATCTCATGCCGACCCACGCCGCCGTAGCCTCTCACTCGAGATCCACCTCCGACAGCGATCGGCGACTGACGACCGTCAGCCCCTTCAGCCCTCACTCTATTTAAGGCCACTCAGCCACCTCACCCACTTCTGCCGATCAAGAAGCCTACATCTATTGCCGATCGAGAAGCCTACATCTACTGCCGATTGAGAAGCCCACATCTGCCACCGCTGCAGATTCAAAGGCTCCACCATCCTCTCTCCACTCACACATCAACATCGACATCGCCGACTGCCATGACCACCTCTGCAGGCCACTTCTGTCACCAATCGAGAAGCCCACATCTGTCGCCGATCGAGAAGCCCACATCCGCCCTGCCGCAGATCCAAAGGCTCCAGCGTCCTTTCTCCCCTCATACATGGACATCAACATCGCCGACGTCCGTGACCACCTCCGCCGGACATTTCTACCATCACAGATCGAATAAAAAAATTATTATTACTGGATTTTTTTATTTAATATATATTTCGTACTTGTTTGGTACTTAAGTGGTTGATTCGTGGAATCAACAAAAGGGAGATTCATCCATGATTTTTGCTTTATTATATGTTGTGTTTCATTTGTGCTTAGGTGGATGATTACACGTTAGAGTGTTAAATGATGTTGTTAATATTGTGTAGATTCTCTATTTTTGGTAACTAAAAAGTGATTATAAAATATTGAACAAAATTTGGAAGCCTGTCCGATTACCTGCGGATTTACCTGAACCGGTCTGGGTAAGGGTAAGGGTAAGGGTATGAGAAATGACTACCCATAAAGAACCGAGTGATTTTTAGCCGGACCCGATTTACCCATATCCGACCGGGTATTACCCGTACCCGGCATATTCACTCGTTTGCCAGGACTCCAGACACACCATCGCCTAAAAATAGAGCATGATGATATAAAATGTCCTTCCGCTCCAGTAAACTACACTGTGAACCAGAGACGCAACAGTGGTAAACGTGTGATGGGTCAGTAGCCCCCTTACAGAGACGCAAGGCTTTCAAGTTGAGGCAAATGATGCAGTTCAGATTGGTTATTCTGGGGCTTATAAACGCATGGTTTCTCACTTAGATAGCTACCTTTTCAGATTGAGTTCTCTCATTGATCCTGTTTGCATCAGTGTAGTAAAGACAATGAAAAGGAGTGCAATGTTTCTCCATTACATTCCAACACCAGCTTTACTTAAATCAATCACTACCCTTTCAAGTATGCATGAGTAATATTCTTTGGTAAAATAGGAATTGGTCGTTTCTTACCCTATAAAATAAGCTTTACCTTATAGTAAGATAGATATTTAATATCTTAATAAAATATTTATTAAAATAAGCTCTCCTGAAACTGAAAGATGTACGGGTGCAAATGGAACAAGAGCTTTTGTCATGTCTTCACTGAGCTACAGACTAGCTAGAAATTCTTCATTCCTGGCACAAGAAGTCTCAATGATGGTTAAGCTTTGATGGTATACGGACGGCCATCCGTTGTATAGATAGGCAACCGTACAGATTAGTTCTTGGCACCTTTTGGAATAGAGTCAAATCTGTCTCAGAAAGCAAAAACCTATGGGGGATACCGTTATACACATCACATCCTAAACAATATATGTTCTAAGTGGTGTTCTTTTCCACTAAATATTGGCTTGGTGCTACCGTAAATGTAAATCATCTCAGAATTATAACAGACATTTAACTTGCTACGACCATATAGTCTAGATTACCCCTTATTATGCCATCAAATATTTAAGGAGAAGTCATGGAGATCTTGAGCAGTATATCGAAGTGTCTATATCTCTCGATCAAGCAGAAAACCATGCCAACATAAATTTTACAGTAAAAGTTGGAAAGTACCTCAAGGAAAAATATATCTGCACATTGCAAGCATGGGTAGATTATCTGTGCTGCCTCGTCCGGGTCACTGAAGTTACAACAATGACATGCTCTAAGTTGGGTTAACAACTCTGCATGCCAAGCTAATTCAAACTATAAACCTCTTACCTCACAATATTGAGCTTGTTTATCCTGGCTATGTCGAACACCAATGGCCAATATTCAGCTGCTCGGGAATTGGTCTCTTCAGAAGACCACAAAAACTCTACTTTGCCTCTTTCCAGGTTCATCCCCAAAGCTTTCCATATCTCAATTGAATAATTACCAACAGAACTTATATATTCCATGCCTCCGACATTTTTGTTGCTTAAACATGCAAAATAATCCTCAATCCAAATTTTAACTTTACACCCAGCAGAAGTCAGTTTGTTTACATTAATAATCTTCATAACTCCCTGTTCAAAAAGAATAACAAAGAGGTTCAGAACAGCCAATCCTCATTGCTTATTCTGGAAATCTTGGAAGGAAATGGCTAAGGAATGAACCTATAATATATAGCTAGCACGTGTATAAACACACCCATGCATCTATTTAACCTCACATTGGATTCAATCATATCCATATCCATTCCAAGAAGAGATCAGGTGATAGGATAATCGGGTCATAGTAAACGCATATGAAGTATTGGTCCATTCCCACCTAAAAGAGATAATTTGAATCAGAGTTTGACCAGATTCTGCACATTGACAGGCCTAGAGATGCAAATCCAGTCAACACGCCAGAATTTCTTTCTTAGCACAATTTAGTTCTTAGCTAACTTATCTTTTCGGTGTCGTTTACCTTTTAGTTCAGCAATTGCCACTCCCAAGGAATCGCAGCAATTTAAAATTGCCTCCAGAACAATTGGAGTGTATTTGTAACTCGATGCACTATGTCATTGGTGTTTCGAGTTCGTTTACTGTATAACTTCGGTCACCTCATTCCGTTATAATCTCTGATTCCAAGCGATTTTGATTTAAGTCCTTTGTAAGAAAGAAATCAAGGAGAAGCCATTCTCTATTGTCCATTATCGCCCGACTTTTGACGGGCAACGGAAGTCAGGTTCATTCAGACACTTCATTCCACATTCTAACTCAAACCGAGTCCTTAGACTCCGGCATGCCTTCGCATTTATCAAAATTTAGTATATCTCAGAGGTCTACATCCTCCACATTTCAATTTCCTGTTGTGCCACACAACTAGATTCGATGAATGGAATAGTTAACGTGGGGGATGTTAACTGTGAAACACGCAGTGGAATATGTTGGCATTTCCCTCTATTAATATGGATATATAAATGGTGGTCGCATTGCCTCCATCAAAAGGGCTAGCCGTGAAGTACTAATGAGATCCTTGGCAAGATCTTACAACGGAAATCACTCTCGCCCACGTCCAATGTGAGACCTTGGTATATAACACAAGTGGTAGGGAGATGTGGGTGCCTACCATGGACGGCGATGCATGATGCAAAGAGCATCGAAGAAGCCTAACAAGGCTATCCATGCCCATCGAGTACCATTTGTGTGTTCTTTACATATTCATGTAAACTAGTCACTCCAGGCTAGAACGGTCTTTTTGTCAATTAGGGCTGGCAACAGGGTAGTTATAACTGTGTTCGTGTATCTTACATACCTTCTAAACTTAGCACCAGTAGGGCTGTGGAAATACGCTGGCTATTGAATGTTAGAAACCAAAAACTATATATACAGAAAAAAGCACCAATTTTTAACGGCATCTTATCTCGGAGTGCTTATTTGGTTCTACTAAGCACTAAAGAGATTTACTCCATCCATTTTACATTTGACTTTTGCGGATTCTTAGGATAGATTTATTGCATGACAAAAATAGAAAAGTATCATTTGGCAAGTCAATCTAATAGTCAACACTTACGGATACTAAATCAGTCCTATGAATTCTGCAAAAATTGAACTACACCTTAATATTCAATACGATCGGCTAGGTCACATTATAATCAACTAGGACAAGCACATTTTCTCAGAAGGTTGAATCACCTCGGCAATGTGCATCCGAGCGGAAGGCACGAACCCGTCGTAACAAATCGGCTGGGGCTTGTCGGCTAGTAGGTTCATTAGCTCGTCGCGATCCCCCACAACGCTTCTCACGAGCCTCTGCCTTTCCCCTAAACTCATCCTGTTGCAATCATTAACATCGATTAAAAGGTCAGTGGCGGAACCAGGATTTCACTCCAGGGGGTGCAAAAAAATATATTGAAATCACTAAATTTTTTTAGGTTGATCTTGTTGGAGTTCATGAAGAATTTACCAAATTGCCATGGTTTCTAGGCTGATCTTGTTGGATCTGCCCTAACCAATTGACAGGGTTTTTTTACGTTTGATGAGATATTATCAAGCACATTCAGAGAACATTTCTCATCTCTCCACACTCTTCCATCCAATCCAGATTGCCCATTTCTCAACACTCCAAAAGAGTTCAGATACATCCCCAAGTTTCCACTTCCCATAACACAAATCATTCAAATTGCAAATAAAGCAAAACTGGGAAAAAAATAGTTAGACATGCTAGAGAGATTTACATCCATATAACCATATTGTACAGCAAAAGTTCACAACACACAATTTACTAAAACTCTGTTTAGGAATCAGAAATTCGGAATGCATATGTTCATGAAATTTAACAAGTAGATAGCTCAGAAAATTTCACAGATTCATAATCAACAACTCAGAACGCACCTAACACAGTCAAAGAATGCACATTTAATCATTACATCCACGCACGAACACACAAACAGAGGAGTGCAAATGCAAGCAAATGGGTGCCCTTATATGCAAATAAATTCTACCTCTGACGACTTTGTTGGTGTAAACGTCCTAGTTATGTTTCTTGGTCTGGTTTTAGCAATTGGTATTACAGCTTTCAGTGAGACCAAAGATAGTGCACTGGGTATGTGTAATATTTTAGAGGAATCAACAATCTAGATGCATTGTTGGGCATTTCTGGGTGATTCTGAAGGTGGGTCTATTCATTCTTGTTGAGTGTTTATAAACCCTAGATTTTGGGGGGATGGGAGACAAGCATAAACCCTAGGTTTTTACACTTTTGGAGACCAGGTAAAAAGAGCGCGCCTATAAATATCCGATTCCAAATCATCAGTTGTAAGCTTAATTTTAGAACAAACAGAAAGCAGGGGGCTTTTGAGCTATGAGCTTATCTTCATGGTGGAAATGGAACAACCTTCTATTGACTGATGAAACATAAACCCAAATCAATTAGGAGGCAGATTGGTAGAATTGCATAAATGCGTAACTCAAATCGGGAGAGAGAGAGAGAGAGAACATGCCTTGAAGAAATAAGATTGAGCACCTGGCCTGCCTCAAATCAGATCGACAGAGCAAGGCGGAGTCGCCCGTCGCCGTCGGTGAGTGGGTGTCTCACTGTGTCTGGCCGTCTGGCCGGTCTGGGTGAGAGTGAGAGAGTAGAGCACAGAGAGAGAAGCGATGGTGCTTCACCGTCGTCACGGTCGGAGTGAGTCACGGCGGAGAGAGAGAGGACGGGGTCTCGGGGGACGGGGAGAGAGAACTGAGAGGTGGGGACTGGGGTGCAATTCCCAATATTTTTTTTTTATTCAAAAGTTCAGGGCGTGCACTAGCCCCCCCTAGTTCCGCCCTGTCTGTGTGAGTGTGTTGCGCTAGTGGAGTCTACGGGGGCTGCGGCGGCGGCGGCGGGGGCACCGGCGTAGACTGCTGTTTCCTTCAGCTTTTATTGAGTTGCGGCTGTGGTGAAGTGGTGTATATATACTAGCTATAAAGTTAAATTATTTCAGAACGTTCTCCTTACGTCAATAAGATTTTACCAATCTTTTATGACGTTCTTTAAAATTTGGTCAAAATTATTAAATATTTGGTAATAAATTTTTATTTAAACATTCGAAAATAAAAAAGTATAATGAGAAATAAAATAAAGAAATTTATTTATTACTTCCTTTTTTAATATGGTTAAAATAAAATAAACATTAGATAATAGATTCGCTGATGAGAACGGTAATTTTTTCCCTTGCATTTTTGGGTTAGAAAATAATTAACAAATTAAAAAACTGAAGAGTAAAAACAAAATAAAGAAACTGAAATCCGTGAAAAATTAATTAAAAACCAAAAAACTATTGAAAAAACAAAAACATGAAAACGAGGTTAAATATGCATCAAAAAATAGAAGAAAAAAACACATTTAAATATAGCGTCAATTTGAACTGAAAATATGTTCAGTTATTGTAGTTGAAGACAGGTTGCTTTGCATTTCGTGCAAAGCACCTTGTCTTGAAAATTTTAAATCTTAAGTGTATATCATAAATCAATTTAACATATTATAAAAATAAAGACGTAGATTTATTCTTTTAATTTTTTCCATTCATTTTTCTTTTCAGCAGAACCATCAAACAATTCTTCAATCCAGAAACTTTCAAAGAAGATTTACAAACATTGAACTGATTACAACTGTGAACATCAAATATACATTTTTTCTAAGACAAGTCACAACTCACTCCCTTCCTTTTTTTCTTTATGCATTTCGAGAATATCCCCATTCTATTTGATCCTTCTGAATTCCAGATTCGAAGTTGCGATGAATTGAATCATATCATTTCATCCCCAAAAAAGCTAATAGGGTCAAATATACGTAGGTACCCTGAAACTACCACTAAGTCTCACTTGAGGGTCTCAAAGTTTAATTTTTACACATAAGGGTCTGAAACTACAAATTTGCAACAAGTAAGGGCATCCGTCCAAATTCCTAACGGTCCAGCCCTTTCCGTCAGGGGCAATTTTGGGATTCCATATTTGAGAAATCCCCTTAGGGCTGCAAAAAAAAAAAAAACAAACTCAAAAGAAAACATAGTGCAGAACCCGCCCGACCCGCGCGTGACCCGTTCGCGCATCTCTTCCTTTAACAAAGCTAGGATCCAATCTTAGACCCGTAACCCATTGCATGATCCATCCACCCGACCCGCACACTGCCTCTATCTCTCTCTCTCAACCCTAATACCTCATCTCCTTCTTCACACCGGAACCCTTGGCGTAGTCGCCGCCCCTCCTATGGTCTCACTGTCGCGCCTCCCCATCGCCGGTATCCCCCACACCCCGTCGCCCTTCTCCCTCCCTTCCATCCTTCATCGTCCCCCCTCCCCGCGCTGCACCCTTTAGCGTCGTCGTCGCCTCTATGGCCTCACTGACGCACCTCCCCATCGCCGGCATCCCCCACACCCTGTCACCCTTCTCCCTCTCTTCCATCCTTCATCATCCCCCTCCCCGCCGGCGGCCCCGCGACGCACCCTTTAGCATCGTCGTCGCCTCTATGTCCTCACTGACGCACCTCCACATCGTCGGCATCCCCCTCACCCCGTCGCCATTCTCCCTCTTTTCCATCCTTCATCACCCCCTACCGCCGGCAGCCCCGCGCCACACCCCTTAGCGTCGTCGTCGCCTCTACGGCCTCATTGACACACCTCCCCATCGCCGGCATCCCCCACACCCCGTCGCTCTTCTCCCTCTCTTCCCTCCTTCATCATCCCCCGCCCTCCCCGCCGGCAGCCCCGTGCCGCACCCCTGGTTAGCAATGGTAATCTGGATGTTTACCAAACAACTGCAAAAATGTTCCTAACCCTAGTTAGGAATTACCAAATATGGAATCCTAAAATTGCCCCTGATGGAAAGGGCTGGACCGTTAGGAATTTGGACGGATGCCCTTACTTGTTGCAAATTTGTAGTTTCAGACCCTTATGTGTAAAAATTAAACTTTGGGACCCTCAAGTGAGACTTAGTGGTAGTTTCAGGGTACTTACGTGTATTTGACCCAAGCTAATAATATCACCTAAAAAAGAAAACTTACTTGATCACATCCACATAATATGCATGTGCTTCATACTGGTAAACTTAAAATGTTTGAAGTCTTTTTTAACTTTTGTCAATGAGTGTAACGATTTTTGAAATAATTACAGCTATGTTCCCGAATTAATGACACAAAGTTTCAAAATGTTACAACCGTATCCTTCCGTCCTTATTCCGTTAAAAAATATATTTTTGCTTATGCCACCACTACTTATTTTTTATATGTCAATAATGTCCTCTTTTTGTATATACAAAATATATACCATATAAAAACATGAGGAAAGTAGGGAATGACCCCCTCTACTTTACACGTTGTGCGATTTGCCCCCCTCCACTTCAAAGTTAAGCACTAAACCCCCCCACAGTTACAGAAAATGAGCACTTTAGACGGAAACCGTTAAATATAACAGCGCGTGGTCAACACGCGCGTTGACTAACGATTTCTTTTTGTAAATGACATTTTTACCCATGGTCTCATTTTAGAAAAGAAAATCAGAAAAAAAAAACCCTAATTCTAACCACCCCACCCCACCCCCCCACCCCCGCTACCCAACCCCCCTATCCCCCAACCCAATTCTGTCAACTCCCCCGACCACCGCACCCCTTCGTTTCCCCGTCTGCCTCCCTCTTCCCTGTCACCGCACCACCCTCCCCCTTCCCCTTCCCCGTCGCAGCGACCGCCCTTCCCCTTCCCCTTCCCCGTCGCCGCTACCGCCCTCCCCCTTCCCCTTCCCCTTCCACGGCATTGATGAAAATTGGAATTGAAATCGGCGGTGTGGGTTTGCCAAAGGGCTTGCCGGCGTGGTGGGGTGGGTTTGCCAAGGGGCTTGCCGGCGTGGTGGGGTGGGGTGAGTCTGCCGGATGGTGGGCCGAGAGAGGCTGCCGGCGGCGTGGGGTGAGGATGACGCTTGGGCTGCCGGCGGCGGGATCAGATCTGGAGAAGGAGAAGAGAAACCCTAATTTGAAAATTAGGGTTTTGAAACCCTAATTTGAAAATTAGGGTTTTGAAACCCTAATTTTTAAATCAGGGTTTCAAATCCTCTAATTTTAGGATTTCAAAAGCTTAATTTGCAAATTCGTTGCTAATCCTAACGGTAATCGCGGTTCCTTTTTTTTTTTGTAACTCCCTGGTGGTCGGAGAAAAAGACCAGTGGTTGTGCTCAGTGAATCACCAATTGTAGCGGGGTTGACCAGAGGAGAAGGGTCATGGGCAAAAATTGTAATTTAAATTTGAGGGGGGGAAATTGCACACCATGTATAGTACAGGGGGTCATTAGCTAATAAAGAAATAAGGGTATTTTGGTCATTTCACGCTATTCATAACGGATCCGTCTAAGGTGCCCATTTTCTGTAACTGTGGGGGGTTTAGTGCTTAACTTTGAAGTGGAGGGGGGCAAATCGCACAACGTGTAAAGTAGAGGGGGTCATTCCCTAATTTCTCCTAAAAACATCAACATTTTCCAAATTAGGGTTTCAACTATTATTCTCATTAGTCGTCCCCTCTTCCCCCTACCATGTCACCGCCCCCTCCCTCTTCCCCCACCCCAACAACGTCGTGCACTGCCTTCACAGATGGGTTGTACTACTGGGAGAGTTAATCTTGGCCCTGATGATAGAGCGGCACATCACGGCAATGGCTCGTTGCGGCGCATTGGTAAGTGGTGTCAGGCTGTGACATCAGTGGGCTTGTGGTGCTGAGGTGCGACGGTGGTGCAATAGGTGTCACGCAGAGGGAGGGGGAGGCGACCTTGTAATATCCTGAACTTTAGGAGCAGGTTAAAATAACCATCGGTGCTCCGATTAAAAAATGACGATCATTTTGAACAATGCTCGGGTGTTAGTAGAGTACCGAAGCTTAAAATAATTTCGGGGCAAAAATGTAATTTTTGAAACTTTGGGGGCATAAATGTGAATTATGATTTTAGTGATGAAAAAAAAAGAAATGAGTGATGTTGTATGTTTCAGTGACATTTAATTATATTAATGAAGGTTGCGATAAAATTTGGGACTTTAATGTAATTACATAAAGTTTGGGGGTTATATTTGCAATTATGAAAACTCTAGGGGCCAAATTGCAAATTATCAAAGTTGGTCATGTTAGGTGTCAAATGTTGAAGAATATTAGGTCTTAGAACGCCACCACCTACTTAAAGTTTTAGTGACTCATGTGATTTAATGATAAATTAATTGGTTATTGAAGTCTTTAAGATTAAACAAAATAAAAGAATGAGCGAGAGCCCAGCAATCCGCATATCATGTTCCTAAAATAGGTTTTGGAGTTTAATAAACATGCCATGGATTCTTCGTTTCAAAACGGTAATGATTCCACAGGAGTTACTATGCATATATATACTTTAATAAGCAAATCATGTTTGCACGATAATCTTCCAAAACGATTGTGTAACGATTCCACAACAGGATTTAACATCGAATAAAACCTCAACTCACTTTCTCACGGTATGCTGCGGTATTAACCAAAGAAGATGATTGAGAGATAAGATTACAAACTTTTGATAAGTGATGTGAAAATTTAGAGTCTTAAACTTTAGTAGAGGTGTAATACATGTGTGTGTAGAATCATAATATTTGCATCAGTTTTAAGGTAACATGTTTCCTTGTGATGGATTTGGTAAGAGTTCGAAGTCATTTGGTTTGAGACATTAGAGTGCGCGGCGGAAGCGTAGTGCCTAGACGTTCCAAGTAATATGAGATCCGAGATCAAATTTCGAGGACGAAATTTTTCTAAGGTGGGGAGAATGTAACATCCCGCACTTTTCGAGCTGTTTAAAATAATTATCTATGACCCAAAAAATAAACGGACGTTAATTTTGAGTAATGCTTGGAGTAGTAGCGTATGGAAACTTAAAAGGATTTTGGGACAAAAATGTAACTCCAAAAACTTTTAGGGTTATTTTGTAATTTTAAAAAAAATTGGGCCTAAATGTAATTACACAAAGTTTGGGGCCAATTTAGTAGGCACTAATGTGTCAAAATTTTAGAGAAAATTCTTTTAATGTGGCCACCTCCTACTACTTAAGTGATGACTAGTGTAATTATAGTATAAAGTATTGGGTGGATAAGTTTTAAAGGGACAAAGGGGGAATAAACTAAAAAGAAAAAGAAAGGAAGGGATTTCGGGAAAGAAAAAAAAAAGAGAAGAAAGAAAGAAGAAACAACAGGAAGAAAGAAGAATAGAAACAGAGGAGAAGAGAAGAGGAAACAAGAAGAAGAGGAGAGAAGGAAGGCAGCAAAAATAAGAATAGAGAAACAAGAGTAGAAGCTGAAAATTCAGCCTTTCAAAGGTAGCTTTAGGGCTGTTTTTAAACTTTAATTTTCCTATTGTTAAGTTGTAATTTCGGCTGGGTTTTAACGTGGGTTTGAGAGGTGTGTGAGGGTGTAATTAAGGTGTACGAGCTGCCGTGCAGACGCAATGCGTGTGCGATTTTGTTATCGTATTATACTATTATTCCTTATCACTGTGACCATGTTTCTATCATTAAATATAAATGACAAATTCCTAATCATCATTAAACTCCACTAATTTTAAAATTTTAAAGTAAAAAAATTTCCTAATACCATTACACAACTAACAAACACCCCCCCCCCCCCCCCAAGCAGACACACGAAAACACACCCACCACACACACATCACCGATAACTATTGTCCTTCACCGTCACGACGACCCAGCAGGCCAAAGGCCACCAACGCTATTATATATTATGGTGTTCTTTGATTCGGCTACTATATATCTATCGATCTCTAAATGATAACTTTAAATTTGATTTTTTTTTTAGAATTATAAACTATATAAACCGGAAAGAACAAACAACATCCATAAATTTCATTCCAAATTTTCATTTCAAATAATAAATTGAAGAGTTTAAATATTTTAATCTGTAATACAAATTGTACAACTCATATGTATTGAAGCTGCTACCATTTG
This sequence comes from Escallonia rubra, assembly GCA_033065855.1. Classification (NCBI taxonomy): domain Eukaryota; kingdom Viridiplantae; phylum Streptophyta; class Magnoliopsida; order Escalloniales; family Escalloniaceae; genus Escallonia; species Escallonia rubra. Next base: position 273,955 of record JAVXUO010001759.1, on the reverse strand, counting down.
GATTGCCACGCACTGGCCGCCACCTGGACCACCGAAGCCAACACCCTCCCTTGCCAAACTACCCACCGCCACGGCTACCATTGCTGGCCACCGCCGACCATTGCCTGCCACAAAGACAACCGATCAAACCACCATGACCCACCGCAAACCAATGGGCACCGACCACCCAGCCCAAAAACTCCATTTCATTATCGGCGCCGGCCAAACTCTCTGGCTATTGTAAGTAGCCACCAACCGCCAGTTGCTGCAAACTCACCATACCCGACCACCAAAGACTTCCAACGACCACCAAACGCTCATCGTCGCAACCAGCATACCCGACCACCACTAACGCCCACCGATCTTGAAATATGACAGATAGTTCCTTCGATTGGTTGGTCAACACCAACGCCGGCCGATCTTCGACCCACCGCCGGCCACCAATGCCAACCGATCTTCAACCCATGGACAACCAACGGGTAGCACACTGCCGCCAACAGCCACCCACTATCTGTCGTCGCAACCCACCATACCCGGCAACCAATACCACACCACCAACGCCGGTCGATCCGGGCCACATCACTGTCGCCGGCGCCACCCGATCTCGAAAATTGGGCCACATCACTGTCGCCGGCAACGAATCCCGCACCACTAATGCCGACCAATCTTGGAGATTAGGCGACATCACTGCCGCCGACAACCCCACCAACGCCTGCCAGATCAAAAATCAGGCCACATCACTGCCACCAAGAGCCACCCACCACCGTCGCCGCAACCCAACTACCCAGCAACCAATCCAACAACAACGCCAGCCGATTGGTGGCCGACAAATCACACCTGTAAAGTAGATAGATGGATACGAATTGGAAAAGAAAAGTACCTTTAAATCTGCTTGAGAATTGGAGCGGATGAAAGTTGGAAGTAGGGCGTTGTCATCTGCAGAATGGTTACTCCAGAGGAAATGGAAAGAGCTGAAATGAGAAGGGGCGAAAAAATAAAGGAATGCAAGACACATGCAAAGCCAAAAAGACCTTACCACTGAAATGAAAAAGAAATGCAGATCGTTAAAAAAAGAAAATTCCTGTAATGTAGTTTCTGCAGGTTGGAGTTTCTCAGTGGAGATGGAGATGCAGAAAAATGAAATTACGTCAATTGAGGGAGTGGGAGAGTTTTTAGGTAACTACAGATATGGTGAGTGGAAAATGAGTACTTTATTTTTTTGTCCTAAAAAATGGCCACTTGTCAACACTGGAGTCACTCTTAGTGTACAGCAAAAGGGTATGACACCAAAAAAAGACTTCTCATTATAAGTAGTATAGATATGGTGTGTGGTTAAGGTGTGTATATGTATGTGAATTTTTGTGTTTTAGACGTGTGTAGGGGCTGCCATATGGGTGATATTAAGGCTGTGTGTATGTGCTCTGTGTGCGCGTTGGAAGAGGGGCAAACACTGCTGCCATAGCAACAGTGTTGCTGTGCATTTTTGGTTGGTTTCTTGGTGCAAAAGTGTGTGGGAGTGGGGAAGAGGAAGAGAAGGATGTAGGGGGGAAGGAATGGGTTGATGTTGTGAGTGTTTGTGAGTGTGCGAGGAGTTTTATATGTGCGTGAAAGGGGTGAAAGGAAGGGGCAGCAGCAGCAAGCGGGGCTGCTGCTATGTTGTTGCATATGGTGTGTATTTGAAGAATTTCGGTTGGTGTATGTGTGGGTTTTAGGTGCATTAGTGTGTTTATGTGTACTAGTGTTATAGCAGTGTGTGTGTGTGTGTGTGAAAATAGGCATTGGCAGGGAAGAAGGTAAAAGATGAGCGTGTGTAGGTTAGGTGAAATAGTAGGTGTATTAATGTGATTAGTAACTGTTTTTGTCACTAAAAGTGGGAAATTTTTTAGATTTTTTTCCCTAAATAATAATGTTTTAAAACTTAATTACCCCTCTACTCTATTTTGAAACTTATTTACCCACATACCACACTTTTAAAAATCGCGGTTTGGAACAACGACTTTAAAGTAGAAATCGCTCTTTGAAACCACGACTTAAGTGTATTTTAGAAATCGCTGTTTGAAACCGCGTTTTCTATTTAAAGTCGTTTTTAGTGTATTTTAGAAATCGCTATTAAGTTTTAAAACAATATTATTTAGGGAAAAAATTCGAATTGTTTAAGGCAGTTTTTTCATGAATTTTAATAGCAACCCCCAATATTTTTGCGAGATGTACGCTCTGAATTTTTTCAGGAATTTTTGGTGTCCGCAAAGGATGCTAAATTAGGGTATCAGTTGATTAGAATTATCGAATTATTTAGCATAGCAAACTAAGCTATCTGAAAATTTTAGGAAAACCTTAATTTATCGAGATGTTCTATTTTCTAAAATTTCGTGCCATTCTGAGGCCTATAGGTATTTTTAGCTGAACCGACTTCTAAGCGCTCGGTCCGAGTACCGATTCGGTATTTTCGGGCGAAATTTTTTCAAAATACTCTTTGGCCCAAAAATGACTTTAGGATGCTTAAAATAGTATTTTAAGATGTTTTTGAGATTTTTTCGGTGCCGAAACCCCTAGAGGGTATTTTGGTAATTTACCACCCCATAGGGGGTAGTTTGGTAATTTTACATGTAAAAGGTATTTTTGCATAAATTCGCATATGATAAGGATATTTTGATGATTTTACTTATGAGAAGGATGTTTTGGTGTTTTAGGTATGAGAGGGGGTGTTCGTGTAATTTTACCTAGTCCTAGGGAGTGTTTTGGTAATTTTTCACACCGGTGGCGAACAGAGTGAAAACATGTAGTTTAATGTCTGGGATTGATTTATCATTGATTCGTTTGTTCAGATACTATAGAAGGCAACTGAAATCAGATTAAGAGAAAAACTTTCAAATTCGGTTAATGGTTCTGTAAGTGACTTGCTGATTCAACTAGTGTTTCTATAAAGCATATATGTTATTTACTTTTGATACACTGTTTATCAGCTATGAACTATTATGGTTACGTTACCTGCTTTTGCCTTGGAGAAAAGAATTTTGTCAAAAAGTTTATGGCGATGCTTGTTTTTTTGTTAAAAATCGAACCAGCATGTAGATGATATTTTGTTTGAAGTTATAATGGATCTTGGATTTGAAGCGCTCGGTGCAAATGAGATGTTTGGGTGTTAATCTATTATGATTATGAAATGTTCAAAAACTATTGATATGTTGTGAGATGGTTTGACCATCAGTGATTGAAGGATTATATTATGATAAACGGAAATGTGGTTTTTGCTTACTCGATTGTTGTGCCCCGTATCTAACAGGAGAAAGTTAGATTGTGGACCCTGGTCAACGGAGAGTTGTACGTTGACGTAATGTGCATTACTACTTTAAGTGGTCGCCCCTGCTTCCACTATGATTATTATCCCAAGATGAGATTTCGGGTCTAAGTCAGTGGGATGATGTACGCTAACGGGTCTAAGTCAGTGGGACCAAACACTGATCACAACATATTGTTTGAGCCGGTGTTTGGTTGGAACAGTTTGGTGACGACGTTTTTGTGTTAAGTGATTTTTATGCCCTCATATTTGTTCCCTTTATTCTATTACATTTTATAGAATGATTTCTTATAGAAGTGATTATTTACTCCGTGATTTTATCTTGTAAAATTGCTATATTGTAAACTAAGTTATTATTTTGACGTGCTATGATCCACCTAGTTGAATAACTGGTTACTTACTGAGCACGTGAAAGCTCATTCCTTACTTATCATTTCAGGTTAAAGAGTAAGGCAAGGATGACAAGTGTGGGATTAGAATTTCGAGTGGAGCTCCAGAGACTACACTAGATGACTTTGAATTCCACCCTAAGAGTTACCGTAAGAAGGGTTGTAATGAGTTTAGGCATACAGTTATATATGGAGTTGTACTTGGGTTTCAAGTAGAGTAGTTGTTGGCTTTAGAGACAATTGCATAGTTGTTGATAAATGTCTATTTATATTAAGATTTGAACTGAAGTTGTTACTTTTAAAGTTGTATAAGATTCAATTTTCGCTGTAGTTGTGTTCGTTTTAGTGAGTAAGGCCTGACAGAGCCCTTGGTGGGAGCTCAATGGGCCTGTGGCCGGTCACGTACCTGGTTTACGGGCTCACCCATGAGTTCGGGTTGTGACAGGTATGGTATTAATTGAAAGCCTAGTGGCTACAGTTTGCTGTTTGCTGTGAAGTGTAAGTGCTTGTATGAATTGGTTATCCTACCCATGTTAGTCTTGGTAAACCGCAGGTCATGTGTGACTATCGTTTAGTATTGTTTTAATGCCCAGAACATTTTTATTTTATTTGCTTTATTATAATTATTCTTTTGGGTAAAAATAAAATTATTAATGAGTTGTTGCTTCACTCATTCCATCAATTGAATGTAAGATCCCGAATCCGATATATTTTTAAAGGGTTAAATTAAAATTTTTAGCGATGAATTTTTAGTTAGTGCCGATATTTTAAGTAGCGACTTTTAGCGATAATTTTTTAAGCGGGTACAATGTGCAATTAATAAAAAGTAAAAAAAAATGTCAACTCTTTAAATTGGAAAGAAAGAGAACCAAGGAAGAAATCAAGGAGAAATTAACTTACCATTTAAAGGCATTTTCGGTTACATAATAGAAATAGAGCAAAAGAGAGTTTACAAAAGAAGAGAGAGAGAGAGAGAGGGAGAGAGATTTTCTGTTACTAAAACAAAAAAGAGAAACAGAGTAAGAGAGAGAAAGATAGAGGAGCTGAAGAAAGCCAACCGGTGATTGGAGTGTGGATTCCGGCGAGAAGAAACGTGCAATTATCGGTAAACATCCTAAATTCTCGTCGAATTTATTTGCGATTTGAATACAAAACAAAATCTGTGTGTTTGTGGGAATATTATATGGGTGTGTATGTGAAGAATGGGAAGAGAGGGAAACAGAGTCTGAGTGGTGTGGTGTGTTTTTTTCACTGTGTGAACCTGTGTGTATGTGGGCCGTGGGGTGCATGAGTGTGTTAAAGAGAAACAAAAAGAAAAAGAAAGAAATAAAGGGAACCCACTGCCTCACGACTGTGGGTGTAGGAGATATATATAGATGTGGGTGTATATGTGATGGAGGGGTCGTGATCCATTGATGTGGGTGTATATATAAATGTGTGTATTTTATACAATGTGATGCCAAGGAAAGTGAGTTTGTATCTATGTGGAGGTGCCACAAAGGCTGCAGTCCGAGTCAGCTTCCAAGTACGCAAAGTGAGAGACAACAAGGACGGAGTAAGGGCTGAGAGCAAGGCTCCCCAGATAGGCCGTGAGGGCTGGCAACACTGCGTAGACAAGGCAAAGACGAATAGGGCAGGCGACCGACAATCCAAGCTAGGGTCAGCGTCAGGGGTACAGGGTCAAGAATTCGATGTCAGGGGTCCAAATGTGTTCCTCTCTCTAGAATTCCAGAGAGAATGAGTTTTAGAGAGAGAAAGTGAAAATGACAAATGAGAGAGTTCTTGTTGAAAATGAAATCCAAGGTCCCCTATTTATAGGGAAAGTGTGCCGGTGTCATCAATGTGTCATCAGCTGACATGTGTCACCCCTGGGAGTGACACGTCACCAGGGGGTCCACAAATATTGGTTCTCCGTTGGACTGTCGGTTCCCAAATTCGCACTGCCTTGCCCCACACAGCATCTCTCTACCTGTCTGAGAAGACTGAAGACACCGTGTCGGCATGATCAGAGTAAGCTTGTTGCCCCAGTCACCGGTCCAAGCCCTTATTGAATCCCACAAGTGAGTCAAGAGACGCGTAGAGAACCTGACAACGGCGAGGGTTGCCCTTGTGACCAACTGCCAAGCGGACTAGGTGCGATGCCTTCTAAAGACCTGCTCCTGTTCCATAGTGACCCGGGGGTCATCGTCCTAGGGGAGCTGACGATCACCGGTAACGTGAGTGGACATGGTCGCAGCTCAGTGCCTAGTGTCATGCAAGTCACCCCAGGTGGCGATAGCTTTGTGGTAACGAGCCTATCCCGCTGCGAAGGGTCCTCGTGCCGAAGCACTACGAACGGAGCCCCCCGGAATGAAGATAGCGATGGCTTTGTGGTAACGAGCCCATCCCGCTGCAAGGGGTCCTCGTGCTGGAGCACTACGAGTGGAGCCCCCCAAAATGAAGACGGCGATGGCTTTGTGGTAATGAGCCCATCCCGCTGCGGGGGGTCCTAGTGCCGGAGCACTACGAGCGGAGCCTCCGGGAATGCTGAACACTCCAGAGAGTGGGTTGGAGCATGTTCCACGTCTATGGCGAAGGCGCATGGTATGTTGAATGAGTGTGGTGCCCGGGGGCCTGTAACATGATTGTGGCGCACGACGCGGTCATGGTGCCAGGGGCACTGTAGTGTGACAGAAAGCCAGAGGGCACGGCTGTATCAGCAGCGCGGCGCATGGGCGCTGGCAACAGTCTTTACGGCGACGGCGTACGGGCGACAACGGGCGCCGTACAGTTGAGGTGATCAAGAAATCCAAATGTGTTCATTTCTAACCCCGAAATCAAGCAACCCAAAGCGTACCCCCCACACAACCAACCTAGTCCGAAAGCCCAACACACAACTCGAGGCTCAGCAATAGCTCAAAATGGATACTAATCCCCCATAAAATATTTTTATGGATTAAAATAACATATAAAATGAAAATATAAGTTTTCTAAATTTTCAAGTATTTTTGAATTAAAAATAATTTCTTTAAATGCATAAAAGCCCATAAATAACCATAATTACTTCTAGCTAGAAATAAAGTCCCATAATCATTCTAACAGATTTATAATATGTATAAAAATTATAGAAATTGAAATTAGAATTTAATAGGCATTAAAACTATTTTAAAAATTTTTATTTTGCCAAATACAATGCGACACGGAAATGATAGTAAATCAACTCCAAATATCACCAAATTTATACTGAGACTTATTTATACTATGAAAACATTACTCTAATTTTTTCAAAACTTTTTCATGAGTTTAAAATACTCAAAAAGATTTTACAAATCTGAAATTTCACATGCTAATGATTACTGAACACTATCGAATGCGCGTAACGTACCTAACACTACCCATGGTACACCTGTGCTTGCATAGGGTACTACCCACTGCTATGACCAATACCCACTTCTTCCTCCTTTCACCTTCTATTTAACCCAGAATACCTTCACAGCTCACAGTTACTGTTCATACAACTTCCTTTTTGCTCCCCATTTCTTGTCTTGTAAATCTACATCACACAAAATACCTTCACAATACTAAAACTCACATACCAACACAACTAGGCAGTAGCTCCCCTTTTCCCAGCACCCATACACACAATGCACCACAGTCACAGCACCTTCCCCTCCCTTCTTGCTGCTTAAACCCACACCCTTAGCACACACTCTTAAGCACATTCACATATACACACGCAACACTCACACACGCGCGCGCGCCACACACAGCACATCCTAAAGCACACTCTACACCATGTTCACTCACCACTTCAATCTATCCACACCCACATATATATAATATACCCACTTTCACTCACAACATACACAATCACTACAAAACCCAACTCTTCACAGCTACCGCCTCACGGCAATGGCCCTTCTTCTCCCCCATCACACTCACACATGCACTCTATACACTAATAGGAGCTATTGTTTCTCCCCCCCAACCCACACTTCATGTTTCACTCATTATAACACAAACACATGCATATTTCTCACAGGCTTTTTCACTCACAACCCACACAACTCCTCACCATGGCTGTAAGCAGCCCCTCTTCCATCTCTCTAGACTTAAACCCTTCTTTCAATGCACCAAATATGAACCTTTAAAAACCTGAACTCCCCCTTATCTAAGCAAATTGGATCACACTGTAGATCAACAATAGTGTCAGGATTACTTCTTCTAAGTTCATCAAGGTAAGAGTTTAACTGTCCAAATTGTTCTATTATATTACCCTCAACCAGTGTTGTTACCTTCATTTTGCTTCTATAAGCTGTCCAAATTGGCATATTCTATTTGGTGATCACTCATCGAGGTATTCCTGAGAGTACCAAGTTAAATTGAGGATTTAATCTGAATTATCTATAGTATCTAGAAGCAAGCCAGTTAGTGGTCATATTTATTGTGAGTTCTGTTATAGGTATGCCTATTCTCACAAGTATTCACAACCAAATCAATGTCATTATCTCCTTACATTCTAGATACATACACTTGTTATGGACAAGTTTAGTAGCACACCCTCCCTAATTTTTATTTATTTATTTTTGTTTGAATTTTGCTGGTTTTCCTTCCAAAATATAATGTTGTCTAATAACATCTTTGAACACTTTGTTGTCTCTAAAAACCATGCCGACCTTGAACCTAGGATGCCTCATGTCTGAGGTAGGGTTTAATTCCCCCTTTTTTCATCTTATTTACATTTTCACCTTCACCCTCAAATTCAGATGGTGGCAAACTATTCCACTCAACATAGTCATACTCTCTCTCATCAAACATAACCCCAGAGGCTTCCTTACCTTTGGTGCCCCTGCATCCTGGCTTTTCAACTACATTCATGTTAACATTTTTATCAAACAGTCTATCATCCTCAGTAGCATCATAATCGTAGTCATAAAACTCTGAGAAATCTGATTCATCATCTCGACTATTGTTTCCAGTTTCCCTTAGCCCTTCTTTATCAATTTCCCTTGGTCCCTTGCTATCAGTTTCCTTTCGTCCCCAATTAGCAGTTTCCCTTGGCCACTCACTCGCAGCTTCCCTTAGCCCCTCATTAGTAGCTTCTCTTTGCCCATTATTATTAGCTTCCTTTAGCCCCTCACTATCAGTTTCACTTGGCCCTCATTATTTTTCTGGACTATGTTTCTCCTCCCGTCACTGTCGACATTTACTGAGGCTTGTGTACCCAACCATTCATTACCAGGCTATGTACCCAAGCCTTCACTAGCCGCTTGTGTACCCAACCCTTCACTAGCCGCTTGTGTACCCAACCTTTCACTAGTAGTATTGCTTGGACCTTCTAGAATTTTCCTAAAGCTACCACCACTTATTGACCCATGTGTTCCCGATCTTACACCCACATTAGCCCCTCCGACCACATTATCCCCCTGACCATATTACCTTCATTGTCAAGTTCTTCAATAACCACATTAGATTCCCTACTTTGTTTCATCCTTAATTGAGTCTCAAGCTCATCCATCATTTCATCCATCGACAAACTTTCCAGATATACTTGTACTTTGGCCTGGTCATTTAATTATGAAGTTTTTTAACCCCAAAATATCTGATTCTACAAGCATCTGCACTAAACCATTTTTCAGGTTTAACCCAGGTTTCTTATAGTAACAATTCAGAAATCCTACAACTCCTACACTTTCTGCCATCCTATCAAATCTCAAAAAGGCTTAACATGTTAAAGTCGCAATATCAAAGTAGTCTATATTGCAAAGGGAATAAACCTTATGTAGAATATTCTTAAACTAACCCCATAATCCAGTTTTATCTTCAAGAATGTAAACACAAACAACATAAACATCCAAAATCACAAATTAACTACTGCATAGATACAAATTAACTACTATAAAATAATAAATATATGTCGGGCAGGTCACCCCATTCTCTGCCCTAGATAGATGCGCGACCATTGTTATACCAATAAACAATGGGCACAAAATCTTAATGAAACAGGAAAATTAAAAAATAGCATTAGTTTATTCAACACTACGATCACGCAATACTATAATGGTTGAAATTCAATACTTCGATTCTGTATTTTAATCTGAAAACCATAGTTTAATCAGAGAAAAACAAAAAGCCCATTACCAAAAACTAATTGTAACGCTCAGCGTCCTTTATCTGGGTCCCCAACTCATCTTCAATCTTCCATGCAATTTGATCTTCAAGGTAAAGGGTCTGAGTTTAGGGCTCTATTTGTTTACCCTCTTCTCTCTTTTTATGTTCTCTGTTCAAGTGAACCGTTGTATGGTTTCACATTTGGCATAACCGAGGGAAAGGGTTAAGGCAATTGACGATTATGCCCATGCTAAAATGGCATGTCACATGCGGACTTAACGACCAAAAATAAATAGATGTTTAGTTTTGGACTCATTTGCCTTAGTTTTGTCGATTATAAGGGACACTATAACCAAAGTTAAAAATATAGAGAGTGAACTGCAAATACAGGGGACAGTTTTGTATTTTACCCCATTTCCTATATATTGAAGTCGTATTCAGGACCGCACGGACGAGCCAAGGATGTATATTTGGATGTAGATTATATCTTCGTATTAAGGTCCATTGTGGTAGCTGTGTCATATTGCTAACCTTAATAAGTAGAACATAGACGATTATGACAGCCTCCAGTAAGGTCTCTCTGACGACACTACATTGCTATCAAGGTTTCGTTCATATCACCCTAGCTTTTAATGGCCGATCAATATGGAATCAGTTGATAGGGTGGAGAATAGACAAGTAGTTCTGGCACTAGGTTCTTTGGCTTTGGGTTTTTAAGCATCCGGTGTTGCAACTTCAAGCAACTTCTCGATGAAGCAGCCTTTAGAATAGGCTCGACAAGCTGCTAGATCTGCCCAATGCAATACAGGTGCACGTCTCACCTAGAGCAGTCATTCGAGTTAATGTCTAATCTCAAGTTCACATCTCTAGCTCGCGTAGGGTGTGAACATCGGGTGACGAGGTGTTTGATTTCATGATAGGGCATATTGCTCTGCTATCAATTGTTTTAGCATAAGTTCCTTGATTTGTGTCTACTCGACCGACCGCGTCGAGTTGTATCTTTACCTTACTTTTACGAATAGTCGTTACAGTTGATTAAAATCTATATCTATATATATATAAAAAGCTGAAGCCTTTGCTTATAATCGCGACACGTAAGATTTTTGAAGCTCTCTAATTATGCCACGCGAGATTTTTAGAATTCATTATTACTTGCCACATAGGATTTAACTTTCATTCCTATAGTCTCCTTCTCATAGAAAATTCCTTCACATATTTTTGCAACTTTCCTAGAGTCTCCTTCTCCGAGAAAACTCTCCTTCACGCTAGCTTTCACAGAGTACTCTCTGCTCTATGAAACCCAGAAACCCAGAACTCTTGAGCTCCCTGCTTGGAGTTCTACTCTTCCTCTAATCCTTCACGCTAGCTTTCACAGAGTACTCTCTTCTCTATGAAACCCAGAAACCCAGAACTCTTGAGCTCCCTGCTTGGAGTTCTGCTCTTCCTCAAATTGCCGTCCCGGGATGCCCAGATTCTCCCAGACTTTGGTTTGAAGCAATTTCGATCAAAGAGATGAGGGTCCTATTTAACAGAGAAGGCTCCCAGATTGTGGTTTGAATCTAATTTTAATTAAAGAGAGAAGGCTCTAACAGGTAACCCCTCTCATTTAATCAATTGCATGTGTTCTTCTACGTTTCCGGTAACCCCTCTCCTTTAATCAATTGCATGCGTTCTTCTGCGTTTCCGTGTTTTCCTGTGTTTTGTGAAACCCATAAACAGAGCACCCATAGAGCTCTTGAGAAGGCTCCCAGATTGTGGTTTGAATCAGATTTTAATCAAAGAGAGAAGGCTTTAACAGGTAACACCTCTCCTTTAATCAATTGCATGTGTTCTTCTACGTTTCCGGTAACCCCTCTCCTTTAATCAATTGCATGCGTTCTTCTGCGTTTCCGTGTTTTCCTGTGTTTTGTGAAACCCATAAACAGAGCACCCATAGAGCTCTTGAGAAGGCTCCCAGATTGTGGTTTGAATCAATTTCAATCATCCCTTACGGCTTCTTTTTTGCCAATATCTCTACTTGCTAACCTAACTGGTTTGGAGAGATCTTCCTTACGGCTTCTGTTTTGCCAATATCTCTACTTGCTAACCCAACTGGTTTGAATCAGATTTTAATCAAAGAGAGAAGGCTCTAACAGGTAACCCCCTTCTTTAATCAATTGCATGCGTTCTTCTGCGTTTCCGTGTTTTCTTGTGTTTTGTGAAACCCATAAACAGAGCACCCATAGAGCTCTTGAAAAGGCTCCCAGATTTTGGTTTGAATCAATTTCAATCATTCCTTACGGCTTCTGTTTTGCCAATATCTCTACTTGCTAACCCAACTGGTTTGGAGAGATCTTCCTTAAGAGATTAAAGTCTGGTTCTGGCCTGATGAGAAGTTGTCCGAGCAATGTTGGCCCTGGAAAACATGTAAACATGTTGCTTCTTGCTCGAACCATCATCCCAAAAGGCTTGAAACAAGGATGTAAATGGCGTCTTATTTCTCAAATAAGGAAGAACTTAGAAATGAACACAAGCACTACTACATGTTCCTACCTAGCACCGCATTAAAGATCGAGCAAACAATCTGTCAATCTGTTCTTCCTCAGATACATTCTCCTTCTCCTCCGCCCAATGCATTCTTTACAACAATGCTATGGGTCACTTTTAGCACTCGCAACAATGCATTCTTTCCCTCCCAGTGCTTGCCACTCTTAACTGAGTCCAGTTTTAGGACCCTGCCCATATCTTCTTTCACAACATCCACCAAAAGCACGTTGCGATTACGCATCACTTTGACTCTATAATCCTGCAATTATTATTACATATCAAACATTAGTCAACGCAATATCATGCCTAAGCTGGGATACCATTCATCTCCGTTCATTTGTCAAGAATGTCATGGAAAAAAAGTGTTTTTGGAGAAAAATAAAAGAAATAAAAATAAAGAAATAAGGGACTGATTGAGTTGTTCATTTAAAAAGGTTGAAGTGTTCATTTAGAACAAGGTTTTCATGAAAAGTTTGGTTGGTCTAAGTGTTGGGAAAGTCTGTTTCAAAAACAAAAACTCTCAACATTTTCTTTCTTATTATATCGCACTAGGCTGGTGCAGTAGACACAATTTTCAGAGATTTTCAATATTGTATATGGTTGATTGACAAAAATGAGATTTTTGGATGCAACCAAGTGTTTTGTTTTCTCTATGATCTTTTCAAGCATGTGATTATATTGCTCAAGCTGATTTGCACACCACCCAACAGATAGCCGGCATGTGATTATATTGCACACCATCATATTGATTATAATATTAGTTGATTCATAGTGATTATCTTAGACATCATGTGATTATATTGCACTGGGCTGGTGCAGCAGCCACAATTTTCAGAGATTTCAATATTGTATATGGTTGATTGACAAAAATGAGATTTTTGGATACAACCAAATGTTTTGCTTGCTCTATCATGATCTTTTCAAGCTTTTCGGTATTTGTTGTGACGTGGATTATTTGATTCTTAGTAAGTGTCTCAAATTGTAACTCTACTACAGTGCCACCATCTTAGCTATAATATTAGTTGATTCATATTAGCAGTTGAAGGTGAAGTCCATTTGCAGCCTGAGCAAATGTACTGCAGCTTTGATGCCTGAACTATGTTTCTTCAAATATAGTTTAGGCATGGGTCATACCCATAATAATCTTACACATTACTGATGTGTCTTGAAATTATGTGTATTTAACAGAGAATGCTCATAGATTTATCGAACCTTTGTTAGGTCACCCTTCTATATGCAATGGCACGGTTCCTTTCATCAATCAGACTTGAACAATATAGAAAAGCTAGGGCACGAAGGAAAAAGATTCTCAACAATAAAAGATACGGAAGACCTACATCAGCACCCCGGCTCAGAAATCCTAGATCACAGCAGAGGAAAGCATTTGAGAATAAGATACATGGACCATCAACCTTGGGCTATGTCTTCCAAGATCAATTTATAGTTTCTGGTACGTGCCTTCTTTGTTATAACTTTTACGGCCTACGTCAATGATGTGGGGAGTTTTTGTATGCATGTCTAATTAAGTTATTGCTCATATGTAATTAACAACCCTCATCTTTCCAGAAAGAACATATAGAGAACTATATCTTCCGCAATTGACGTTGGATGCCCTTGCATAAGGTATGCCAAATTCACTACTGTTAGTTTCAATGTATTAACTACAGTCTAATTCTTTTAGGGCATAAAAAAAGGGCTGAAAGAAATAAACCTTCCGCTGTCAATAGCAAAGCTAGATCAGGTATTGCTTTAATAGTTATTTGCTTGGCATAAAGTTGTTCTTGCAACCTTTGTCTAATTTTGGCAGAAAAACTATGCTAGGGCAAGTAAGAGCACTGAAAAAAAGGACATCAAGATGTAGATAACAAGGCTGAAACAGGTAGTATTTCGCATGCCATGAAACATAAGCTTTGTCTTCTCCTGAGTTTTTTAATTTAGCGAACATAGCCTAACTTTTATACCTCAATGGACCCTTAACTAGGGCAAGTAAAGAAAGCCAGAAGAACAGGACAGTGCACTGAACATGGCCACATTCAATCAGGTATTATATTAAATTTTTGTGGAAATAGCTATTATTCTGCTCCTAAACTGCAAATTCTTTTCCTTGATCTCTGGTGAATGATTTAACTTCATCGAATATGCAAGCGTCAATGGCAAGGTTTCACCCCCGCAATGTCCTTAAAAAGAAAAGAACAACAGGTACACTTCGTCACAAACCATTGAAAAGGAGTACAAACCATTGGAAGCACCGAAATGTCCTCTTTACCGCTAAGTCGAGCGCAAGCTTCTATTGCGATCGTTTACAAGAGTTAAGGATGCTCTCGAGTTTACCATTCTCTCCAGTTTTATGATTCAGATGCTCCTTTTTAACTACCCGAAATTAATTGATGGCATTTGTGGAATTGAGCTCCTCGATGACCTGTGATGACAACGCTTTTATAAGGAGCTAATACAACTGTGACATCTTATAAAAATAAGTGAACCTTTCATACCTGAACTTGCTATACTTCAATGGATTTGACGGAGTAGAATACAACATCGAGCTTCTTCTACCTTTCTCATGTGCCAGCTTTGCCTTAACAGCTCTAAAATGGATCCTCCAAGACGCTGCCTTTTCTGCTTTTATATGCACCAGCCTCAAAACATAAGCAATTTCATGCTTGAATTGCGTCAGCTCTTGAACGCATATGAGGGGAAGGCAGAATCAAGCCTCCCTTACCTCATATGCCAGCTTGCCTCAAAAGAGTTTCAAAATTAGCAGTTTCAAGGCTTTCAAAGGATAGCAGATTGAAACTTTATCAACCAAAGCCTGGAGGGCTTGGTGCCATTTAGACCTCACTCCCGGTAATTAATCCAAACCTGTTTCGGAACAAAGGTAGTCACTCGAAACATATATTGTTCCTTCTGTAATCCTTTATTTGGTAGTACGAGTATAATGGTGGTAGTGATAGTTATATCGAAAATGTGATAGTAGTGATGACAATGAAAACATCCGTGCCGGTACAGGTAATTGAATAGTGGCTTTACATATCGAAGTAGTATGAATCTTTGTGTTTAAAATCATATTCTTTATTTGCGTAATTGTAAAAATAAGTTCTTGCCACTTTAGCTCTAATAATCACCTGTTTTATTGCAACAGATTTCCGCCAACTCAAACACAATGGGAAAGAATTATCATTCAATTTCTGAGCTAAAAACTGGGGCTGGAGATAACTGGACCATAAAGGTCAGAATTGCTCGAATATGGGATGGAGAAAATCCAAACTTAAACAATGAAATCATAAATTCCAATATGATACTGGTTGACGAGAAGGTATGCTTATTACCTAGGAATTTTAAAAAAAATCTATTTATATATCTGCAAATGAAATAATGTTGTTCGTATGGTTTTACAGGGCGACTCAATTCATGCAATAATATGGAAGAACCAGAGAGCTTCTTTTTTGCCAAAAGTTAAAGAAGGCAACGTCTATACGATCTCTAAAGTGAAGATCAATGAATACGTAGACGGAGCAACGTATAGGCCCCTGCCAAACCAGAAACTGTTCATAACTATCTTCTTTGGGACAAAAGTCGAATCTCTCCCACAAGATCTTGAAACCATCCCTAGGCACAGGTTTAACTTCTTGGATTTTAGCAAGATCAATGACCGTGTTGAGGATAGAACGTACCTAACCGGTAATATCAACAGCTGTATTTTTTGCATTTCTTATAATAACATACCTAATTCCATTTAAGAAATTAATCTATGATTTGACATTGGTTCCATTACAGATGTCATTGGAGTACTTACTAAAGTTTGGGACACGGAAGAAATTGGGGCAAGTTCTAAAAAGAAGGACATTGTCATAACAAATGAAAGGTTTATCCTTTCATATTCTATATAAATTTAAACAAACTTATCAATCACTACATATCACTGACTGCTATACATTTGCAGAGGAGAAGAAATCACAATCAAAATATGGGGCAACAAAATTTTGGATCTCGATAAAGTCCTTGCCATGCAAACGTCACCAACCGTGGTGCTTATCGTTTGTGGCGGAATTATAAAGACATATCGAGGTAAACCTACATATCTCTGAAAATTTTTAAAAGCATTGTTCCAACCATATTTTAATTTTTCTTGCTAGGCCAAGCGCACTTATCTTCCACCGGTGCAACAAAGATCTATGCAAATATTGACCTCGATGAAGTGCATGAGCTTAAGCATTTAATGGAAAATACACGAGACAAAGACTTTCAAATCGAGCAAGTAGCAGTGCCCAAAAAACCCAGCCTTTCTGAAATTAAAATGGCAAACAGGTTAACAATCAACCAAGTGTTAAATACCCAATTCAAAGAAGAAGAAGAGGTAAATTTTACTTTCACAATCAGTATGATTTTCAATTATCCCTTTCATATGCATTTTATATATGTGCACTGACCTGTACTCTTATTGGTAAAGGAAATAACATGTACCGTTGAGGCCAAAATTGTTGCGGTGCTACCAGACAATGGATGGTTCTATTCTGCATGCCCGAAGTGCTTCAAAGGCCTAAAACCAAACAAAAGCATTTTTCATTGTGACAGTTGTGGTCCAATTTCTGGCGTTCCAGTTCAACGGTAATGAATGTTCTCAATATAAAGTATACTATCAAATTTAAGGTCAACAGTTTAAACCAACCACACTAATCTAAATGCTATAAATGCAGGTACAAAATCCAAATTCAAGTGAGCGACATAACTGGGACTACTACATTTGTATTGTTCAACAAACAAGCAGAAATGATGCTCCACATTCCCGTCCAACAACTAATCACCTTGCAAAATGAGGTATGAATTAAACACAGAATTAATTCTTCTTCACAATTATATTTGTAACACGACTAAACCCCAACTATATTTTACTAGGTGGGAGCACTCTATTCAATCCCAAATCCTTTAAAGAATATTATTGGTAAGATTGGTGTATTTCAGATAAAAATTGTTCGTAAGCGAGTGGACAGAGGTTTCGAAGACTATGCCGTGAACAATTTCTTCGAAGATGAAAATGCAATAAGCAATGTCAAATCAGCTGAAAATGGAGAGGTATGCAAATATTAGCAAAAGTAATTTATACCTTTTTTTCCATTACATACTAAAATTTAGTGTTTTCAATCAGGAGAGTGATGAAAATGATGGCGACTCACAAATATCAGGCACCGAAAAAGTACAGAAGAGACGTATCAAGAACAAGCAAGCAAATATTGAAGATGACGTGATTGGTGAATTGCATGATGGTGGTGCAAATGTACTCAACACCAAAACTCCAGAGAAAAATGAAAGGAAGAAAAGAGCTCCGAAGGTAACCTATGACAACACCAAATACAGATACCTAGCAAAAGTAATTTATACCTTTTTTTCCATTACATACTAAAATTTAGTATTTTCAATCAGGAGAGTAATGAAAATGATGGCGACTCACAAATATCAGGCACCGAAAAAGTATAGAAGAGACGTATCAAGAACAAGCAAGCAAATATTGAAGATGGCGTGGTTGGTGAATTGCATGTTGGTGGTGCAAATGTACTCAACACCAAAACTCCAGAGAAGAATGAAAGGAAGAAAAGAGCTTCGAAGGTAACTTATGACAACACCAAAAAGAGATGCCTCCGAAAGAAGCCTGTATATGTTGACGGAATACGCGACGAATTACAAGATGAAGACATAGATGTTACACTAAACACACTCAGTGCCAAAAGTGAAAGGAAAATTAGAGCTAGAAAAGTAATTTATGATGATTAGCAGTATCAATCCTGAATTAGTCTATAACGAAAACTTGGTGTTAAAGGTCTTTTCATACGATTCTTATATATTAGGTAGAAGACAAATTTATTCGAAACATTATTTTAAGATGTTTAAATGCATTACCCCTTTTGCCTTTAGAATTCATTATCTTTCTTTCTATTTTGAAGTTTTGAACATATATGATTGCCACTAAAATTAAATTGCATCGCGTCCCGTGCAAATGCACGGGCACATTAGCTAGTGATACTAAAATGGGATGGAATGTCATGTTAAATAATGATGCCGTTTAAGGGACTAATGAGATGCTCTGTCTGATATCCAGATAAATAGTGATAGTATTAACATACTGGTTTTAAGTGCATTTTATTGACCTAATTTTTGACTAGCCAAATGACATTAGACAACTTTTTAATATACTGTTGAAACAAAATTTCAATTTCCTCACATTGGAACAGTTATTTCCACAACTTTCTTGAGCTACTTCATTTGATGATGCGTTTAAGAAAAGAAAGAGTGTGTCTAAGCTAGAGTGTGCCGACAATTTTTTTCCAATTTTGTGGTTTCACCGACAAACATGAACAGTAGAACGCCGACAAAACTAATGAAACCAAAAATCCTTAGGAAGATAGTCCGACTGATTCTAACATGTGAGGAGCGGGAAAGAAAGCCAAAGGCAAAGGAAAGTTCATTTCATTTTGCTCCTCTCAGTGCAATGATGGGGCAGGGAAACAGCCCTTTGACGAAAAAAAGTGTCAAAAGGGGCAGTTTGTTTAGTCTGTGTGCCCATTGAAGCTTTGCTTTTTCACGTAATTTCCTCCATACATAGAAAGGAGAGGGAAAAGGTGAAGAAGATTCTTGGGAAAATCATTAATTTTACGAAAAAACTGTGCAATGGAAACGAGCAATTGGAGCGCGAAAAATCATGAAAAGGCGTAACCTATCATGATCATCATCGTTGACACCAAGAAATTGACTCTCCTAAGCAACGGTGGAGTGAAGGAATGACATGCCCCATTCTTGAACACTGATTGTGTATTAGGACATAGCTATACAAACATAAGTAATTTCTTTGCTGTCTTGTTTGTCGTTAAAAGTTATACCGTTTTGGTAATGTTGATTGCATTGCTTAAGTTAGTCGCTAAAAGTAGCAACCAAACAATTAGTTGAATATCAAATACCTGGTAGCAAAGCAGGGAACCACCTTATAGTTTATTTCATCAATTAGGACCGTAGATGCTCCTATCTTTTCACCGAGTAGTTGAGTTGAAACATAGGCAGACAGGAAGAATAATGCAGCCAGAATAGCTTTCTACCTAGAAGGCTTAGGTGCATGCAGCTTTGTTTTCTGCATTTTACACTTATGGCATAGGCCAAGGTCATGGTTGCATTAAAAATGATTTGTTACTCCCAAATATATTTTAAGAGAGAGAGAGCTGAAGAAATGATTTGTCTCCTACAACATGATTAGCTCTTCCTCTTAATGGCCATACTATCATTCACTCTCCACCGTAATGATGATCGTTTCCTGAATTAGGTTGAAATTTATATTCCTCAAAAGGTTAGACTATTCATACTACTACTTTCTCGTAAAAACATGTACACTATATTTTATTTTCCACCATTGAGAGTATTCAAGATCCATATGATGAGCCCATTGCCCTTTACTTAATGCTGTCTTACTAAAACTATACAAGCATGTTTCGGAATTGGCTCACATCAGTACCATGCATACAACTGGTCCGTTCCCAGTAGATGACTTTGTAAAAGGTCCCTCAAATTTCAAATACATGTGAAGTACATTTTTCTTTGTTATAGAGATTACAAGTAACTTTGTGCATTATTTATGGGTGACTTGAATAATAAGTCAAGCCGCCCCGACCAGGCAAAATTGCTGCTTTTCTAAAATATGTACTTTGTGTCAAGTAGACTACTTGGACATGCATGGGGCCAAGGGTGTGGAAAATGTGGCATTTAATTAACTGATTATATATATATGTGCTTTCACCCCTCAGATGGTTAAGGATGTTACTTGTCAAAGGGTCATGTTTTTCTTCGTAATATATCAATAAAACTATGGTGGGATGTTTTTCGTCTTTGATTAAAGAAGCTGCCCAGACACTCCATGAGAGCTTGTGGTCCTCTTATGAGTACACCTCAAGTTAAAATTGCAGTGCATCTCTCTCTCTCTCTGTCACTCTCTCTCATGGTGTTTTATTAATCCAAAATTTCGTACACTTCATCTATATTACACACGTATAACATTGCTAATATTTGAAGAAACGCCTTTGTATGTGCAAAAGAGATCTATTTTTCTATGTATGATCATTGGAGAGTGAAATAAAGGGAGAGCTAGGTGTCCACAATATATAGATAGACAATGTGGTGTGCTAGTGAGGGAAGGAGAGGAGGGGTGAGATGGGACATCATTGCTGCAGCAAACAAAAAGTTAAGAGAGGTCTGTGGTCACCTGAAGAAGATGAGAAGCTCATCAGACACATCACCACCCATGGCCATGGCTGTTGGAGTTCTGTTCCAAAACTAGCAGGCATGTATTCCACTAGTTTCTTTTCTTTTCACATGTTCATAACGGCTCCCTTGCCTTCTTGTTCTTGTTCTTCAAGATTGCTTTAGTATTATTTTGACGTCTCTGTTTCAAAACTCAAAACCAGTTTCCTTAGAAAGAGAAGTTACAATGGGGATGATCGGCTTGATAGTTACACATCATGCTCATTAAGTTTTGAGAGCAAGATGTATCTTAATATGACAGTTCTCTGATAACTTAAGCTTTTTAGGCAGATTTGGACTTAATGGTCAAGGGCATGGATTAGCGAGAGCCTCGTCCATATGGCTTTCCTTGTTTTCTTTGTTCTTGTCTTCAAGAGTTCCTAGTTTCTTGCTCTTGGATATTGTTTAACTTGACCTGGGACTTCCAAAATACAGCGTTGTACAGACGTTTCGTGCATATATGCACTAGGCGTTCCCTATTTATTTGTGTGGTTTTGTTTGTAACAGAAGACATTTAAGTCTTCTATTTATTTCTTATAGGGCTGCAAAGGTGTGGAAAGAGTTGCAGATTAAGGTGGATAAACTACTTGAGGCCTGATCTCAAAAGGGGTTCTTTTACAGCACAAGAAGAAAGAACCATAATTGATGTCCACAGGATTTTGGGCAACAGATGGGCTCAGATAGCCAAACACCTCCCCGGTCGGACAGACAATGAAGTGAAGAACTTCTGGAATTCTTGCATCAAGAAGAAGCTCCTTGCACAAGGGTTAGATCCCAACACTCACAATCTCCTCTCAGTCACTGCTCATCTAAATAATACTCCTAATAACACTGACGTTTTCTCCCTAAGTACTTCACAGTGCAAAGATGCCTCAAAAACTCCTCTGATAACATTCCCTGCTCTTCCACCAAATAGACAGCGATCGTATAGTACGAACTCGACTCTCTCTACCTTTGAAAACCAAAATCCCAGCTCTGTGATGAATCAAAATTCCCAATCTTTAATGGGACTACTCACCAGCCAATCTTCAATAGAAGAAACTACACTCCTCCCTAGAGAAAGGACTACACTCGTTTCTACTTCTCCCATGAACCCATCTGGCTTTGGGATGCTAGAAGATAGTTCATGCATGTGGGCTAATTCTAGTGTGCAGCTACAGCAACAAGAGCAGCCGCGGCTGGAGAAGGTTTGTGAAGGGCCAACGGAGATGAGCGGTGCTCTGAACATGGATAAGTACTCGTTTGACGGCTCTAACTTTGATTTTGATTTTATGGACGCTGCCCTTTTGCCTTGTGGAATGTATAACTGTAACGTGAATTCTATGAATGCTCAACTTACATGGGATAGTTAGGTTTTTAGTTATTGATACCTCTGTTGAGGGATTGAAGCTTCAGAAACAACAAAGAGGTGGCTTGATCATAGCTTGGGTGAATTTGGTTGGACTACTTCCCTCGGTGAAAGAACAACGACAATCTTTGAATTTTTGGGAACAACAACACAACCGACAAAGTTGAGTTGTACTGCGTGAAAAAAGTGGTGAGAGAGACTACTTGATGAGATAAACACACACTACCATTGATGGTCAACGGTGAAAATTTCTTTCGATTTTTAAATTACTCTGAAAATTATATTAAAATGCAAACCATGTTATAAGATTAGTCGAGCTATTTTTCAGAATCGCCACAAGAAAACGTCTTCGTATTTATGAGTAGACAAACTACATTCTAAAAGCACGAAATTTCTTAGAAGTAATTGTTACAATCGTATTGAAAATATAACTAAGGTAAATGTTGATAAGTGCCCAAATCGAGCTACTTTTCTTGAATGCCCCATGGAATGTTTGTCTTTATAGTTACATAAGTAGAGAGACTACCTTCCGAAAGGACCAAGTTTCTTAAAGTAATTATTACAATCATATCGAAAATGAAACTACAGCAAATGCTAGTCAGTGTCATAATCGAGTTACTTTCCTAAAATGCCACCGGAATATCTGTATTTGCAGTCACACGAGTATTCTGCTTTCCGAACAGACTAAATTTCGTAAAAGTATTTATTATAATCATTTCAAAAATAAAACAAATGCAAAAGCTAACCAGTGTCCTTAAGGGAACTGATTACACCTCATCTAATACTAAAAAATTGTGCTTTGAAATTTAATATGTTACTGCATTTGAAACTCCAAAACTGCATTGGAACATTTCGTTAACTCTTAACTACTCACTAACCTAACATGTTGACGGTACTCTTAAAGTGAATGCAATGAATTAATGAAACGAGTGCTAGTAAAATTAAGAGTGTTTAGTCTCTCATTAATTATAAACTAGAATGATTTACCACGCCTTAACAAGCGCCCTGACATGACCCTAAAAGTAATACAAGAAGTCAAGGATGAAAGTTGGGTTTTGACTTTTTGGAAGAAAGTGATTAGACAATGACTTGCTTTACCAGAGGACTCATTCAGCAGACTTTTAGGGAAAAGCATTGCACTGAATGATGCCTTCGCCTCGACCATTTCTTGAGGGAGCAAGTGAATTCGTCTGTGACATGTAATGATCATGTGACCTTTCCTCTTCCTTTAATTTCATTCATCATTCCTATTCGTTTCTTGTCCTTCCTTTGTGAAGTTCGCTTTTTATTCAATAGTAAAAAATGTGTGTTTTTTTTAGTGTTTTTGAGGTGTTAACGGTTCAAAATGATATCGGATCTGTAAGTAAATTGATAAAGTATAATTTAAAAGAGGGACAACTTTAAAAGGTTGATTTTTCTTTTCACATATTATATGTCTACAATTTGTCATAAAATTATAGTTCTGACACCTAATAAGTGCCTTCAATAGTATTTTTCCATAGAAACTTATTTTATCGGAAAATTATGTACCTTTTGTATGCTAACTTTTGGCAGGTTATTCTTGTTAACTACGTTGACCTTGTAAAACATTCAACAAATATCCTTATGTTAAATTAACTATTACAGGGTGGAAATTAAATAGTTTATATAGTTGTTATTTAACGCTCACATCAATTATTACTCATAGTTATAATCGACTCTATTATAGTCAAAATTAAGTTTTAAAGCTCAAAATTAGTCTAATATTTACTAATTGGTCTTGCTATTCATGCAAATTTAATTAACAATAAAAATAATATATTCCATATGTGGTCCTATTAGAAAACATTTGTCAGTGTATATTCGATTATAATAAGTTTTGTAAAATTACTTAAAACAAATTCATTACTCAAATATAGTAACAGTAAATTTGACAGAGCGATCACATAATATCCAATATTTTCATTGATTGTGTGTGTGTGTTT
Organism: Escallonia rubra; assembly: GCA_033065855.1. Classification (NCBI taxonomy): domain Eukaryota; kingdom Viridiplantae; phylum Streptophyta; class Magnoliopsida; order Escalloniales; family Escalloniaceae; genus Escallonia; species Escallonia rubra. Next base: position 250,087 of record JAVXUO010001759.1, on the reverse strand, counting down.
CTTTAACTCTTGTGAGATGCTAATAATGATAAAATTAAATTGATGAAGATGGTGTGTCCTTATTTTGAAGTGTGGGAATTATTTTCTACATCTTCAATGACATGTTGCCAAGTTATAGTTTTTATATCTATTAAGTGCGCTCTTAGTTTTTTTTCATGAAAAACTTAATTAAGTATAAATAAAAAAGTCTTTTCATTGATCATAAGGCCTTACGCAAAAACGAATTGGTTAACTGTTTGTTTTGTAGAATTACATAGATATATTTTTACATTTTAATGATTTTAAATGTTCTCAAATATAGTAATTAAGAATTATTTGATTTAATTATACTTTTTTCTGATACATGCGTGATTCTTTTTCAAAATCTCATATATGCAATGTAGCTGCTTTGATTATTGTGTGGTGTTATCAAAGCAAAAAATTGTCCTATAATTGTATTATTAATCTTTATAAGTTACATCGATAATTTTTTGCAATGATTATGTTATAAGAGAGTGTGTGTGTGCGCGCGCACACACACCCCTTTATTACATTATAATAAACTTAAATTAACTGTAACATATTTTTTTCTTCTAAATCTCATATGTTAATTTTGTTTTCTATATACGTTTATCATCGTATGAGAAAGTTAATTTAAAGGACACGTTAGTCTTATTAGAATTATTTCTCAAATTATATAAGGCTTTCTAATATAGTCCTCACATAGTTCATGCAAAACTAAATAAACTTAAAAATATGAATCACATCAAAAATAATATTTGCACACCTTTAGATACACTGATCTATTTAGTATATAGCCTTAAATCCTTTTCAATTATCAGATTTATAAATAAGCTTTATCATTATTACAATCTTAATTGATAATAATTAGACAGTCATTTGTTAGTCGTATGGTCCTATCCAAAAAAATATGGTCAATTTTTTATTTTACCAAAAGGATTCTAAAGCTATATATTGTATTTGATAAATCTTTACATCGATATGGTAAGTATATATTAAAATATATATATATGAATCAATTGTTAAATTGTTTTTATTGCTTCAATCTCAATTATGACATCATTTTTTCCCTCTATTAAATCTAATATGTTTTTTTCATTTTTTTATATATAAATTTGCATATTCATATTAGAAAGTGCTTTTAAAGATACAATAATTAAAATTAAGTCCTAATAAGTTAGGTCATTAATTAGTTATAGTTTTAGAATGATTAAAATTGGTTTTTCAATTATAAGGCTTATTGATATGCAAATAAACTTATCAAGGAATCGGGACCTCATCCAAGACAATTAAGAACACCATAGTAATTAAGGATTATTTGATTTGATTGCACCCTTTTTTTTCTAATACATATGCGATATCTTTTCAAAATCTGTTATATGCTTATATAGCTACTTTGTTGATCGTCTGATCTTATCAAAGCAAAAAATTATCTTGTAATTTGATTATAGATTTGATATACTATATAGATTATTTTTGCAATGACTATGTATGTGTAAATAAATATACATTTATTACATTAAAATAACTGTAACATACTCCCTACGTCCTTAAAAGAGTGATCCATTTCACTTTGCACGTATATTAATAATTTATGTTATATATGTGTGTCTTTTTCATTTTATCCTTTAGAGAGATGAGGGAAGATAGCGGGCCATGAGAGAGAAAATTGGTTGGTAGAGTGTTAAATGTAGAGAGAAATAGAATAAAAAAGTGTAAAGTACGTGGTGGGCTAGGAGAGAGAAAATGAGTTAACGGAGAATTAAATGTAGTGAGAGAAATAGAATAAAAAAAAATATGAAAATGGTAAGTATGTAAAATTACCTATAGAATCTATCATAATTTGGAAGTGATCACTTTTATTGGGACGGCCCAAAAAGAAAATATGATTAGTTTTTTAGGGACGGATGGAGCAATTTTTTTCTTCTAAATATCCAACAGTTATATTTTTTAGATACGTGGTATTTTGTCTTTGTATAAGAGAGTTAGGCCCTGTTTGACATGGCTTTTTTTCCAGTTTTGGAAACTGGAAAAAAAAAGTTGCGTTTGGTAACCAATTTTTTTTTCCTTCAATTTAAAAACCAGTTTGTAAATCAAGGCTGTTTTTAAAAACTCCGAAAATGAGGTTTTTTTTTTTGAGACCACCACCACCCTCCCATCGCCGGCCGCTGGCAACCACTTTCGACGACCACCACACCACCGGCGACTGCCGGCGGCAACCTCCGGCGACTGCCGGCGGCAACCTCCGGCGACTGTCGGCCACCGCCACCACAAAAAAAAAATTTCAAAATAAAAACTGGGTTATTGAATACCCACTTATTTTTGTAAAAAAAAAAATTTCAACTGCTCTTAAATTTTTTATTTTATTGAAACTGAAAAAAAAAAGTATTGTCAAACAGAGCCTTAGTTTTTAGAACACAATATTCGAAATCAAATCATAAAAAATTCGTATCATTAGAGTTTTAGAATTAGTTGTCACATTATATAAGGCTTCCTCGTATATCCCTTATATAGTTCCTGCAAAATTAAATAAATTTAAAAACAGAGATCACATTTAAAATAACATTTGTGTATCCTAATTTAGATACATTGACATGTTTAGTATATAACTTTAACTCCTTTTCAAATACCAGATTTATGGAAAAGCTTTATCATTATTATAATTTTAATGAGTAATAATTGTACAGTCATTTGTTATTTGTGTGTCAATTTTTTTATTTTTTATCAAAAGGATTCTAAAAGCTGCTATACTATATTAACAAATCATTATATCAATTACGGTAAGCAAATTTTAAAATTTTCAAAAAAAATTTAAACAAATATTATATTATTTTTATTATTTCAATCTGAATTGTAGCATCATTTTTTTTTTTTTTTTTTTCTATCATGTTATTTTAGTTTTTAAGATATGTGAATTTTTATATTAATATTAGATAGTGTTTTTTAGGATGCAATAGTCAAAATTAAATCCTAGTAAGTTAGTTCATCAATCAGTTAGAGTTTTAGAACGTTTAGAATTAGTTTTTCAATTATCTAAGAGTTAGTAATATGGAAACTAACTTGTCAAGACATAAGAACCCTATCCAAGATGATATTCTCAATTGAAGCATCATTTTTTTCTCTTCTAGATATAGTTATTTTCGTTTTTAAAATATATGAATTTTTATATTCATATTAGATAGTGATTTTAATGATATAAGAGTCAAAATTAAGTCCAAATAAGTTAATTAATCAATCACTTAGAATTTTAGAACGCTTAAAATTTGTTTTTCAATTATATAAGGCTTAGTAATATAGAAATTAACTTATCAAGAAATAAGAATCACATCCAAGATAATATTCTCAATTGTAACATCGTTTTTCTTTCTCTTCTAAATCTAGTATGTTATTTTCAATTTTAATATATAAGAATTTTTATATTCGTATTAGAGAGAGATTTTAAGGATATAATAGTCAAAATTAAGTCCTAGTAAGTTAGTTCATCAATCAGTTAGAATTTTAGAACGTTTAAAATTTGTTTTTCAATTATATAAAGCTTTATAATATGGAAATGAACTCATAAAAAATAAGAACCCTATCAAAGATAATATTCTCAATTTTAACATCATTTCTTTTTTGCTTCTAAATCTAGTATGTTATTTTCGTTTTTAATATCTAAGAATTTTTATATTCATATTAGAGAGTGATTTTAAGGATACAATAATCAAAATTAAATCCTAAAAAGTTAGTTTATGAATCAGTTAGAGTTTTAGAACGATTAGAGTTAGTTTTTCAATTTTATAAGGCTTAGTAATATGAAAATTAACTTATCAAGAAATAGAAACCCATCCAAAATAATATTCTCATTTGTAGTATCATTCTTTTTCTCTTCTAAATTTAGTATGTTATTTTTGTTTATAAGATATCTGAATTTTTATATTCATATTAGATAGTGGTTTTAAGGATACGATAGTCAAAATTAAGTCATAATAAGGTTGTTCATGAATCGGTTAGAGTTTTCGAACGTTTTGAGTTAGTTTTTCAATTATATAAGAATTAGTAATATGAAAATTAACTTATCAAGATATAAGAACCCCATCTAAGATACTATTCTCAAATGTAGCATCATTCTCTCTTTTTCTGTTCTAAATCTAGTATGTTATTTTCGTTTTTAAGATATGTAGATTTTTATATTCATAGTGGAGATTGCTTTTAAGGATACAATAGTCAAAATTAAGTCCTAATAAGTTAGTTCATTAACCAGTTAGAGTTTTAGAACGTTTAAAATTTATTTTTCAATTATATAAGGCTTAGCAATATGGAAATGAAATCATCAAGATATAAGAACCCCATCCAAGATAATATTCTCAATAGTAACATCTTTTTTTTATCTTTTAAATCTATTATGATATTTTTGTTTTTAAGCTATATGAATTTTTATATTCATAGTAGAGAGTTAATTAAGTCCTAATGTGTTAGTTCATGAATCAGTTAGAATTTTAGAACGTTTAGAGTTAGTTTTACAATTATATAAGGCTTAGTAATATGAAAATTAACTTATCAAGAAAGAAGAATTCCATCCAAGATAATTTTCTCAATTGTAGCATGGTTTTTTTTTCTCTTCTAAATTTAGTTTGTTATTTTCGTTTTTAAGATATATGAATTTTTATATTCACATTAGAGAGTGATTTTAAGGATACAATAGTCAAAATTAAGTCCTAATAAGTTAGTTCACGAATCAGTTAGAGTTTTAGAACGTTTAGAATTAGTCTTTAAATTATATGAGGCTTAGGAATATAGAAATTAACTTATCATGAAATAATAATTTCATCCGAGATAATATTCTGAATTGTAGCATCATTTGTTTTCTCTTCTAAATCTAGAATGTTATTTTATTTTTTAAGATATATGAACTTTTATATTCATATTAGAAAGTGGTTTTAAGGGTATAATAGTCAAAATTATGTCCTAATAAGTTAGTTCACGAATCAGTTAGAGTTTTAGAACGTTTAGATTCAGTCCTTCAATTATATAAGGCTTAGTAATATAGAAATTAACTTATCGTGAAATAAGAATCACATCCGTGATAATATTTTAAACCTTTAATGACACTTATAATTCTATTTCACATTGAAAACATAATGTGATGACGTGTCAAGTAAATAAGTTATATCTCTGTGATGATGTCTCGCACAAAGAAGCTCTCGCTTCGCCTCTCTCCTCTCGCTTCGCTTCAATTATAGCATCGTTTTTTTTTCTCTTCTAAATTTAGTTTGTTATTTTCGTTGTTAAGATATATGAATTTTTATATTCATATTAGAGAGTGGTTTTAAGGATACAATAGTCAAAATTAAGTTCCAATAAGTTAGTTCATCAAACAGTTAGAGTTTTAGAACGCTTAGAATTTATTTTTCAATTATGTTAGGCTTAGTAAGTTGAAAATTAATTTATCAAGAAACAAGAATTCCATCCAAGATAATATTCTCAATTGTAGCATCATTTATATTCATATTAGAGAGTGATTTTAAGGATATAATAGTCAAAATTAAGTCCTAATAAATTAATTCACGAATCATTTAGAGTTTTAGAACGTTTAGAATTAGTCTTTCTCAATTATATAAGGCTTAGTAATATAGAAATTAACTTATCATGAAATAAGAATCCCATCCGCGATAATATTTTAAACATTTAATGACACTTATAATTCTATTTCACATTGAAAATATAATGTGATGACGTGTCAAATAAAGAAGTCATATATCTGTGATGATGTGTCGCAAAAAGAAGTTTTCGCTTCGCTTATATATATATATATATATATATATATATATATATATATATATATATATATACACACATACATACATACATACATACATACATACATATATATATATATATATATATATATACATACATATATATATATATATATATATATATATATATACACACACACATACACACACGCGCGTAGGAGATATGCAAACTCACACTTACCTCATATGAGTAGAACAAATAGTGATTCTTAAAAAAATATTTTGTAGAGCTCAGTAGCGTGCAAAGATAAAGAAGACATACATCGTTCGCTAAAGCCCTAAAGAAGACATAATCTTAACTTTGGATAATATCCCTAAAGCCCTAGAGATTAAGAGGTAAATTATCAAATACGTTAATTGCAAACAAATGTGACAATTTGTATTTAATGACAATAAATCCTTGAGTATGTACTCATTCATAATGAATTCACTCACTCATTATAGAACTTGAGGTAACCCGCTTCACTTTTTATTTTTGCTTCAATTTTTGTTTTTTTGCCATACCTACTAAGTCACAGCACCCCTTCCATGCCTTTCATCTCCTCGCTCTCGGTGGCGGAACTATGGTAGGGCCGGGGGAGGTGGGACCATGGCCATCCGCCACCCCCCACCCTCCCCCAATATATGTCACTTAAAAACTTTGCCAACATGACATTTGGTTAAAGCATTAGTTAAAAACTTAACAATTCTTGATTTATATTTTTGGATTTGAACACTTTCACTTTATTTTTGTCTTTAAAGATTAAAATTGTGTTATTAACTAGTGAACTACAAGGAATAAGGCTTTTAGCGACGGGAAAATCAGTCGCTAGAAGCCTTAATTCCGTCGCTAAAAGTTTTAGCGACGGAATTACCGTCTCTAAAAATCCCACGTATAAAAGGCCGTTGCTAAAAGTTTTGCGACGAAATTATAAAATCTGTCGTCTAATATAGAACGTTTGGCGACGAATTTATTTCTGAATTAGCAACGGAATATCCGTCGCTAATTATGTTTACGTTTTTTAATTTATTTTCTTTTTTAAGGAAATTAGCGATGGATAAAACGTTTAGCGACGGAATTAATCCGTCGCTAAAAGTCATTTTTTTTAACTTTTTTTTAATTTTTTAATTCCTAAACTTGTAATAAAAAATTCAATTCAATTGGTTCTCATCCTCCGACAACAATCTCAATATCTCAAACGCACGATTAACAATCTAAAATCATCAATTAACAACTTAAAATCATCAATCAATAATCACAATTAACAACCTAAAATTATCAAACAAATAGTCAATGTTCAAATAACACAAAATTGTTCAAAATTTACATATCCGATGCGATTAATTTAAAATATTGTCTAATTACTGCTCAGAGTTCAACATTGGGGGAAAGCAATTTTTTCACAAGTGCTATGATCAAACACCAGCACTTGAAAACGCATTTGCCCCATGTGTTCAAAGATTACAAAGTCTCCTAGATGAAGGTCATGCTGCTGCACGAATTCGTTCCAACCCTATTCGAAGCAAAGTTCCTCTTGGCCAACCTTCTTCTTCAATTTAACAGGCCATGACCCCTTGCGGCTGGTTAAAGTTGCTTCAAATCTCAATGTGGTAAGCAATCTGCAAAATGCTACCGGTATGGCCTAACATATTCATAATACAATAAGACATGTAAGTTTTTAACCAACGATAAAACTTTTAACACGCACGAAAACACAGAGAAAGTGGGATGGCATACAAGTTCTGCATGAAAACCAGGCATCATGACCTTGAAGAAGTGCCTGCCGACTGAAACATCCTTGTTCACCGAAGCAGAAGCCATTTAACCTACTTTAACATGAAAAACCAATCGGGCATTATTCAATTGATGAGCATCAATTTTATAGCTGAATTAAATCTATTACTGCAAAGTCTCCTAGATAGCTATTGCATTACTGCAAAATGGGAAATGTAATCTAAGAGAATGCATAGTTCAAATTCTACTCTTTCCCTTTCTGTAGCTTACATGGTGGGGGACTACATGAGCATTGACTCTAAAACCAGGAGATGACCATCTATCTAATAAAACCACCAACAAATCTAATAACTATATCCAGATCACTATTGACAAATGAACGCTCAAATATTCAGATCTTGTATCTTTACTACTACCTACACAAAGGCATACAAAAGTCTATACCAGCACCAGAGATTTGTTTTGAGAGAGGAACAATGGCGAACGAAAACGCATCCGCAATGCAAGCAAAACAAAGATCAGTAACTCAATCCAACAACCAATGAACTAAACCTAGCAACTACAAATCAAACAATGATGAGCGTGAGAAGGCATGAAGTTACACCATAGCTAAAAATAGAGCCTTAGTTCCTACTTTAGTTTCGCGCATGATCAGTATCGTGAGAAGGCATGATCAGTAAAGTGAAGAGTATTCTTGGAGTTTTTCGAAATGGAATTCTCTGGCTTCCATGGTCTTTGGTTTTGCTTCATTAAGAACAGCACGTAAAACAAGGGCCTAACCATGAAGGTAAGGAATGTAACCATGTGCTTATGATAAGTACATTATTTAGTATTCCATACAGATCTTCACCTACAATATATGTCCTAACGAGCAGACTCTGTCGTGGCATTACGTTGGATTGAGGTACCCCTAACATGTGGAAGCCAAAGGTATAGAGACACGCTTAATCTCGAATTCCGAGTAATCACAAAGGATATAAAAGAAATAACTCTATGTAACTTTGACCCAGTTGTGTACGTGATGATTTTGTGATACTCTTGAAACAATTTACAGTTATTCTATATGATTCTTTTCGTCTAAAAAAATTTGCTTTTTAGAAAATCTAAAGTATATAGCTAATATGACTAACACAAGCGAATGACAGACAAATAGGGGACTCTTTCACACTGCTAATAGGCTAATAGCTAGTGTATGACCGAAATGAATTCCTGATTCTATGAGGGCTAGCTTCAACGTTTGACTAATATCACAGGGACTTGAAAACGTAATTAGCTGATGCTCTAGACTCCTTTGATATTAGTCAAGAGCCAGCGCCCCTATAGAGTCAAGATGTTCTGCTATCATTAGCCGATATCCCACTGCCTAACGGTGCATTCAATATCCAAATGCCAAACTACTCAAAGCACAAACTTGGATGACGCGATAGTGGTGGTGGTGGGCTTGTTGGGTTGGTAGCTATGATGTTAGGATAGCCATGGTTTTTTTGTTAAAATTTACCATAATGTGATAGCATTGTTGTATAAAGGATTCTACGGTTATACCAACATAGCCTTTGTCATTGAGAGCTCACGTGCAGAAAACTAATACTGGGCTTGTAACACCATTTCCAGTGTGACCATAACAATGCTCTACTGAGATAGAGATAGGGTCATAGTATTATGGGTTAATAATATATTGGAAGGATGACAATATATCAATTGCATAGCAACTTTTAAGGATCTTTCTTATTTTTCATGCCAAACCAGACAAACAGAAGCATGAAATTCTCCAACAAGGCATCTTGACAAATGCTTCGATGCTTACATCGCTCAACAAGTATCTTAACTCTTTGCTTACATAATTCTACGTGCATCATGCATGTCATACTTTGTTTAATACTACTTCTTTTGCCTTCTATAAACTAAAAGGGAAAACAAAATTCGGTAGGGTATGGCTTCTTGGGGCAATAGGATCACTACACGTTACAATCATAAGAAACACAAAGAATATGTATAAATGTTGCACAAGAATTGAATAAATAAGACTAAACGGAACTTACCTTAAGGCACAATAGCCGGCGGCAGTGGAGGGCGGCGGCGTCAGTGGCGCGACGACGGTGGTAGTCTTTTCACGCGGCGGCAGTGGAGGGAGGGGTCACCGTGGAGCGGGATTGCCGGAGGTGGGTCACCGTGTAGGGGGATCGCCGGAAGTGGGTCACCGTGTAGGGGGATCGCCGGAAGTGGGTCACCGTGGAGGTTGGTCGCCGGAGCAGAACAGCGGTGGGAGATTTTTCAGAGAGAGAAACGGGGGAAGAGAAAGAAAGGCAGATCTGGTTGTTTTAATCGAGGACTTTTAGCGATGGAGCCCGTCGCTAAAAGTCCGTCGGTAAATCACGATATCTATCGGCGGTAGTTTTGGACACGGAGTCCTTCCGTCCCTAAAACAATTTTATAAAACCCTCGAAAAAATTAATTTTATAAAAAAGTTTTAGCGACGGTAATTCCGTCGCTAAAAGACCGCCGCAAAAAAATTGTCGGCAACAACTTTCGCCGACGGTAACTTCGTCGGTAATAAGTTTTTAACGACGGAATTTTACCGACGGTGGTATCCGTCGGTTAAACTCGTTTTTACCGACGGATAACAATCCGTCGGTAAAACTCCGTCGCTAAAAACGTGTTTTCTTGTAGTGGTGTCACTAGAAACCATTTGGCGTTTGAGAGAATTTAAGTTTGGAGTGAATTTATTAATTTCTTATATTTTGTTGTTTTAGTTCCAATTTACAAGAGAATTTTAATTATTCTTTTTTATTTGTGCAGCCAAACTTAAAGTTCATATAATTTTTTTCCCTCGTTACTCAAGTTTAAATATATATTTTCCATATACGTACAACTGATGTGCTCACGAGTGCAATATGTGACTAACATTTAATCAAAGTATTTCTAGACTATTATGCAAAGACTATAATGTATAAATGCACGCAAATCAATGTATTATTCGAACTCCTATAAGGAAGGAAGGGTCTTTGAACAACCAGATAAGAATCTCTTCAAGCTTGCGGAGAATAGTACCAATAGCAATCCTGGTGTGTTTGTGTCAAGAAGGAAAAGGAAGACCTCGAGTTCTGGGTGCCTAGGTATCCACTGTAAGCCTTTCCTCGCAAGAAAGAAGATTCTATGACTTATTAGTCACTCAGATGACACCTTAATATCAACTTAGCCCCCCCCCCCCCCCCCCCCTAATCCCACAAGTAGGTGTGCACGATCAACTTTGCACGTTCCATCCTTCGGCCCTTCGTCTATTGGCTTGGCAGGCAAGCTACCTTGTGATGCTAGTATGCAATTGAAGACTAGAAATGATTTAATGCACGATCGACTTTGCACGTTCTATCCTTCGGCCCTTCGTCTATCGGCTTGGCATGCAAGCTACCTTGTGATGCTAGTATGCAATTGAAGACTATAAATGATTTAAGTTTATTTGATGTCGCTTCTATGCCAAATATGGTCTGGTTGGGCTAAATCAATTTTATATCTTTAGAGATTAAAATTTTTACATGCAACTTTTGTCCCTCCCTCGATGCAACAACCTGGATCTACCCTTGCGATCGCTCTGCCATTGGAAACCAACATAACACCCATGTCTAACTTCATCACAACCACCACATATTATAGAAACCCAAGGGCTCCCTCACCATTTATATAAAAAATTATACAAAGAACCTTTGTCTTTAACCTTTAACCTAAAATTAGACCACATACAATCAAATCTGACCTCAAACCAAACCAAGACTTATTTGTCGGGAAAAAATAATTGCAACAAAAGAAAATGAAAGTTAGAAGCTCTTTCCTCAAGCTGGTATTTGCTCCCTTTACCTCTACACAAGGTGGCAAAAAATCCATCTCAAGATAAACTAGGCAAATTTTTCAGGGACTATTATTACAACTTAGTAACTAGACGAATTTACAAAGAGAGAATGAATAAAGTTTCCAAGGAAATATCAAGGCTACGGACTTATTTAAAATGCACCAAGACATTCTTAAGGACAGGTGCATTTGTTAATAACAATGAAAGGATCGCGAAAATTATCATTTAATAGTCACTTAAACCAAATGATACTCAAGAACCAGCTGAAAAGAAAATTTAAACAGTTGCAACCTTTCATTTTAGTCTGACTTGCAGCAAAAAGATAGAATGATATCTTTTTTTTGGTACAAAAAAGATAGAATGATATCGTAGTGACCATACACGCATGCAAAATGCAAAGTGCACCTAATTGCACGGATAGCACCTTTCTTGTTTGACTAGAACAATAGAACCTACACCTAGTCTTATGAAGCCATTAAGGGTGTGTTTGACAAAATTTTTTTTTGGTTTTCAGTTTTTAAAGAGCAGTTTTTTAAAGAGCAGCTTAATTTATTTTTTTTATAAAAACAAGTGGGTGTTTGATAACCCCCTTTTTTATTTTATTTTTTTTGTGTTTGGTAACCTTTTTTATTTTGACTTTTTTTTTTTTTTTTTTGTGGTTTGCGGTGGCGGTGGTGGGGTGTAGCGGTGGTGGCCGGTGGTGGTGGTGGCCGGCGGCCGGAGGTGGCTGCCGGCAGTCTCCGGCGGTGGTCGCCGGCGGCCAGAGGTGGCTGCCGGTGGTCGCCGGCGGCCGGAGGTGGCAGCCGGCAGTCTCCGGCGGTGGTCACCGGCGGCCGGAGGTGGCTGCCGGTAGTCTCCGGCAGTGGTCGCCGGCGACCGAAGGTGGCTGCCGGTGGTGGGAGGGCGGTGGTGGTGGTCTAAGAAAAAAAAACCAAAAGTGAAAAAAAAAAACCAGTTTCTAGAGTTTTTTTTTTTACTCTTCAATATTAAAACTAGTTTTTAAAATTAAAAAAAAAATGGTTACCAAATGCTCCCTTTTGTTTTCAGTTTTTAAAAACTGAAAAAAAAAAGAGCAAAAAAATTGTGTCAAACCTAGCCTAAGTCTTCCTTTTCCAAGCAACGTGGGAATATCATATTTTGAGCTTTGAATTTCCTTATTTACTTACCAACGAAGATCGTGTGGTTTTTAATGTTTTTTTCTCTTTTTAGAAAAGAGGCCAAAACTCCACTCCAAAAGTGGTAATGGTTGTTAGCTCCACTAAAATCTTGGACTTTGCATAAAGCGGGCACATGGGATTTATGTTACATGGAAAGAATATGGAGTGAGATTTGGGGGAAAAGATAGAATATACGTGCTTAGTATGAGAAAATCTAAGGTAGCGTATGAAATCACTTTTAGTATTACTTTTCTGTTTCCAGAAAAAATAAAAATCAAAACAAGTTTAGTTTTTTTTTTTTAACAAAACAAATGAGTGTTTGATTACCCAGTTTTTATTTTGAGTTTTTTTCCTTTTGGGTGTTTGATAACCAAATTTTATTTTGATTTTTTTTTTGTGGTGATTTGCGGTGGCTGTAGTGGGGCGTGGCAGTGGCCGGCTATGGCCCGGCGGCGGTGGGTGGTGGCTGTGGTAGCGGGAGGTGGTGGTCTCAAAATAAAAATCAAAACTGAAAACCCAAAAATCCTAAATGAGAGTTTTAAAAAACATTGCTGTTTTAAAAACTGATTTTCAAAAATGAAGAAAAAAAAAACAAAAACTGTGTACCAAACAGATACCATTCTATTCAAATTTGTGTCAGTACGTAAACATATAATTATTGAAAGTTGGGGGGGAGGTGGGACCATGGCCATCCGCCACCCCCCACCCTCCCCCAATATATGTCACTTAAAAACTTTGCCAACATGACATCTGGTTAAATCATTAAAGTTAAAAACTTAACAGTTCTTGATTTATATTTTAGGATTTGAACACTTTCACTTTATTTTTGTCTTTAAAGATTAAAATTGTGTTATTAACTAGTGTCACTAGAAACCATTTGGAGTTTGAGAGAATTTAAGTTTGGAGTGAATTTATTAATTTCCTATATTTTGTTGTTTTAGTTCCAATTCACAAGAGAATTCTAATTGTTCTTTTTTATTTGTGCAGCCAAACTTAAAGTTCATATAATTTTTTTCCCTCGTTACTCAAGTTTAAATATATATTTTCCATATACGTACAACTGATGTGCTCACGAGTGCAATATGTGACTAACATTTAATCAAAGTATTTCTAGACTATTATGCAAAGACTATAATGTATAAATGCACGCAAATCAATGTATTATTCGAACTCCTATAAGGAAGGAAGGGTCTTTGAACAACCAGATAAGAATCTCTTCAAGCTTGCGGAGAATAGTACCAATAGCAATCCTGGTGTGTTTGTGTCAAGAAGGAAAAGGAAGACCTCGAGTTCTGGGTGCCTAGGTATCCACTGTAAGCCTTTCCTCGCAAGAAAGAAGATTCTATGACTTATTAGTCACTCAGATGACACCTTAATATAACCTTAACCCCCCCCCCCCCCCCCCCCCTAATCCCACAAGTAGGTGTGCACGATCGACTTTGCACGTTCCATCCTTCGGCCCTTTGTCTATCGGCTTGGCAAGCAAGCTACCTTGTGATGCTAGTATGCAATTGAAGACTAGATATGATTTAATGCACGATCGACTTTGCACGTTATATCCTTCGGCCCTTCGTCTATCGGCTTGGCAAGCAAGCTACCTTGTGATGCTAGTATGCAATTGAAGACTAGATATGATTTAAGTTTATTTGATGTCGCTTCTGTGCCAAATATGGTCTGGTTAGGCTAAATCAATTTTATATCATTAGAGAGTAAAATTTTTACATGCAACTTTTGTCCCCCCCCCCCCTTGATGCAACATCCTGGATCTACCCTTGCGATCACTCTGCCATAGTAAACCAACATAATACCCATGTCTAACTTCATCACAACCACCACATATTATAGAAACCCAAGGGCTCCCTCACCGTTTATATAAAAAATTATACAAAGAACCTTTGTCTTTAACCTAAACTTAAACCACATGCAATCAAATCTGACCTCAAACCAAACCAAGACTTATTTGTCGGGAAAAAATAATTGCAAGAAATGAAAATGAACGTTAGAAGCTCTTTCTTCAAGCTGGTATTTGCTCCCTTTACCTCTACACAAGGTGGCAAAAAATCCATCTCAAGATAAACTAGGCAAATTTTTCAGTGACTATTATTACAACTTAGTAACTAGACGAATTTACAAACTTATTTAAAATGCACCAAGACATTCTTAAGGACAGGTGCATTTGTTAATAACAATGAAAGGATCGCGAAAATTATCATTTAATAGTCACTTAAACCAAATGATACTCAAGAACTAGCTGAAAAGAAAATTTAAACAGTTGCAACCTTTCATTTTAGTCTGACTTGCAGCAAAAAGATAGAATGATATCTTTTTTTTGGTACAAAAAAGATAGAATGATATCGTAGAGACCATACACGCATGCAAAATGCAAAGTGCACCTAATTGCACGGATAGCACCTTACTTAATGTTTTTTTCTCTTTTTAGAAAAGAGGCCAAGACTCCACTCCAAAAGTGGTAATGATTGTTAGCTCCACTAAAATCTTGGACTTTGCATAAATCGGGCACATGGGATTCATGTTACATGGAAAGAATATGGAGTGAGATTTGGGGAAAAAGATAGAATATACGTGCTTAGTATGAGAAAATCTAAGGTAGCGTTTGAAATCACTTTTAATTTTGGTTTTTTGTTTCCAGAAAAAATAAAAATCAAAACAAGTTTAGTTTTTTTTTTTTTTTTTTTACAAAACAAATGAGTGTTTGATTACTTGGTTTTTATTTTGAGTTTTTTCTTTTGGAGGTTTGATTAACCAATTTTATTTTGATGCGGTGGCGGTGGCGGGGCGTGGCGGTGGCCGGCTATGGCCCGGCGGCGGTGAGTGGTGGCTGTGGTAGCGGGAGGTGATGATGGTCTCAAAATAAAAATTAAAACTGAAAATCCAAAAATCCTAAATGTGGGTTTTAAAAAACATCGTTGTTTTAAAAACTGATTTTCAAAAAAAAAAAAAAAACAAAAACTGTGTGCCAAACAGATACCACTTTATTGAAATTTGTGTTTGTACGTAAACAACAAAAGCTTTCCCCTCCCATTGGCAAGTTTGCTGATGATTCTTAGTCTCTCTAGTTGTTACCTCTATCCATGCATGAATATCTGTATTTTGGTTGAGAAAATTGGTTAGTGGCCAGTTATAATATAAATGTGACTGCGGCTGTGCAAACTATGTAAAATGGCTGATATGTAATTGAGAGAGAAGCTTAGCCCCACAAGTAAAGGGGTTGGCGATGGTGGAAACGGAGGGAGCATCTCACTGGGCGTAGGTAATTGGAAAAGAAAGATGATGAAACAAAGAGATAAGAGGTGGCCAATTGGCAAACCACGCGCGCCATTCTTATTCCTTAATATATAGTTATATGTGTGAGAGAGAGAGAGAGAGTGAAAGTCAGCATCGACTGAGGTTAATGGGGAACCACTCATCATTAATTGTTGTTAACGATATTTCACACTCAAGGAATAAATGTTTTTAGTAATTTTTCTACTAAAACTTTCAACGACAATTTTATCAACATTTTTTTTGGCATCACTATATAGAAAAGTCATCAAAAGAATTTAACAACTATTAATTGTCGCTATATAGGGAACTGACCATCTTTCTAAAATCCAGGTTAAAGTCAAAAAATTTCTTATTCGACTCGGTGGTTTTTCTCCAGTTTATAAAAGTAGAGAAAAAACAAATGAAAAAGGAAACGTTTTCAAACGGAGCCTAATATACTGTCTTGTATTGGATTCTTTCAAATGTGGTATACCTATTTGACAAAACACGTATAATACACTCGGTGTTTATAATAGAGAGGCACATTCGTCATGAATCTTATATTTTTTGGACTTACGTGTGGCATTTTAAAAGACAATAGGATCGATTGGGATTACCCCCAAACCTCAAGGGGTTTAGAGCTACTATCGAATTTAAGTAGTGCAAATAATTCAATAAACCTTGAACTTTGACTTGTGTTATTTGGCCCGTTATTTACGATTCCGGTTTTTATTCCTCTCTTAAGTCATTAAACTATTGGACGCCATTAATATTTGAGTGAAAAATTGGAAGGTCACCATAAAAAAATGGTTTTTTTCTTTTGTCTTCTTCGATTTCTTTCTATCCTTTTTCGATACCCCTTTGTCACCATGAGCTAAGGCAACTTACCCAGTGACTTCCATCAATATTACTCCACCTCCAAATAAACAACAAGAAATTTAGCTTTCCTCCAAAATAATGATCTTTAAGTTTTGCCCCTTTAAAAATTAATTGAATATTAGACTTTAGGGGCTGAAGGACGACGTACAAAACAATGTATTGGAAATCTAAGAAAAACCTTCTAGAAATTAGGCAAAAACATAAAACACAATTTTTGTAATTTACTCTAAACAAATCGACATTATTATCACTCTTTTTGGTAGCCGGGTAATAGTTCTAAAAAGGAATCAATCAGGCGGGACTGGCACAATTTGTGCGTGCCTAGGAGTAAAACAAGGTGTAGGGTATATTTCTATACCAACAAGAACTTATGTATTGGCCTAAGGCGAGGCTGATAGATCTAGATTCACAGTTTGGGTTTACTCATTTATCCATCCTTTGAAATAGTCCTCGAAGATACATTCTTAAGCCTCAATCTGTAGCTGTATTGTTTATTGATTACTGCTACCGCAATAAATGTCTAGCATGTACTCACATAGTGGTGAAGTTGCGTGGTGAGGATTTGCTGCTTCTGGTGCTTGTTTTGGAGTTATGGAGTTGTCAACTCTCGGCTCAACTATGCCGTGGCCTACATGATACTTATTCTGTATTTGTAGCAACCAAGTCTGTTACGAAATCGCTCTAGATAAATATGTATAGAACACGATAACCAAATAAGAAAACACAAGAAATATGAGAGAACTCAAATCCACTTTGCACAAGTCAGATTTACAACGCTCCCTCACGTGTATCTCTCAACTGTTTTCCTACTCAAAGAAGGACTCTTCTTTCTTTGCCTACCCAAAGAAAGACTATCCTCTCTTTCCTACTCAGAGAAGGACTCTTCTCTCTTGGCCTACTCAAAAAAGGACTCTCCTCTCTTGCCCTTAAACACAATACAAGACACCTTACTTATACTTGGAGAAAGCAGTGATCTTCTCTCTCCAAGCAATGTGGGACAAGATGTCTTATATACTAAGGGCCAAGTTGCAACCTTCTTTGAGTAACCGATGTGGGACATAAATACAAGACATATATCAACAATCTCCACCTTGGCTTGTATTAACAAACCACTCCATGAGGAAACTGTAATATGCCTTCAGTATCTTCTTCATGTACTCCACCTTGCATCCCCTTTAAAGGTAGGGATGCACTCCGCCTTGAGCTCAGCAAGAAAGAAGATGAATCAAGCTCAAGCAATGCTTGAACTTCTCTGTCGTGACTATCTTTGTGCCCATATCAACTGCGTAGGTCCTCGGCCCTATCTGCCTCTCACCATAGCATAGCGTTGATCCCTTGTCCAGCTGTAACACTGTAATCTCCTTACGTGCGTCAGCCCCATCCTTGGACACCAACGGGAACATCCATTCTGCCATCATCATCACCCCACAATATGGATTAAGCGTAGCGCTCGACTTCTCCATGAAGTCCATCCCAAGCACCACCCCAAGCTTATCCATGTCGATGATGTTGAAGTCAGCCTTCCATGTCCGTCCGCTGATCCTCAAATCAACGTTCTTGACGACTCCCTTCGGCAGTCGCTCCTCGGCATTCATGGCCGTGAACCAACTCCCATCCTTAGTTGGTTTTAGCCCAAGCCACTCGGCAACCCTCGGACTCATGAAGTTGTGGGTGGCCCCGGTATCCACAAGCGCTTCTTGAGTCTTCCCGACAACATCCACTGCTGCGTAGAGCAAGTCTCGTCTCTTCTTGCTCTTCTTCCTATTGGCAGCTTCTTCCTTCAACTTCTGCACGAACGCATTGACCATCTGGAATGCCCCTATGCGTGCCTCCCCGTCGCTTTTGGAAGAATCTCCCTTGCTGCTTTTATGCTTCTCGAGGAACGCAATCATCTTACCCTTGTGCGGGCAATCCTTCCCGTAATGCGGACTTGCACAGTAGAAGCATCCTCCTCTAGGCCCCACACAAGCCTTGTGGTCACGAGAGTCACCATGCTTGTGACTTCCCTCGTGCTTCTTCTCCTCCTTATGATGGCGGCGACGTACCTTGTCCCCACTCCGCTCATCATCGATTGCCTTGGGCGAGCCACTCTTCGACCTACCATCTCCCCCATCTTTGGCACGCTCGTGCCTTGGAGATCTCGGCCTTTCACGTTGCTTGAAGTCTCCTAACCTCTCGAAAATCACCATGGCGGAAGCCAAGTCGTGAGGTTCCCTTCGCCGCAACTCTGTGGCAAACCACTGCTGCAACCCATCAATGAAGAAGCGTAGTCGCTGCCTCTCGGACATCTCTGGTGTTTCGAGCATTAAAGCCGAGTAGTCCTTCACATACTCGTGGATGCTTCCCTTCTGCCTCAGCCATCGAAGGTTGATCATCGCCATATCTTCGGCGCTCTCCGGATATAATTGCCTTTTTAGTTCACGCTTGAACTTCTCCCATGTTTTGACGACGCACCCATCCATGTAGCGACGCCTCCACCATGAGGCAGCTGTATCCGTAAGGTACATGACCGCTGTATGCACCTTCTCCTCCTCGTCGATGTCAAGGGCTTCAAAGTACCGCTCCAAGTGCCAAAAGAAGTAATCCACCTGCCTCACCTCTCTCGCTCTATAGTACGATCTTGACTTCGGCATTTTCTTTCTCCTTGGCTGCACCGCGATACGCCCCTGCCTCGTAGCTCTTGTAAGCTCCTTCTTACAAGCAGCTAGTTCTTCTTGGAGCTCCATGACTTGTCCCTTGAGGTCCTTGCGCTGTTGCACCTCCTACTTGGTGACATGGGCGACCCTCTCCTCGATCAAGTCATCTAGCTTCTCTACGAACACATCGACTTTCTGTTCCAGCACAGTTAATCGGCTGTCTACCTCCAAATCATCTAATCTATTAAAGATTAGCTCTACCTGACTTGCAACAGTCTGCTGCACCTTCTCCTCGTCAATGTCGAGGGCTTCAGAGTACCGCTCCAAGTGCCAAAAGAAGTTATCCACCTGCCACGCCTCTCTCGTTCTATCGTACGATCTCGGCTCCGGTATTTTCTTTTGTCTTGGCTGCACTACGATACACCCCTGCCTCGTAGCTCTTGTAAGCTCCCTCTTACAAGCAGCTAGTTCTTCTTGGAGCTCCATGACTTGTCCCTTAAGGTCATTGCACCGTTGTACCTCTCGCTTGGTGACATGGGCGACCCTTTCCTCGATCAAGTCATCTGTCTCCTCCGCGAACACATTGACTTTCCTTTCTAGCACATCTAGTCGACTATGTACCTCCAAGTCATCTAATCTATTGAAGATTAGCTCCACCTGACTTGCGACAGTCCGCTGCAAGTGCTCTCCAAGTGCCTCGAGCTCGCTCTTCATGCATACTTTGGCATCCCCTATCGCACTGCTCAAATCCTTTACCGTGCTCTGCCATATGCCAAAATTCGTCTTTCCATCGAATTGTCACAGGCATACTTCATGGTCGTGTTGTCTACATATTTATCCTCTCAAATCGATTTCAATTTTGCCAAAAAAAAATAACCTGGAAGCTCTTGATACCACTTGTTACGAAATCGCTCTAGATAAATATCTATAGAACATGATAACCAAATAAGAAAACACAAGAAATATGAGAGAACTCAAATCCACTTTGCACAAGTCAGATTTACAACGCTCCCTCACGTGTATCTCTCAACTGTTTTCCTACTCAAAGAAGGACTCTTCTTTCTTTGCCTACCCAAAGAAAGACTATCCTCTCTTTCCTACTCAGAGAAGGACTCTTCTCTCTTGGCCTACTCAAAAAGGACTCTCCTCTCTTGCCCTTAAACACAATACAAGACACCTTACTTATACTTGGAGAAAGCAGTGATCTTCTCTCTCCAAGCAATGTGGGACAAGATGTCTTATATACTAAGGGCCAAGTTGCAACCTTCTTTGAGTAACCGATGTGGGACATAAATACAAGACATATATCAACAAAGTCCTTGCAACTTCTAACACTCTTTCTAGCCAATCAATTTGGTAGTCTTCTGATAGTGAGCTTACAGAGGTGCTATACTTCTCTTCCCCCGTCCCGTCAATTATGGAAATGCTAGCGTTGTCTTGGTTTGCTGCTGTTGTGTGCACGTGTATGCGCTGCAGTTGTGTGGGGGTGATCTCCTTGCTGCTGCTGCTTCTTGTTCTAGGGGAGTTTCCAGCAGGTGGTGCGTGCGGCTCCCTTTTATTGCTTTGTATGCAAAATCGATTTGATCCCTGGTAGTCTCAATGTTGGTAGCTGCTTTTCCGCTGCGACGCCGTGAGGGTTTTCATGTGGCGCCTCTGCCACGATGGTTTTCGTGCTGATCTGTGACTCATGATGCATTCTTCAAGATCTGCTACTTGGCTGGCCTTGGGGATTTGATGAAACTGTTGTATTTTATGTGTGTTTCAAAACACCTTGGCCCCCACTCCATTTCATTTCTTTTTTGCTGGGTTGTGGAGAGGCCACGGATGCCTTCTTCTCTTGCTTTGGCTCCACACAAAGCCATTGCTTTGGCTCCAAGACTTCATCTCCTCCTCTCCCTATATATATGTGTCTCGGCCAAACACAAAAACACAAAAACACACACCTTCACTTGTTTTCTTCCCACATCCGAGACACACATTTCTCTTTAGTATCAACCGAAAATTCTACTACAAAACCTTGTTATTTTAGTACTCATATAATTTGATATTTTGGTTCGTCGTGGAAGAGGAAAGTCAAGAGGGTTGTTCAAGAGTCTCCGTTGCATATGCGTGCAAATGGGGATAGTACTATAGACTAATCCTGGGGGTTGCGTGCTGTGAAGCCCATCGCATCGAACCATTGGTTCCGGGGAGCACGAATCAACCTTTTAGGACAAAGCTTCGGCTTGATTCTATAGTTTGGTGAGATTGTTTTAATGTATTTTGTAACGTGATATTATTTATATTGTATCTTGATTTTGTGTAAGAAAGTGCAATTCTGGTCCAAAAATGATTTAAACGGATTTATATCCAACATTCTAAAAGGTTGATTAAAATGGAATCGCAACTTCTCGCACAAACGAAAGTTATTCCGGACGCAAGTCGTATCGAACGTTTTGACGGAAATAATTTTAAAAGATGGAAAGACATGGTTTTGGATGTCTTGGATTTTTCTAAAATCTCGTTCGTTTTGACTGAGCCTGTGCCGGATAATAATACCGAAAATTATGCTCAAGTCTTAGAAAAATGGAATAACGCTAATAGATTTTGTCTTAGTACTATTCGTAATGCTTTATCTAATGATCTATATGGCGTTTATAATCACTTTACTCTTGCTAAGGGTTTATGGGATGAATTAGTTAGCAAGTACGAATTTGAGGATGAAGGCACTAAAAAGTTTTTAGCCGTTAATTTTTTGCACTATCAAATGGATGATGATAAAAGCATTGAAACTCAAATTAATGATTTTCAAAATATTATAAATGGATTAGCTAAAGAAGGTGACGTTTTACCTGAAAGATTTAAGGCTCAATGTCTTGTAGAAAAATTGCCTGACTCATGGAAAGAATTTAAATTAAAATTTAGGCAAAAGAGACACGCTATGACTCTACAGGAAACAATAGTCTATATTAAAGTTGAGGCTCAAAATAGAAAATTGCAAATGACTGGTAGGGCTAAAGAAATGATGTCTAAGGCTAATGTAGTTGAAAGTGGACCGGTTAGAACCCAACAATCGCACAATAGGGGATATGGTCATAAGCCTTACGGGAGACCCCAATCTAATAACTACAACAGAGGCCAAGTGTCTAATCTACAGATTCAACAGAAAAGGGGTGAATGTTTTTTCTATGGAAAAGCAAGACATTATGCAAATGTTTGTAGCTATCGAAAAGCCGACCAGAACCACAATAACTACCAGCACCGCCACCACAACAACAATTATAGAAGGGCTCCACCAAGGGCGAGAGCAAACGTTGTTGAAGCAGATGATGATATCATTGCAGCTGTGGTGTCAGAAGTGCACTTGGTTACGGAAGTGAAGGGATGGGTCTTAGACTCGGGTGCCACTAGGCACATCTGTGCTAACCGAGATGTGTTCGCCTCTTACTTAAATGTGAGGGAAGGTACAGAATGCGTGTACGTTGGGGACAACAGGTCCGTACCAGTTATGGGAAAGGGAATGGTAGTTCTCAAACTCACATCTGGTAAAACCCTCTCACTATCCGATGTGCTTCACGTACCGATGATCAAGCACAACCTTGTGTCAGTACAGCTACTCGGTAAGGCTGGCATCAAGACTATGTTCGATGGAGGTATTGTGACTCTAACAAAAAATGACGTCTTTGTCGGTAAGGGATATCTTGACCAAGGCCTTTATGTACTTAATGTTGTTAAATTGTTGAATGAGAATGCATCGTCTATTTTGCTTACTTAATTGACTCTGCTGATGTGTGGCATGGTAGACTTGGACATGTGAATTATGGTACATTAAGAAAATGAAAGAGATGGGTTTGATCTCTAATTTTAATGAGTCCAACATAGACAAGTGTGAAATTTGTGCTGAAACCAAAAGTACCAAGAAAACATGTAAACCTGTCACAAGAGAAAGTGAACCCCTTGACTTAATTCACAGTGATTTAGGTGATTTAAAACAAACGATGACTAGAGGTGGTAAAAAGTTTTATGTGATCTTTGTTGATGATTGTTCTAGATTCACTAGACTCTATCTGTTAAGGATGAAAAGCGAAGCTCTTGAAATGTTCATGAACTATAAGTTTGAAATTGAAAATCAGAAGGATAAGAAAATTAAAAGGCTTAGAACTGATAGAGGTGGTGAATATGACTCTAATCCGTTTGATGATTTCTGTTTGCAAAATGGAATTATTCACGAAGTAACTCCACCTTATTCACCTGAATCAAATGGAATTGCTGAGAGAAAAAATAGGACTTTAAAAGAAATGATGAATGCTATGCTTGTTAGTTCTGGCCTACCTGCCAACATGTGGGGGGAAGCCATTCTCTCAGCCTGTCACGTACAAAATAGAGTACCCCATAAAAAGACCGGTAAAACACCTTATCAAATTTGGAATGGTCGCGCTCCTAACTTGGAGTACTTGAAAGTGTGGGGGTGCCTGGCAAAGGTTATGTTACCTGAGCCTAAAAAGAGAAAATTGGGTTCTCGAACTTGTGATTGCGTGTTCATTGGTTATGCTTCTAATAGTATTGAATACAGATTTCTTGTTATTAAGAGTGATGTCATGGAAGCCAATACTATTATTGAATCTAAAAATGCTTCTTTCTTTGAGAATATTTTTCCTATGAAAAATAAAATGCCTAGAGTTATTGTTGAGCATGCTAGTGGTGATAATCCTATTGATGAAGCTCTAGAGTTAAGAAGAAGCAAGAGAATTCGAATCGAAACTAGTTTTGGAGATGATTATGTGTATCTTGTTAATGATGAACCATTGTCATATCATGATGCTATAGTTTCTATAGATGCACCTTTTTGGAGAGAAGCCATTAATAATGAATTAGATTCTATTATGTCTAATCATACTTGGGAACTTGTAGACTTGCCTTATAAGAATAGGCCTATTGGTTGTAAATGGGTCTTTAAGAAAAAGTTGAAACCAGATGGTTCCATTGAGAAATATAAGGCACGACTGGTGGCTAAAGGCTACAAACAAAAACAGAATGTTGATTATTTTGATACATACTCTCCTGTTAGTAGAATTGCATCTATCAGAATTTTATTTGCCATTGCATCCATACATAAACTTGTTGTGCATCAAATGGATGTTAAAACTGCTTTTCTAAATGGAGATTTAGAAGAAGAAATATACATGGAGCAGCCCGAGGGATACGTGGTCCCCCGACAAGAAAATAAAGTGTGTAAGTTGGTTAAATCCTTGTACGGATTGAAACAAGCTCCTAAACAATGGCATGAAAAATTTGATAGTGTGATGATATCTGATGGATTCTTAATTAACAATGCTGACAAGTGTATTTATTATAAGTGTGTTAATGATAGTGTTATCATTATATGCTTGTACGTTGATGACCTGCTTATATTTGGAACAAGCATTGATATCGTGCATACTACTAAGAGATTTTTAGCATCTAAATTTGACATGAAAGATATGGGTGAAGCTAATGTCATTTTGGGAATCAAAATTTTGAGACATGATGATTCTATCACATTATCACAGTCACACTTTGTTGAGAACATGCTGAGAAAATATGAGCATTATGACTGTACATCTTTGTCTTCACCTTATGATGCAAAAATACACCTTGTGAAAAATTGTGGTGACAGTGTGTCACAAAATAAGTTTGCACAAATAATTGGTAGCCTGATGTTTTTGATGAATCATACTCGTCCTGACATTGCATATGTAGTTGGCAGATTGAGTAGATATACTCATAATCCTTGTGAGGAACATTGGAATGCAATATCCAGGTTATTGAGATATTTGAGAGGCACCATTGATTATGGACTAACATATTGTGGTCATCCTTCTGTATTTGAAGGTTATTGTGATGCTAACTGGATTTCAGATTCAGATGAGTTAAAGCCCACTAGTGGATATGTGTTCCTACTAGCTGGAGGATCGATCTCTTGGAAGTCGTCCAAGCAGACAGTTATTGCTAAATCCACCATGGAATCAGAGTTGATTGCCTTAGAGAAGGCTTGTTCTGAAGCAGAGTGGCTCAAAAGTTTCTTGATTGATATACCTTTGTGGAGTAAACCTAGTCCACCTGTGGTGATGCATTGTGATTGTCAAGCTGCTATTACTCGAGCTAAAAGCAAAATATATAATGGGAAGAGTCGTCACATCCGGATGCGACATGCTACTGTGAGGCAGCTAATTGAGAACGGTACCGTATCTATGAATTTTGTGAGGTCAGAGAGGAACTTGGCCGATCCTCTGACTAAGCCACTAGGGAGAGGCCTAGTGATGGAAGCATCGAGGGGGATGGGACTTTACCCAAATTTAGAGATGAAGTGACGGATACCTAACCTCTGTGATCGGCGATCCCGTGAAGGAGGTTCAATAGGTAATAACGAAGTCATGGAGTCCGTTGGGCACTGTCGCTTTGTGTATATCCTTTAAGGCGGGAGGTCCTTAAAGAAGAGTCTATCCCTATGGTGTATGACAGTGACCACTGCAGTGTGTGAGGATGAGCATA
This sequence comes from Escallonia rubra, assembly GCA_033065855.1. Classification (NCBI taxonomy): domain Eukaryota; kingdom Viridiplantae; phylum Streptophyta; class Magnoliopsida; order Escalloniales; family Escalloniaceae; genus Escallonia; species Escallonia rubra. The sequence goes on along the minus strand of JAVXUO010001759.1, from coordinate 224,288 downwards.
GCTCTTAATGGTTCCATAGTCCCTAATTATTGGGATGGGGTGTTCAGCTGCAGCACATTCCCTGATGGAAACCACCTATATGTGTGTGAGGTTGAGCCGCCTCTATGGGACTTGGGTATGTTGCTAGAGCACACAAGAATATCCAGGCACGACACATGGCCATTTAGCGTCAACCGGCAAGAACAACCCTGACTAGAGATATTATGTGGGTGATGAGTATGCACAATTCACATTAACGAAATCTGGTTAAAAGAGTATTCGCTCTACCATCGTATTTCAGTGAGTTCCTGCTTATTTATCCTAGGAAAGGTTCAATCCACGTGACACCTCGCCGATGCATAATTTCTCGTCTCCTCTTCCTTTATTGAGTCTGTGTTTTGAAACATGTGGGGGATTGTTGTATTTTATGTGTGTTTCAAAACACCTTGGCCCCCACTCCATTTCATTTCTTTTTTGCTGGGTTGTGGAGAGGCCACGGATGCCTTCTTCTCTTGCTTTGGCTCCACACAAAGCCATTGCTTTGGCTCCAAGTCTTGAGCCTTTGGCTCCAAGACTTCATCTCCTCCTCTCCCTATGTATATGTGTCTCGGCCAAACACAAAAACACAAAAACACACACCTTCACTTGTTTTCTTCCCACATCCGAGACACACATTTCTCTTTAGTATCAACCGAAAATTCTACTACAAAACCTTGTTATTTTAGTACTCATATAATTTGATATTTTGGTTCGTCGTGGAAGAGGAAAGTCAAGAGGGTTGTTCAAGAGTCTCCGTTGCATATGCGTGCAAATGGGGATAGTACTATAGACTAATCCTGGGGGTTGCGTACTGTGAAGCCCATCGCATCGAACCATTGGTTCCGGGGAGCGCGAATCAACCTTTTAGGACAAAGCCTCGGCTTGATTCTATAGTTTGGTGAGATTGTTTTAATGTATTTTGTAACGTGATATTATTTATATTGTATCTTAATTTTGTGTAAGAAAGTGCAATTCTGCTCTAAAAATGATTTAAACGGATTTATATCCAACAGAAACTGTGAATAATTTTCCGTGAATCACATCCATGGTTTGGTTTTTGGATTGTTGAGGTGGTTAGTATAGCCTATTAACCCCAACGAAAATAAAAACCTTAACGGGAAGGAGGCTCGAGTGTGAAATATGAAATGTCATTGTATTACTCAGAAACTGCAGTGTGTACATCATCTACGTCCTTATAGCGGGGACAACCCCTCTTCAACCAATCCAGTAAAACAGAGTACTCATACTCTTCATGAATCCCCCCAGCATAGCAAAGGGCCCTGTTGGCCAGCTCCTCACCCTGTTGTTCAAAGACACGATTATTCCTTTCGGTCCAAATCATGTAAACAGAAATGGCCACAACCAGTTTTCTCATCTTGGCTTGAAAACTTTTGCCCCTAAAATATCCAGAAGCGAAGTTTAACAAATGATTCCCGGAATCCCAATCACATGGTGTCTGCAGTTTGGTGAAGATCAGCTTCCATGACTCATTGGAGTACGGGCAGTTCCAGAATAACGCAATGCAGTTTATTCTTTCTTACGTGGTAAAACAAGGTAATCACTTCACTGGTTTTATGAGAGGCTTTAATTCATGGTCTTTAGCCATAAAGGACGCTGCTTCACCAAACAAGGCCTTAATCCTTTATACCCATATGCAACGCCAATCCATCCCTTTAGACAGCTATTCCATTCTTTTTACCCTGAAATCCTGTACCCAGTTGAAGAACATCACTGTCATACAGCACCTTCATACCCATATTCTCAAACTTGGTTTCAATACCCACGTCTATGTCGGGACCTCGCTTTTGAATGCGTATGCGGGCACTTCGTTTGAGGCCGCCTGTCACCTGTTCGATGAAATGCCTGAGAGGAATACTGTCACATGGAATACGATGATTACTTGCCACTCGAGGTCAAAGGATGTTGAAAAGGCTCGTTTAGTTTTTGAACAAATGCCGCGGAGGGATTTGGCATCTTGGTCTGCCATGATCACCGCATACATGAATAATGCCCGTTGGAATGAAGGGTTAATGCTGTTTCGCGAAATGATGGTGAGTGAGAAGCTAAAACCGGATCAACTGACCCTGGGATCGGTTTTGGTGGGGTGCGGACATGTGCGTTTGGCTGGGTTGGTTCTAGGAGAGTCCGCTCATGGTTATTCTTTAAAAAATGGTTGGGAGATGAATGTGGAACTTGGCACAGTCTTAGTTGACATGTATGCTAAGTGTGGATTCTTGAAGTATGCTCGTGTGGTCTTTGATATGATGCAAGAAAAGAATGTCGTGTCTTGGACTGCATTAATTTGTGGGTACGCTCAGCATGGATATGGTGAAGAAGCATTGTCTATGTTTGGTACGATGGAAGGAATGGGGGTGAGACCGAATGAACTAACCTTCACAGGGCTCCTTAGTGCTTGTGCACAAGCAGGACTGGTTGAGGAAGGCCGGAGATTCTTTGGTATGATTAAGGAGTATGGCTTGAAGCCAGGGATTCAGCACTATGGTTGTGTGGTTGATTTGCTAGGGAAGGCAGGGCGGTTAGGAGAAGCTTATGAGATTATTAGTACCATGCCACTGGAGCCTAATGTCATTCTCTGGGGTTCCTTTTTGTCATCTTGCAAGGTTCATAAGCAATTTAAGAGGGCAGAGAGAGTTTTTGACAGGGTTTTGAGGATGGTGAGGCCAGATTGTAATGGAGGGATATATACCCTGATTTGCGATTTGTATGTTTTGGCGGATAAGTGGGATGAAGCTGAAAGGATAAGAAAATTGATGGTCAACCAAAATGTCAGAAAGGCAAGAGGATCTAGTTTCATCAGAAGTGGAACAGCTTGAGCAGAAATTCCATTTACCATCTTCACGGCGAGTTGTGACATTTTCATCCTGGAATTCAATGAAATTTTGAAGTGAAGTTCTTAGCACGCTTTGTTGGCTACGTCACAAGGGCTGCTATATTTCAAGTCAAACAGAAGAGGTCACGTTGATGATACACCATTTTCTTCTGATTTTTTGTAGTTTGATATGACTTGAGGGGGGAGGAGGGGGGTGGGGGAATGTTTGCAGCAAGAGATCTTCTTGTATAGACAGAACTTGCCTTTTCTTTTGCGTAAGATCTATATTTTTCTTTTGCTGCCAATTGGTTATGGATTTAATTGCATTATCTTGGAACCTTGCTAGCATCTTGATATATGGTGGTAAGGTGTGTGGCCAAAATCTGCTGCTGCTGGGACTCGTTATGGCGCTATGCCATTGAACTAAGCTGTCAGCTACGTGTGGCCTTCTCTTTCACCAGTCCCGGTCCAGGCACATATTCTGCATGATCACTAGCCATCGAGTCCTCCCTCTCTTCTCTGTAGATGTCATCACCTTGCCTATTCATCCTTAATTGATATGATGCGTATTGTACAATAAAAGTGTTCGGTCTCTTAAAACCGAGGCTAGGGGAAGTGCTATACTCCAGCTTTGTTTAGCCTATGGGGCACACAAATGAGGTACCTGCTGTCGTGTGGAAGCTCATGATATGTTGTTACTGTTGCTTTTGTAGGGCTGAGTTTTTGGTTACCAATATACTTATGGCTGCTATTTGCATAAGCCAATTCAGGAGCATTGTACTGTCAGTGCTGCATATTCTTCGATCCTCTGTTGATTTGTATGCAAAATTGGTTTGTATGATGCCTATGGTTTTTTTTGCATTCATTGGGGGTCTCTGCTTACTGTCCTGTGAGGGTTTTGATGTTGGTGTGCTGCCTGTGCAAGGCTTTTGTGCTAATGTGTGCATACGTGGAGGCATCTTTTGAGCTCTGCTACTTCGGCGTTCTTGGTTTGACTATGCTTAGTTCACGTTGAATGTCATGACTAGTTTTGTCTGAAGGCAATGCCACTTGAGCCCAATGTAATTGTGTGAGTTTCCTTCTTTATGTTTTGTAAGATTCATATTCAGTTTGATATGGCGAAGATAATCTTCCAGAGGATGGTAAGGCGGAGAATGATGGAGGGTTTATGCTATGACGTCCGATTTGTATGTGATCGACTGATAGGTGGAATGAAGCAGAAAGATCAACCAAAACGTGGAAAAGGCGGAACGATAGCTCAGCTACATGATTCTTCGCTTCCACCATCTACAGTCTAGGCTGAGCATTCGTTAAGTGCCATACCGAATTGCTTATTCACTGGTTCGGTTCTCATTTACTTGTACCGAGACCGAACTGAATGAGCAATTCGGCGTTTTGGTACTTTTGGTATAGACCTAAATGGAGCACTTCAGACTGATCCGAGGCAAATGTAGTCAATGAAATAAGGAAGACTTCTTCTTTGATGCTAGGTCCAAATATAAAGGACTTGTTTCTTCTATTTAGTTTTTTTTAAACTAGTATATACAAACACACGCGCATATATAAAATCGGGTCTTAATGCCAAACTCAAGAAAGCGAAAAAGATTAAGGATGTCCAATTTTCCACCTTTGCTTTTCAATTGAATTGTATTACCAAATTTCGATTGCAACATAAAAGGCAGAATGAATTACTAGTTAATAAAACATGAGAGTCGGGTTCGTCTATTATAAGCAAAATCCGTTATCAACATACGGACATTTTAAAGAAAAAATTGATGAATGTTATGGTCATCTAGGTCTTTCATATCCTAATATATATACCGAGCATCAAGTTATAAATGACACAAAAGTACAGTCATCTATTAAATATAATTGTCACGAGAAGTGAAAGAAATGTTCGTGCATTAATTGCAGCTTTTATGAAAGTGAAAAAAGTGAAGTCGTTAAAAGAATCTAGATTGTTAATTATATTTGAATGGCAATGATGTGATTCATAGGGTATTCTTGTCTAAAAAAAATGATGTACACTAATTCACATTTTTTATAACTAGTAAAAATATATATTAATGTAACTAATTTCAAAAACATATATGTACAATATTATGTGCCTGCCTGTTGAGGACTGGACCTTTAATGACTCACTTCCCCTCATATAAAAAGGAAGCCATTAACACATCCTTTCTTATCCCCTGAAAATCCTTGGTTGGTGGAGATGAGCTCGTTACCATTTTCTCTCGGGTCTCACGTACCCACAAAGCACAGCACATCTGCAGTTAGTAGATTGCTCGTAACAGGGCTTCAAACTACAGAAGCATCAAATGTCCGATTCTCAGACCACCTCCACTGTAAATCCACTCCTCCCCAGCTAAATGTAAACTCAACCTCATTAAGAAGAAGAGAAGCAGTTGGTTTTGGCTTGTGTCTTGGTCTTCTTGATTTGCTTGCACAACCCTGCCTCACTGACGCAGCAGCAGCAGCCGAAGCTGCTCCACCATGTGAGCTTACTGGAACTCTTTCAGGCCTTGCCTTCTGCGATAAAGTAGTGGGATATGGTCCCGAGGCTGTCAAAGGGCAACTGATTAAGGTAGTACATTTTTTCTGTACTTTCTTAGTTCCTTGAAAATGGAGAACGCAAGTTGCAAGTAAATTGTGTTATGGACGCAGTTCACTTTGCTCTTGTATCTTTGTGAATTTCAAGTATTATCTTGCTTAGACATAATTCAAATTTTGCTCATCGCATGGTTATGGTTTTATCTTGTTAGACCGGTTTTAAGGACAGCACGTAATGGTTAAGAAGGAAGTTGTACATAGGGTGAACAACGATAAATAAATGGTTGTGCTATATAATATAAGTACGTACGGATCATCTACACGAATCATTCTCTTCCCAATTCCCCCTATCTATTTGCACATGAATCGTTCTCTTAGCATCAGAGGCGGATTTGTATGTAGCTCAAGCTGGTAGAACACCTTGATTTCTCTAAAATTTTGGAGTTGCATTAGAATTTGACCACCGTCTAAATTGCTTAGAAATATAGGGATCAAATCGTTTTAACTAGTGCTGTCATCGAATATTCGGATTTGTCATCGAACATGATAAAAATGAGAAAATTGAGGGGCTATTGTAATGTTCATTTTGCTCCTCATTATAATTACATAAATTTCAATATGGTTTCAACTTGAAATGCTGTAGAAAAAATGACAGGAGTGCAATTGGTAGGTATTGGTATCTGATCTTGTAGCCTGCAAAAACATGGGCAGGCACATTACGTAGGGAAACTGGAGAACGGTACAGTGTTCGACAGCAGCTACAATCGCGGAAAGCCTCTCACATTCCGCGTAGGCGTTGGTGAGGTTATCAAGGGTTGGGATCAAGGTATTCTAGGCGGTGATGGAGTTCCTCCGATGCTTGCAGGTATGACCACTACTCACTAACATGCTACTTTCCTTCTATACTTACCTTAAAGACAGACAAGATGATACTGCACATTTCATCTGACTTGATCATAGGCGGAAAACGTACGTTAAAACTTCCTCCAGGGCTTGGCTATGGCGCTAGAGGAGCCGGCTGTAAAGGAGGTAAGAAAGTCCTCACCTGAATCTTCTTCTGCTGTACAGTAATCCTTCTGAGACTTCTCTTACTAGCACTCCTCAATGGTGTAGGTTCTTGCATTATTCCGCCAGATTCAACTCTGCTATTCGACGTGGAATTCATTGGCAAGGGATAAACCAGATAGTCTAAGTATCTTAAATGAGTCTATTTCATACCTCTGTTTCGGATGCTAATTGTTCGATGGAACATAGACCCCCATACCCTATAGTTCCTTGCTTTATTCTAACTTTTCTATCTAGCTATATTGCACATTGTGGTGGCAAACAAACCTCTTGTAAGTTGTAATGATACCTTTTGAAGTAAAGAAAAGACTTCGGACCGTTTTGCCCTTGTGTTGAAATTTACTTTTTATGCACTGTTGACTGAAATGTTGGTGCACTGCTTCTTAAAAAAAATTCAGAATTGGTTGGAAAGGATTCTGCTTGGAAGTAACAAGACGAGTACCACATATTGTTTCCTTGTGTCATCAAGAGCCACCGTGTGTCAGGTGGGGTGAATTGAAGCTCCTCTGCCCTCTTTTCTTGAGTTACAATTGACTAAAATCCAGGATTAACAAACTAAAAGTTAAGGGGCTGACAGAGTGTGGTGCTATTCAGAGACCATTCAACTGTAGTCAGATTATGGTAAACAGCAAGTTGTTCACTGTTGTTTCTCTTTCAATGAGCAAATTCTTGAGAGAGTGCAAACTTTTATGGATGAAATCTGGGGCATTCCTTGATTTGCTCGTGAATAGATTTGCACAACACAACCAACACCGGTGATTCACCGGAAGTGTTTTCGGCGAAAGGTCTCTGATGCTAAAGTCAGAAAGTGTTTGAAGGAGAATCTTAAAGTATTCTTAGATTGTACAACTTACCTCTTTTCAGCCTTGCACATTCTTTATATAGGACTTGCTTTAATGAGCTAGTTACCTCTCCTTGATGAGGGGGTTACTCAGATGAATGGGGAGTTACTACCATTAAGTGGGTAGTTAATTCCATTTAGTGGGGAGGTTACTAATCATAATGATGAAGTGATATCATGGGAGTGTAGGTAATGATATTCCCACTTCTTTATGATTTTAGGGGCAGTTTTTATGCTCCCTGATGATGACATGTGTCATCGTCTCATGAGTGGAATTTTCGTCCATATCATTTGCCCCCCCAATTCCATATTTCTTCTTTGAGAAAGAATATGGAATTAAGACAAGTATTTAGCATCGAAGTGTTTCTTCCTTAGGCTAGGCCGAGTACGTCTACTCGACTAGGCCGAGTAGAGGTCCCTTTTGGGCTTCGTCTACTCTGCTAGGCCGAGTAGAGGCCTCTTAAGGGCTTGTCTACTCGGCTAGGCTGAGTAGAGGCCTCTTAAGGTCTTGTCTACTCGGCTTGGCCGAGTGGAGGCCATTTAAAGGCTTCGTCTACACGACTAGGCCGAGTAGAGGCCTTTTAAGGGCTCATCTACTCGGCTAGTCAAATTAGAGGCCGTTTAAAGGCTTCGTCTACTTGGCTAAACCGAGCTGAGGCTTAGACCTCGACGGAAGCTCGTCTACTCAGCTGGGTGAGTAGAGGTATCCAGGGGTCTAATGAGCTCGTCTGCTCAGTTATGCGAGCAGAGGCTGAGACCTTAAAGGGAGCTCGTCTACTCCGCTAGGCGAGTAGAGGCATCAAGGGGTCTAATGAGCTCGTCTACTCGGCTATGCGAGCAAAGGCTAAGACCTCAATGGGAGCTCGTCTACTCGGCTGGGCAAGTAAAGGCATCAAAGGGTCTAATGAGCTCGTCTGCTCGGCTATGCGAACATAGGCTTAGACCTTGAGGGAAACTTGTCTACTCTACTGGGCGAGTAAAGGCATCAAGGGGTCTAATGAGCTCGTCTGCTCGGCTGTGTGAGCAGAGGCCTAGACCTCGAGGGGAGCTCGTCTACTCGGCTGGGCGAGTAGAGAGCCTTTGGAGTTCTATTTTTGCTCTCTTTGATCATAGTTTCCTTTGAGGGGTACAAGGGTAAACTTGCCCTCCTGACTAGCTGACAGATAGGAGCCACGTGTTTGTTGGCTTAATCATTAAGAGATCTCATCTGTTGGACCTTGATCAACTGTCTATATAGTGAGGTTTTCACCCTTTTCACTTAGCTTCACTCTGAGTGAGAGAGAAAGAGTTGGTGATTTTAAGAGCTCGTTGAAGGAGATTTCTAAGTGAGTGTTCTTGAGTTTGAAGGTCCATCTCTTTCTTCAAGTAAGCTTCAAACTTATTTCTTTGAACTCTCTATTTTTCTTATCCAAAATCATGTATAGCCAAGATGGTGAACATGTTTCTGAACTAAGTGATGATGCAAGGAGTGTTAGAGCCGACCCTACCTTTGATCCTTTATTTTTAGAAGTAGGAGTTCCTCTAATTCCTTTTTAGGAGCCAAGGGGAGCTCCTGCTAAGAAGGTTTTGACCGAGAAGGCTCAAAACCCTAAACCTTTTGACGCCCATAGTCTGAGGAGTAGGTTGAGCAGTTACGACCTCAAGATTTTGAGGGAGAGATGTGAGATTCCGCCGAGTATAAAACTTAGGTGCCTGATGACGGTGAGGCGGCTAACATGACCACTATAGATGAGATATGAGTTTATTATGATACGTTCATCAATGGTTTTAGAGTGTCAGTACATCATTTCTTCACTATGTTATTGAATGCATATGGTCTGGCGTCGGGCCAATTTTCTCCTCACACTTGGTGTTTCATGTCTTTCTTTATGTATCAATGTCATAGGCTTGGCTTGTGACCCAGAGTGAGGGTGTTTCGGTGGTTTTTTACCATATACTCAATAACCCGACAAGTAGGGTGGTATTTTTTGACTCAACGTTTAAAGGCCAATGCCAACTTGTTTCCTCATCCTCCATCATCAAAACATAATTGGAAGGATATATTTATGTTCGTCAAACTTTCAAAGTCTCAGAAGGGCATTGTCAACAATGTATGGCATCCCGAGTGCGAAACTAGGAGTTGTAATATGTTGAAAGAGAAGGATCTGAACGAAACAGACCTTGAGCAAATTAAAAGGCTCAAAGGGACCGAGCCCTTAGAGTCTAAATACCTTTTAACTAATGCTTAGCTTCGTGAGTGTGGAATCATCTTTTCCCTCGAGGAAGATTCGAATGAAGTGGAGGAGGGCAAAAATAATCCTGGTATTTTTGCAGGCGTCTCTATTCGTCTTTGTTTTGCCCTGATCTTAATGTGATTTTTGTAAAAATCATGTCTTCAAGAGGTACTCATGGAAGCGCTTGCAGTGGCCGCGGGGATTCTCCCCTCTTTAACACCCAAGAAGTTCTGGGAGACATAATTCCTGACGAGCTGGCATTTATTTACGGTGTAGATGAGGAAATCCAGGACTTGGACTTTGATGCCTTGATCTTTGAACCTCAGCCAAAAAAATCGAGGGCTGAAGACTTTTTTCTTGGATTGGTGACCAAGGACAAAGGGAAAGAGGCGCCTAAGAAGAGAAGGGTGCCAACAAGAGTTGGTATTCCGTCTTCTGCTCGGTCTGATACTCCCCACTGGCCTTATTGGAACTTGTCGACCGAGGAATCTGTCTTTAAAAGTCCTCGTATAGCTTGGGAATGGTCGAGTAAGGCGATCATTCCTATGGATCGTGTTACCCTCTCTGCCTATGATATCAGCCACACGGCTAATGGAATGGTCTAACTAACTTCTCAGATAAAATGTATTGAAAGATTTTCAAATTTCACAAAAATGTTTCTCACTTTCCCTTTTACAAGCACTGGCTCAAGTGCAAATTAGGACGGAGAAACTAATTATTGTAGAGAAAGTCTTGGACAATGAGAGGAAGCGGTCCATGTGGAGAATAATTTTTGCAAAGAGGCAGAGAAGAAGGTTGAGGATTTGACCAAGGCAATGGGTCAACTAGAGCTCTCCAAGGCTAATCTGGCGGCGCGTATTGAACAGTTTGAGGCTGACAAGATGAAAATTTGAATGTCTGCTATTCAAAGCTTCAAGAAGTCGAAAGCTTACACTGACCAGTGATTTCATGATTTTAAGAGAGCTCCAGTCTTCAGCTATAATGCCTACAAGAAGGATATCATGAAAGACTATCATGAAATGGACTACATCATTTATGAGCATAAGTTTGCTCATGTGATTGTTGCTGATGAGGCTAATCAGCAGGAAAAGGCCAAAGCCTGTGAGATGTCTCAGGCAATCATGCAGAGTTTTGGGGGGGTCTGGTGTTGCGTCAGGAGTAGTGACGAATCCTCAGCAGTTGGCGACGGAAGCTGGAGGATCCCATCAGAGCGCTGAGAAAGAGGCGTCACATGAAGCTACCGAGTAGGATTTATTTCTTTTTGTAATTAATACAAGGCATGTGAAGCCCACATGTGTAAACTTTTGCAATATCAATGGAATCAAGGCTTTTCTTTTGTCAAGAAGAATTTTATTCATCAATAGTATTTATAATGCTAGGCCATGTAAGGCTGAATGAAAATGAATACTGAGCCACATGGCCGAATAAAAATGAGAACATATTACACCCTAGATTAAGACGATCGTAGTCATGAGCAAGATGTTGAGTAGGAAGGGGTGACTCCCAACCTTGGTCTTGCTCATGAGTAGTAGTGTCTTAAATTAGTTGCATTCCACGTTCGGCGAACTACCTTGCCATCCAAAATTTCTAAGTGGTATGACCGTGGTCCTCCCAGCTTAATTACCCTATAAGGGCTTTCCCAATTGGGTGATTACTTTCCAATGGCTTCGCATGGGGCCGAAGCTTCCATTCAACGAAAAACCAGCTCGCCTATACGAAAAGCACGGGGACGAATGCGTCTATCATAAAAATTTACAACTCTCTGCTGGTAGGCAAAGAGACGAACTGCGGCCTGTTCACGCTGTTCGTCAATGAGGTCTAAGTTGGCTGGAAGGGCTTCATCATTCTTGACGGGATCATACGTTATTAGACGAAATGATAGTAGACCAACTTCAATGGGAATGAGAGTCTCTGTCCCAAATGCCAAGCTGAAGGGAGTTTCACTTGTGGGGTTCATCGTTGTTGTATGGTATGCCCAAAGAATCTTGGGGAGTTCGTCCACCCACAATCCTTTCACTCCATCGAGCTTTTTCTTGATCCCCTAAAGAAGGGTACGACTGGTAACCTCTGCCTGCCCGTTTGTATGCGGATATTCCACTGAAGTGAAGCGTTGTTCGATGGACAAGTTAGCACAAAATGTGAGAAAGGTGGGATTATCAAATTGCTTCCCATTATCAGTGATGAGCACGCGCGGAATGCCAAATCGACAAATAGCAGCATGCCAGAAGAAATCTTCACATTTCTTCTCTGTAATCGTAGCCAAAGCTTCGGCTTCTACCTATTTGATGAAGTAATCGATTGCCACGATTACAAATTTGCGTTGAGCAGAAGCTGGGGGGAAGGGACCTAGAATGTCCATTCCCACATTACAAAGGGTATTGGACTACTCAGCATGGTTAGAGATCTTGGCGCTTGTTTAAGAATGGATGAGAAGCGTTGACATGCGTCACACTTCTTCATGAATTCCAAAGCGTCGCGTTGCATGGTCGGTCAGTAATACCCTTGCAGGAGGACCTTGTGAGCCAACGCTCACCCTTCTAGGTGTTGGCCACAAATGCCTTCGTGGACTTCACGGAGAGCATAATCTGCTTCTGTTGGTGTGAGGCACCGAAGGTAAGGAAGAGTGAAAGAGCATTTTTAAAGCACATCTTCCACAATGGCTTATCGAGCTGAACGTGAAATGATGCTCCTGGCGTGCTTCTGGTCGGTAAGCAAGGTGTCGTCCTAAAGGTAGGCCTTGATGGCATCAATCTACGATGGCTCATGTACAATGTGCATATTCTCACGTTCAGTAATGCTCAACTCATATAAAAGTTCCAAGTGGACTGTACGTCCAAATCCTCATGAGTCTAGTGAAGCTAGACGTAAAAAAAAAATTCGGCTGAGACATTATCTCTTTGGCTGACTTGTGTGATGTTGAAATGTGCGAAGGATGTCACAAGTTTTTTCTCTTTACGAAGGTAGTCGGCCATCTTTGGATCGCGAGCCTCATATTCTCCTGACAGTCATTTTACAATGAGATATGAGTCGTTGTATGCATGGAGTGCTTGTGCTTGCATGGCTTGAGCTAGATGCATGCCTGCTATCAAGGCCTCATACTCGACCTCATTATTGGACACTGGAAAATTAAAACGGAGGGCGTGCTCGATGGTGAGCCCCTCTGGGCCCTTGAGGATAAGCCCTCATCCGCTTCCCATGGTGTTCAACAAACTATCTACGTAGAGTGTCCACGTAAACTCATTTATTTGGACTGGAATATGAAGTTCGTCATCATCAATTGGGAGAGTACATTCAACAATAAAGTCTGCTAATGCGTGGCCCTTGATAGAAGGGCGAGGCTTGTATTGTATGTCGAACTCTCCCAATTTAACTGACCATGGATCCAAACGGCCAGACAGATTAGGCTTGTGTAATATATGCATGAGTGGTTTGTCAGTGAGTACTGTTATTGTATGAGATTGAAAGTATGGTCGAAGCTTCCGCGCAGCAATCAGAAGAGCAAAGACGAGTCTTTTCATGGTTGGGTATCACAGTTCGGTTCCTTAAAGGACTTTGCTTACATAATAGATGGGGAACTGCTTGCCATCTTGCTCTCAAATGAGCACGGCGCTGATGGCAGACTCGGCTACCACTAAGTAAAGAAAGAGTTATTCTCCCATGATAGGTTTGGAAATGAATGGAGAGGATGCCAAATAATCTTTCGATGCTTCGAAAGAAGCTTGACACTCGACCGTCCACTCAAAAATTTTGATGTTTTTCAGGGCTTGGAAGAACGGAAGGCACTGCTCAGCCGATTTAGAAAGAAATCGACTTAGTGCGACGATATGGCCTATCAGGACTAGTAGCTCCTTCACCCTCCTTGGTGCGGCCATATCTTTTATAGCTCTGATCTTTTCGGGATTGGCTTCGATACCTCGATGTGAAACCATGAAACCCAAAGACTTGCCAGAGGATACTCCGAAAGCGTGTTGTGCTGGTTTAAGGCGCATGCAGTATTTATGCGAGAGATCAAAACATTCTTCCAAGTCCGAGATATGATCAACTACGCGCAAGCTTTTTACAAGCATGTCATCAATGTAGACTTCCATGTTCTTTCCCACCAGGGGTTTGAAAATTTTGTCAACCAGCCTCTAATAAGTGGCTCCAGCATTTTTAGACTGAACGGCATGACTTTGTAGCAAAAGAGGCCCTGGTCTGTTATGAAGGCCGTCTTTGCTACGTCGCTTTTGTGCATTTCAATTTGATTGTAGCCAGAAAAAGCGTCCATGAAGCTTAAGAGCTCATGCCCAGATGTCACATCAATCAAAGTATCAATACCTGGCAGAGGGTAGCTATCTTTGGGACATGCTTTGTACAAGTCTGTGTAGTCAATACAGATGCACCACTTGCCAGTGCCTGCCTTTGGCACCATGACTACATTGGCTACCCACTTTGGGTAGTCAATTTTTGTGATGAAGCCGACTGTCAAGAGCTTGTCCACTTCTTGTTTGATTATTGTTTGCCGCTTGGGAGTGAAACGACACTTTTTCTGTTTAATCGGATTATGTCTATGATCTACTGGTAGGCGGTGAGTGATCACAGGTGGATCAATTCCTGGCATATCTGTTGCGTTCCACGTAAAGACATCTGTATTGGAACGAAGGAATGAAATCAGCCTGTCACAAAGGGTTGGCTCTAAGGTAGAGCCGATTCGTAGCTGATGCCCTTCATCTCCTTCTTTTACTGGTATGGATATGAGCTTTTCCATAGGCGTGGCATGCTTCATTGTTTTCTCATCTCGCTGATCATCGATGTTGAGCATCTCCTCGGCTTTGTAGAACGCTATGTAGCATTTGCGGGCTACCGTCTGGTCTCCCTTCACTATGTCGACTCCTTTCGGTGTGGGGAATTTCATGATGAGGTGATAAGTTGAAGCAACAGCCTTTAACTTATTGAGACATGTTCGTCCTAATATCCCACTGTACGATGACTTGACTTCGACCACGAGAAAAACAATGGTCTGAATGGCCTAAAGGGTTGCACTTTCGACGATGACCGTAAGCGGGATGATATCTTCAACTAGTGCAGACGCATCTGTAAAGCCATATAAGGGTAAGGAGATGGGTTTTATCCGGTCTCCCAAAATTCCCATCAGCGAAAAAGCTTCTTCAAAGATAATGTTGGCCGAGCTCCCCGTGTCGACAAGGATACACTTAACATTGTGTGCATCTATTTGTAGAATGAGGAAAAGAGCGTCATCATGAGGTGAAATTATCCCCTTCAAGATTAGAGTCGTCAAATACTAAGGACATCGATGCCTTTGCCCGCTTGGTAGGACCCTGAATAGGTTAACCTGCTGAGCATAAGCTTTGCGAGAAGAATTGGTTAATCATATCGCACTTGGTCCTCCGAAAATGGTGTTGATCACTGGTGGGTCTTTTGGAGGTGCCTCCTTTAGTTTTCTCTGATTCCCTCTTCTTCCTCCTCCCTGTCGATAGTTTGTGTTGACGAACTGCTTGAGATGTCCTTTAGTAATGAGATTCTCAGTCTCACGTTGTAGGACCTTGCACTCATCAGTAGTGTGGCCATGATCTTTATGGAAGTAGCAATATAGTTTGTCATCCCTCTTCTCGGCTGGCATTCTCATAGGTTTGGGCCACTTAAGGATGTTCTGACCCTTAATCTGATTAAGGATATGCTCACGATAGGGGTAAAAGGTCCAGGTAATGTAGCCCGCGAGCGTTTTGATTCACTGTCTTGAACGCGACCATTAGGGCGATCACGTCGCTTCTGACTCTGTGCCTCTTCTTGAGGGCATGTTGAGTCTTCTTCTGCTCGAAGGTATTTTTCCACCCTGTTGAGGAGGTCTGTCGTATTCTCTAGGGGACGCTTGTTTAGTGAGAAACACAGTGGTGTTGCTGGCCTTACACCTCTAGCCATGGCTACAAAAGTCACTCATGAATCAAGATGGTCTATAAGGAGTTTCTCTGCATTGAAACGCGCATAATAGGATTTCAGAGACTCTTTGGGTCCCTGCATTATGCGAAAAAGAGCCGAAGAATTCTTCCTTTGTACTCGGCTCGTCAAGAAATTACCGCAGAAAGATTCAGCTAACTGAGCCCAGCAAGAAATGGAACGAGGTGCAAGGTGTTGAAACCACGCATGTGTTGCCCCATGATTTGATCTGGGACAAGATGCAAATTCATGCATGATGTGAAACGAGCTAAGTGTTCCATGGGATCTCCCGTGCCATCGTATGAGTCGCACTGAGGCATCTTGAAATTAACTGAGGTAAGGAAGAATTCTATGTCTTCCGTGAAGGGGCATCCAACAATGACTGGTGCATTGGTGTATTATTCAGGATAGTGGTGTTTAAAACGTAGAGGCACATCTCTCATGGTGGAGTGAGCTTCAAAGTAGCTCCCTTCTGGCCTCTTACGCCGAGGATTACGACGCTCATCATCTAATTGTTCATCTTCAATTTGGATGAACTGCTGATTGTAATCATCATGTATGGGCGTAGTAGGGTCGTCGTGCCCTCGTGGGAATGTGAGGCGGTTAAGAATTGACTGTTTTTGCGTTTGTGATATGCTTCGCTTTGGAGGGTCTTGGAAGTTCTACTAAGGGTGATTGTCGCGCAGGCTGTTGTTCGATGGTTGCTTGCAACCTCTCGATAGACTTTTGCATTGTATGAATAATGGCCAATAAATCAGCCTGAGTGCTCATGGGGGCCGGTGTTCTAAACGTGGCGGCTACCGTAGTCACCCCGGCAGTGGGAGGCACGGATGGGCCGATGAGCTGTAATGGAGTGGTAGAGTCAATGTTTATGAGAGGTGAAATTGGCGTTGTTGTGGCCATCAGAATATCAATGACTCTTTCGCTGCAACTAGGTGACGGTTGGGAGGTGGCTCTGCTGCGAACTACATTACAGATTAATGTGGAAGAAGAGCTCGAGGGGACTACGTCATCTTGGTTTGCTGGATGAGGATTGGGATTCTCGGCCATTGTCTATGCACGAGGTCGGTCCCACGGATGGCGCCAAAATGTTGTGGATGAAATCAGGACGTTCTTTGATTTGCTCGTGAATAAAACTGCACAACACAACCAACACTGGTGATTCGCCGGAAATGTTTATGGCGAAGGGTCTCCGATGCTAAAGTTTGAAAGTGTTTGAAGGAGAATCTCAAAATATTCTTAGATTGTCCAACTTACCTCTTTTCAGCCTTGCGCTTTCTTTATATAGGACTTCCTTTAATGAGTTAGTTACCTCTCCTTGATGAGGGGATTACTCAGATGAATGGGGAGTTACTACCATTAAGTGGGTAGTTAATTCCATTTAGTGGGGAGGTTACTAATCATAATGATGAAGTGGGATCATGGGAGTATAGGTAATGCTATTCCCACTTCTTCGCGATTTTAGAGGGCAGTTTTGATGCTCCCTAATGATGACATGTGTCATCATCTCCTGAGTCACAATTTTACCCATATCACAAACAAACACCAAACATGCAAAATTGACTTGCAAACAGAACCGGCATCAGTCATATATAGCATGAAACTCTTGAATCTTTTCCAAGTTTCCAATGATCAGTGAAAGTCGACGGTACATGGCCGAGAGTCAGGTGGTAGAGACAAGTCTCGGGTAGAGTAAAATGGCGTGACACCGAACTCTCCAAGAGCATGCCAAGAGCTGGGACAGGATTTTCCAAGCATCATTCTTAAACTGAAAACTTCGGTAACCTTTGCTAGATTATTCGATATGTATTTGAGATTGTTTCGAAAATTGTCAAACTTGATTTAGTTATGATTAAATCAGGTATTGAAGTGATTGCGAAAAAAATAAATTGATTTAATCTAGAGTTCTTATTTTTTACGAATTTGATTTAATCTGTTTTGAGAATCAGGTATGACCAAAAGAGTTATCGAGATATCCTCATATGTAAATAGCCATTGAATGTCCCCTTTTAATCTGGTCATTTTGCGACACTAGACGTGGTTTTTATACTTCTTATCCAAACACCTTCAACAATTAAAGTTGATTTTAAAAAGTGATTCTGATTTAATCAAAAGTTTACATTTAGGAATCAATACTAAACAGCCTCATATATGTGACGATTATCGACACAATTCTATAAACATTAAATACATCGAGAAGTAGCTGTATCATGACTCCACAGATAGGTTGGAAGCTTTGAAATTGTACGACGTTTTCTCTAGCTAAATTTCTCTCCTACAACCCACACTCTCCCACAAAGTTTGTGATCAATTACGGTGTGCAATTCATGGTGTTCAATCAGACCTCAAGCTCCGGTTCGATTGGGTATAAAGGAACGTATACATGCTTTCAAGAGTAATATGTTATAGTTTTAGCATGATGATCTAATTCGTTGCCCAATTCTCCTTTTCTGGCCCTTCTATTCCATGAGTCGAAGTTGAAAAACCGACTAAAAGCTTCTCCTTTAAAAAAATAGATGCGTATCTTTCATATCGATTATCTGATTTAGTCATATAATTAGCATTTATCTACTATCTACCTTTTTTAGTCTGAGACAAACTCGGGACTCGCTTAGAGTCCAGAACTACACCGATTACATCGATTATAATCCCCATAATCCACTGGATATGAAATCAAATCTATAAGGTTTCATTCATTCCTTTATTTATCTTTTTAGCATGATAAAAATTTAGAGCGTGAGGCCTATATATTAACACCTTGTCCATGTGTACGTAAATCTCCCAATTCATATTTGCCTTGGAAGTAGGATGGGATCTAGTATAGATCAGATCACAGACTCACCACTGGAGCGCGCGTTGTTCCCACGAATTTGTATGCATGCATGGGGCGATCGCCCTCCGGCCTGAGTTTACATAGTAGATTTAGGACTGCTATCTTAGTTGCAAGGTCTTCATGAGATATTTGCAATGATTAAATGGGGATGTGACGGGGTTCGTGGTGGCGTAGGATATTTAGGTGGCCAAAGTTCATACATGTGGCAACGCAATGCTTAGATGAGGCCAACATTTCAAGAACGATTCTCAAGCGAGGTAATCGGCCCTGTCCCTTAAGGAATTAGGAAATACATACCATGGGCGAACCAAAAGGTATTTACAGCAAAGACATAAGAGAACCTACAACTACCCTTAGCAACGGAACAAAAAACCACTAGGCACAGATGATCAAAACCACCCTGCAACTGTCAGAGAGGCAAATTAAGATTGCCAGCATCAAAACATTCTTGCTTCCATCCCAAACCTTCAGTAAGAGCAAAAGACGCCAACGAAGATGAGTGTTGCAGAACGCAATCCGTGCCTTAGGCGATGTGCAATAAGTGCACTTTCCAGCTATACTAATCAATGTTACACAAAAAGATACCAGATGAACCATGCTCTCCTCTATTTTTTATTTGCATAAGCAAATCCAAGTGTGGGACCATAATAATAATAATATGCAAAGAACTACCTCTAGTAAGCCAATCAATAGCCAGTATCAAAGCAGCTACTAAATCACTAGTTTCATCTGATGAGATCCTGACATCTGTAAATGCTTCAGTTGGCACCCAGTGTGAGTTAAAAGTCACCATACCAATACCAACGAAAAAGTACTGCGAAACTGTAGATGTGAGCAAGAAGTGTAGGCTTCGTACCAGGAATTGCACATAATAGAGTGGATAATGGAAATGGACAGGCACAAGAATTAGAAAGGGATAAGTGGATGGTAGAAGTGTTCAAAAGACACTGATCCATACACCCTGAGTGAATGACTCATTTCTGCTATTTTCTGGAACTTTTCTTGGAAAGTTACTATGCGCTGAAAATTGCGGAACAGAAAAAGGCAACGAGGCCGAAAATGCTCCTCCGAAAACGTCAATCCTTTGAAAATAGATTCATTCCTCCCACACCAAATAACCCAACTGAGGGCAACCACCTTAATCAGGTAGAACATGTCTCCGGGAGTCCTAAAAATGGGCTTGCTGAGACACTGGATTAACCAATCCTTAGCCGAACCTATAGGGAGAGCAACAATACCTTCAAAGACTCTTGACCACAGTTGATGTGTTTTAGCGCAGCGTAGAAAAAGGTGATCTTGCATTTTAGGGTGCTGAATGCAAAGTGCACATATCTCGGAGACCGGACATTTACGTTTAACTATAAGTGGATACTGCCAGACGTTCATGTAGAAATTGCCATAAAAAGACTTTAATCTTCTCCGGTACCAAAAACTTCCAAAGTTTGGGCCAAATCATAGGAGGCACAAAAAAATCAGGAACACTTCGATTTTCTTTCAATCGTAAGGCTTGATACGTACGAGATGTTGAGAAGATGTCTCTCTCAGCATCCGGCCAATAACAAATATCCTCCACACCAGAGGGAACCAAGTTTCATGATGAGGGATATGATGCGTGGAGGGAAAGTTTGTAGCAAGGATGACAAGTTCCAGCGACAAGTACTAGGGATCAGTAAATCAGAGATACGCCAATGCAAATTATTATCATTTCGAATCGGCACAAAAGATCCGGATGCACTGATGGCAACCAACAATCCATCGAGATAGAAATTGAGCATCTGTTACCAATTCTCCACTGTATTCCTTGCTAAAGAGATCGTTGTCCCACTAAGAGACTACGCCAAATCCAGGAACCTTGTCTTGGATTCCTGGCTCGAAGAAAAGAAGATTGCGAAAAGTATTTCCCTTTGAGAACCCATGCTACGAGAGCTTTAGGCAGGCGCCCAGCAAATTCAGTGAATAGATCTACGATTTGACTCACCAGACCACCAGAATCGCGCTAAAAAGTAATCAAGTTGTCTACACATAGATACAGAGAATTTGTAGATAGACATGTAGTGTATGAGAAGAGATGAAATAACGGAATGGATAAGGGTGGCACGACACGCCTTATGAGAAGAGATGAAAGAACGGAATGGATAAGGGTGGCACAACCCGCCTTATTCAATAACAAATCAAGTCGGTAAGCACACATCTGTCTTGAACCCGCTACACAAGACCACTAAAAATCTCCTTATTTTTACCCCAATATCCTAAGTAATGCCCAACTATTTCCCAAACTCATCCTTCACTTGAAATTCAAATAGTTTATGAACTAAAGCTTTCAGTTCCACCGAAGCATCAGCACTAATCACGCAGTTCTTCGGTTGAACCGGCTTTTTAGCGTCAAGGGGTTGTTCGTTTTTTTTTTCCATCTATATGTTTTTTGGCTTTCTTTTTTTCAGTTTCGGGCTTGTTAGATAGGTGGATACGGCTTGCCAACTGGTGAGTACGGAGCCATAGAAATTGAAAAAGTTCTCGAGACGCCATGGAGTTCATGCAATTACACAGGTTATCTTCTGTAATAGTACCAAACACATGACAAGGTGTTGGCCCATAGTTCTTTTTTATTCTATAATCGATAGTTCTTTGCACATTACTACTTCACTTTGAAACACTTGGTTCCCAAGAAGAAAGCCAAAAGTTTTGGTTCTAACGCCATCTTTTCACATTTAAGCGAATACAAGATTTAATGTACAAATAAACTTTTCCTAAAATTTACTCCGTACAACAACTAACGTTTTCTAGTATAAGGACCATATGGCGATATTAGTGCTTTAATGTTGTGCTAGCCTAGGTACAAGATCGTTGGCACAACTCACATCTTACATAGGCGTTCGACTTGCTTTTTAGCACAAGAGAGGAGTCGTTCTTTTTTCTTTTTCTTTCTATTTCTATTTTTGGCTTTCTTGTTTTTAGTTTCGGGCTTGTTACATAGGTGGATAGGGCTTGCCAACTAGTGAGCATGGAGCGAAAGAAAATCGAGACAATATGGAGTTAGCCTATAACCTGACATTACACAGGTCATCTTCCGTAATAGTACCAAACAAAACATCTCGCAAGGTGTTGCATTGGCGCTAAGTTTCTTTCTTTTTTCAATTGATGATACTTCTTTGTACATTATGCAGTAAGGTTTGAAATACTTGGTTCCCAGCAAAAAGCTACAACTTCTGCTTCAATGCCATCTTTTCACATCTAAGCGGATGCAGTACTTAAATGTATAAATAAACTTTCCTAAAAATTACAGCAACCAACTTTTCTACTATAATAAGGACCATATGGCGATATTGCTACTTTATTGTTGTGCTAGCCTGTGTACAAGATCGTGGGCACAACTCACATTTTACTTAGGTGTGTGTGTGTCTATATATATATTGCCAGGTAAGTAGGGCCGAGTTCCGCACGTGTTGGACCCTACTTACTCCCTTTTTTTTTTATACAAAAAAAAATGATTAATTTTTTCACATCTCCGAGCCTAGTAAGACCACATGTATTGGCAACAAAGCTTTCCTTACCAAACGCGTAGATCAGCTGATAAGAGATTGTCTACTCATGATTACTATATACCTGAAATACTCATGGCCTAGGTGAAAGCAGTAAAAACAAACATACTGCCACTAAATATGTGAATTACGACACTGAAAAAAAATTAAGACATTATAACTTTCCCTCTTATTAACTTTACCGCGCCAATAAATAAAGTGACAAGGAATTAATAGAATTACTAGCACCTTAAGAAATTAAATAAGAGAAAATTTTCGTAGTAGCGTGAAACAAAACCGGAACATCAAAATAATTGTTGTAGTTCACTCGATTTTAATATCCTACCTAATCATATGTATAAGAGAGCCAATTTCTAGCCCCTTCTACTCACCCCATATAAGAGAGCCAATTTCTAACCCCACTATAGAATATAAAGCCAGAAAATCTTGAAAGCAAAAGTAAAAGAAGTAACGATACGCCACTAACTTTCTTCAAATCTATTACTATCGATATGAATTGTAAGCATCAACACATAATTCTCTCCTTCAAAAGGGTACCAATCCAATTTCTCAAGTATAATCAAGGGTAATGTGAGTTCAGTAAAATTTGCACGAGTCACTGAATTTCATCACAAACTTCAGTATACAATTTGTGAAAAATGCACAAGTAATAAAAGTATTAGTTTCATTTGTAGGTGCATGTACTAATAAGATAGACTCGACGGAATTGTACTACTCGCTCACATAATAAACCAATAAATAGCAGAAACGTAATTCTATACAAAAACGTGCTCGTGTTAATGTATCTTTAATTATCTCTGGTGCGGCCTCAGAGAGAGAGAGAGAGAGAGAGAGATCACACTTGACATGATGTTATAGTTCCATCTGTCTTTTATAGTCAAGGCAGTGGTAGGTTTGCGTAAAAATAGATATGTTGAAATCGAGGGCATTTCAAGAAGGTTGTTTTTATAAACGTATATAATAATAACTGTAACAGCAACAAAGAGCCTAAAGGGCAAAGCCTTCAGATTTCGGTACTTGGGAGGATGAAACTAGTAATAGGATAAGCAGAAAATCTACCCAAGCTTGATGCCAATACCATTACCAGAAATGGCACCTTAAAAACATAACCGCCGGTGAGTCAGTAGTTTGATTCCAGACTTCTGCTTCAGCCAACCCATTCTTGTATGCTATGGCTCAATGCGAAATCTCCGGCTCACACAAGTCTGCTGAGTGACTTGATAAGCAACTTTAGATTTCGTCTTGTAGCTTCATCCCCCGTAAAGCCCACAATATCAGAAGTTATTTTCTGCAGTGGTAACAAGACAATTGAAAGGATATGAGAATATAATAACGACCCAAAAGGAATGAAGACAACTGAAAAAATGTGAGTAGCTCAGAACCTCAATGTTCTTCAAAGTAAAAATGAGGGTGTATATGGACTTCTGAATCGATTCAGTGTTCTCTGGGGTCATAATGGATGAGTGAACCCTCCTGCAAAACCAAGGGATATTATAGCAGCGTAACTTTTACCACCATAGTCATCGTAACAGATAAATACATGCTGAATATATCATGTAGAGAAACCCCAGGGGGTGGAAGACGTTGCCGACTCATTATTCCATCTTTCTTTTTGCAGGATTTCAGTCCTTTTTAGGCCAGGCTTGCAACTAGCTATTGTTGAGAGGGATTTGCAACACACTTCAATCTTTTCATAAACCAACTGCTACTGCAACTGATCAGGAATAGCTAGCTCCACTACTTGTCCCAAACAGGTAAATGAGCATTTTTGTTTCTAACAAGAAACTATAAGCAAGGAAGGAGGTCTATACTGTAGAGGTTACTCCAGTGGGTAGTTATGGAAGCTATAAACATCTTGCATTGTAGAGGTGGTGATGTGGCCTTTATAGAGATTAATTGATCATGCTGAGCTACATCTCAAGCAGGATGCACAAATTTTCACTGCTATTTCCCTTTCAGTTTTCGATGTAATTTCAACCACTTCATCTTTTGGACCAATCAAA
This sequence comes from Escallonia rubra, assembly GCA_033065855.1. NCBI lineage: Eukaryota > Viridiplantae > Streptophyta > Magnoliopsida > Escalloniales > Escalloniaceae > Escallonia > Escallonia rubra. The sequence continues at coordinate 200,462 of JAVXUO010001759.1, read as the reverse complement.
CCTGAAGTTGACTACAATATTCTGGACATGATGAATAACCATTTCCAATTTTTTAAAGAAATTCGCCAAAGTATTATTCCCTCCGTCCCAAAATTATTGCTTGCATCTCCTTTTTGGGGACATCCAGATATTATACTTTCTATTCGGGATATAAACATTTACAGTCTCCCATGCTTACCCTGATTATTAACTTATTGAAATCAATGAAGCCCACCTTCTATTAACAATTTCTCAATGATTGGGAGCTAACTCTTTTTGTCAAAGACACTCATTTTTCTCTATATTCACTCCCTGTTAGTTTTTCTTCTCTGCCCAGAACTGTCTCCCTCCAATCACCACCATCTCCCCCTTCCCCCTCACCAGCCAAGCCACTACCCCACGACTATCATTGCTGCCTCCTTTTCTGATCAGCACTGCTATTAACACTAATCTGCAAGCACTCTCTATCTTTCTCTCACGTCAACCACACCGTCCCCTTCGTCCACACTCACCACGGATGATAAGTTGAGCGGCTGAGATGCTATGCGCCACAAATTGGGTTTGATAATATTCTGATGCTTCATCCTAGGCGCCGGGGAAACCGCCTATGGCCGAGGCAAAGTACTATGTGGTCTAGGCAGACGACTAGGCAGTCAAAGGCGAAAAGACTAGTCGGTCAAAAGGCAAGCTGCCTAGACACTGAGGCAGAAGGCGTAGACGACTAGGTGGGCAGAGCTATGCCCTATCCGGCTATTTTATACATTTTCAGTTCAATCTTTCTTTCCACATCAGTTTGGTCTTCTAAATACTCCGAGGGCCACCAAAAGCTAAGTTACATGGACTCCATATGAGTGTCCGCTTCTGGTATGTGTCCAAGTGTCAAGTGCATCTAATTTTCAAAACCAAAGACATGGGGACATCTGCATAATATTCCTATCTGTTGTTATTATTTAGGTGTTCCTTAGTTAGCATGACGCTTTTTGTGACATTGTTTTACTTAAATACTGATATCGTCTAAAAGAGATCACAAACTAAAAGAAACACTATAAGATAGTGTTCTTAGTGACACATCCTATGAGATGTGCTGGAGACACATCTCATACCCATGTCCAAATGTTGAGTATCAGACACAAGTACTTCAGGCATTTCGAAAGTCCATGTAACATTGACCAAAAGTACCCGCCACAACAGGGCAAATTCTCCCTCTTTCCCCACGTCACTTATGCAGGATGTGCAAGATGTGCAACGTCGTCCGACACCCACTGGATGTGCAACATCAACAGAGATCCTCTTTTAATGCCTCTCCACTGACAACGACGGACACAAAGGTTTTGGATGGAGACGATTCGAAGGCCAAGAACAAACTTAAAAGTACAAGTCACTATGGCTTTTAAGCCCATAAAATTTCATAGTTAGTACTTGCTGTGAAGATGCTATTATAATGAATGTCAGATTTTCATGACGGGTTTGAAGCCATTTCAAAACATGCCATCAAATTACAGGAGAAGTGAAAGAAAGGCAAACATACTTTTTTGAGATTATGCATAATGCCTGTAGATAAAAGAACAAAAGCAAACGAAGTTGAAAAACGTATTTTATTCTTTGTTGAAGTTTGTTATGGAAGGAAAACATATCCAAAGTCAACAAAGGAATTCATAAATAAACTTGAGGTTTCGGTTGAATATTCTTGTGACATCGAAATCATCATCGCGGTCCGAGCCTCTGTAGCAAGCTAGTTAGGTCGGCTTCATGAATCCTCTTCTTCCATTCACCACAATCAACGCAAAGCAAGCATTCTCTTATAAATTCCTAGCAGTTAAGGCCCTGTTCAGTTACCTTTTGCTTTTTCAGTTTTTATTTCTGTTTTCCATATCTTGTATTTTCGTTTCCAAAGCGGGTAATTTTCTAAAAAAAGTTTATGCTAATTTTTCACCTAATTTTGTTCGTTTCATTTCCATTTTGAAAACAAAAATGCGTCTGTTTAGCTTTTCCAACATATACTTTGCAGCGTATTTTTACAAAAGGTCCCTACAGTTCATGTTGTGGTATATGGTAATACCCTAAAAGTCCCTTCATATTCCTAACGTCTGACGCAAAAGGGCCCACTAGCTAGATCTTTTGTCGGATTGAGCCAACTTTCCATAACATCTCAACCTTTCTTTTTCATCCGTTTCCAAATCTGGGCCGTTCAAGCCCACCACCACCATCAATACTCATCACCCCCCAAAAATTGGTGGTTGTGGATGGTGCTGTGAGGTTTTTGGTGGTGGTGGTGAGTGGGGATGAAGAGTTGATGACTTGACGATGCAGATGTAACAATTGTTGATTGAGGAAGTGAGCGGTGGTGGTAAGGCATGGATGTATGCGATCGGTGGTCATGGGTGTGAATTAGATCGGTGGTCTTTGGGTGGCGCTACTCTGTGATGTTGGTTTTTCAGGGCAGTTTTGAGATGGATTTGTGGTGGCTGTGAGAGGGTTCAATGGTGGTGAGAGTGGATCAGATCGGTGGTCATGGGTGACGCTACAGTGGTGAAAGTGGTTGTCCAAGGCAGTTTAGAGATGGTTTTGAGGCGGCTACGTGAGTCATGATTGGGTCAGAGGGGATGAGATCGAGGGTGGTTAGTGCTGGCTACAATGGTGAGGCGTGGTTCTTCGTGGTTACACAATGGCGAGGCATGGTTCTTCGTGATGGCTACAGTGGAGGCCGAGGACATGCCATGGTGGTTTTGGCATGGGGAGAGGGAGAGAGAGAGAGAGAGAGAGCAATAATTTTATTTTATTTCTTAGCTTATTCTGACACACTAGAGTTTTGTCATTGAAACTTCTCTATTGTTTGGGTCGTTTTTTTCCGAAACAAAAAACGAAAGAAAAGCCACCAAACAAATTAAGGGCATCTTTTTTTAATCATTACCAAATATGGAAGCACCAACTGCAAACAAACAGACCCCAAGTCTTTTTCCATGCTGCTTCCCAAGTTATCTTCCAACTCCTACCTCGTCTTGCCTCGTCAGCTCGCAATTATTAATTCTTCTTACCAGGGCATGAAACACCATCTAGAGCGATGTTCCCCCGTCTTTTCGCAGAAAGCGTCACACAGCAATTTGTTGCAGATATCCTGTTTCTTACTCTACCCTTTCTTGTCTGGCCATACATCAACCTAAGCATCCACATTTGGGCTACACTCATTTATGTGTACAATCATGATACACTTATTTGCGACATTGTTGTCCCACAAAAACTTCCCTTCAACTTGAGAGGGATATTACAATCATAATAATATCTCCACTATATCATCCGTAAATAACATACATTGTGGGACCTCATCCTGCATATAGTCAAGGGACCTCATCCTACATTACGGGACCTTTTCCTTGCATAACCAAAGTAAAAACATATGGGCATAACGCTGAACATTGGTAAAGTCCAATCATAATTGGAAACTAACTAGTCATTTCATAAGTTATTCTAACTAGTAGTCGCTCTGTCGTTCATATACCTGATCACATCAACATACTAAGTAGGCAATCCATTCTTGTCTAAAGCCCAACACATAACTTTCCTTGGTACCATATAGTATGCTTTTCCAAACCTATGAAAACCATGTGAAGATCATTATCTCCTGTAAATCTTTCCATCGGTTGCTTACTTAAGAAAGCTTCCACAAGGATCTCCCACGCAAAGGTCCCATGCAAAGGCAGAAAACATATGAACAACAAATTTTCTAGCAAAATCGTTACGCCAAATTAAAAAATTGAAAGTGCTAGGAACTTGAAAAACTAGGTCATAAGTGAAAATTATGTGTTATTTTTCCTCGAATATCTTGGGAGACCCAATTGCACTGTAGACTGTGTTCTTACCTTTCGTTCCAGTTGATTTCAGCATAACTGAGAGTGAGATGGGACTCTTCTACAAAGGCAGTTTGACAAAGGAGTTCGATCTCTCGCTTGATGAGCTTGTGGAAGGAAGAGGTTGATGATAGAGGTCCAAAGGAAATTAAACGTGATGAGGCAACTGATGTTGATTGAATCTTGATGGATGGAAGACACTATGTTACATGGACCCTTCACTTCGGGGTGAAGGAGCGGTGTCCAGACGACACGACCCTGACACGGGTACGGGAGCCGTACCGGACCCTTTGGATTGAGATCGGACACGGCTCATGTCTCTATGGCTAATTAGAGGATGAAGAAGATTCTTGGGCAACTTTTAATCCAGGTGAAATGAAGAAGGAAAAAATGAATCTGCAGAAGAAAGAAGAAGAAGCAGAAGATGAGGGAAGAGGAGGAGCAACAACACCAAGGGAGAGAGAATGATTTCTCTGTAACTTCACCTCGAGAGACGCATAAACTTGTCTTGCACTCTTGCAAGTTGAAATGACGACTGAGGAGGGGTTTTCAATCAGCCATAACCTTTTTTTTTGCCTTTTTGCTGTCTCATCTGCCACAAGCCCAGTACTGCTGTACCACACATCCCTGAGATGGGATGCAAAGTATGGCCTCTTAAATGCAAAGCATGGCCTCTTAAATGTTCTTTCAGCCTTTTAACTGTATAATATCTCCAACTATGTTAAAAATCTAAAATATGTTACTTTTTGACAATGGCAGCTCAATTTTTAAATTCATAAATTTTAATGACAACTCAAGAGATACTTCTTTGCCAACCCTCTCCAATGGTCCAATTTAACACATATCTTGATGCTCTACCTCACATTCATAGCATTCTAGTCAGAATATTTATGTATACTATAGTAATTAGTTATATACTTATATATGGTGTTTAGTAGCGCACTATAGTAGGAATATAAATGTAATATATATTATGTATGACGTGTCCCCGTACCCGTGTCCAACTTTTGGACGGTATCCACGTCTCCTAGAATTTCGAAAATAGGCGAGTCCGACACTCGGACACGTACCCGATTCGGATACCGAGACCGAGTCCATGTAACATAGGGAAGACATAAAAACCCACATTGTTTCGTTCACAAATGGAATCTTGCATCACCTTAATAATAATGTTATGTGACTTGTCTAGTTTATTAGTTGGCGTTTTACTATTTCATGAGGTTGGAATGTGCTTGAAACTTATATCAATGTGCCGATACTTAAAATATATAAAACAATTTACCGATGTCTCCCAGTGTCAAAAGTTTGCTGTCTCAGAAATTGGCGGTTCTGACGTCCCCATCGCTCTTGGTGTTTCGCTGTATTTTCTTTTAGTAACAAGTGTAGTCCACTTATACCCATTTGCACTCATTTTTGGTCACAGAAGGTCTTAAAAGCACACAGTTATCAATCATATAGATGATAACTATTCTACTCTATATACCTACAGGGACGTGGAATTTTGTCTACAATTTGGGACACATTTTGAAAGGTTTCGTCGGTTGAAAGATCAAAGAGGATGAGAGTAGACTAAATTCACATTGCATATAAATAGGAGCAAACTTCTTGTTAGTGAAGAAATAAGAACCTCCACACGAGATGATTGAGGATCAAATTGGAAGTCCGGAGGTTTGTTATCCAGATATTGTCAACAGCTTCCTTGACATGTGTGTAAAATACGTTTCTGGTATGAAAAAAGTAATTCATATGCATTTATATGCACATAGAGATGCTGTACTAAACTAAATTTAACATTGATAGTTGAAGCTACTATACAATGTGCCAGCACCTGAACTTGAGACCTGAAGCTGAACTGCTGAAGGAATTTTTCTATTGTATGGGGAAGGTGAGGTTAGACCAAAGAACCCTGGTATCAGGAGAAGATAAAACCGTTGATAATGGGTTAGAAAACGAAAGTTCTATTCAGAGGAGAAGGTCTGGGAGTATAAATTTGAGTCGTATTCAAGCTAAACAGCATCTCCTGAAGACTATAGCACTTCCAAATACCACAAACATACAATGTATACAAATAATTAGAAATAAAACGGAAGTGGGTATACCCACACCCACTTATTATTGAACAACTATACTTTTCCAGAGAAATTGGATTCAGTATATTCTAACAATCCTAGCACTTAAATCACATTTGCCCATATGCAGACACAACATACAGACTTGCAACATTTAAACATACCTTAAATCCTCAGTTGCTTCTGTCAGGCTTTTGGTCAAACTCTCCACTTCTTTCAGCAAACCGCTATCACGAACTTCAGTTAGCAAAGGTTGAACATCTTCAGCCATGGCTTGAATCTGAGAAACCACTACATCAAAAAAAGAGTGTCCATGCATGAGAATACGTCAAAAACCTTTTTACAAGAATGATTCTAAAGATCGTCAGCGTCATGATAAATTATCGACATCTAATCGGTCCAAATGCAGAAAAGCAAGAAGGTACTGCCATTTGTCTCTCAAACATTAACCTTCGTAAGATTTGATACTAAATAATAGCAGTTCCAGTTACATAGCATGCTTCAACTCACTAAAACAGATATATTTGCGGTAGAAAAACTACCATCACTAAAAAGTAAAAGTATGTCAGTTGCAATATAAAATTGGCCGATATAGCCCAGAAATTGGCTCAATTTTCGGCCGCCAATCAATAGAAACTTACCCTGAATCAAATATATCTAGCTAATATACAAAGCGGGTTCGCAGATTATATAAACATATAAGTAAAATATGGGCCCAAACAGTGAGACATTGTTCAGAAAAAACAACAAGTTTCAAGTGAGAACGGCATTATACAAATAGACACATTTTTTTGCAAAGCCTGATCTACAATAGGCGTCATGCAGCTCCTCCACATGCTTCCTTTGCTCCAAAATCCTAATCCTTTAGATGGTGATTTGAGTGTAAAGTGTCAAGCACATATCTCCTTTGAAATTTATTATTTACCTCCTCAAAAGTGCAGGTCAGACTTCAGCAATACCCTTTTACCAGTGAATTTGAAAAGATTACAGACCACAGACGACTTCTACTGTTGGCATTTTTGCCAAACAAGCTCCAAAACAATGCAGCGACACAGGTCTCTGATATCTCTGTTTCAAGATCTATGGTTACCAGGCGTTTCCCCCACCGGCACCCGCTACTACCACTCTGACTTCTCTGCTACAGCTCAGAACCTCTCTCTCTCCTCTGTTCTTTGTTACCAAAGTATGGCACCACTTTCATCTAATCTTTGAGATTGTTCAAGAACTTTATACGGGTAAACTATCCTCTGCTTATGATATGTGCACCATGCGGATCTAATGCTGTACAAGGCGTCGGATGAATTGTACTATAAGCTACTGGTATTGTAATGAACTTGGATTGCTTAATTAGCAAATCTACTATGACCATTAAAAGGAAAAGCTCATGCAATACTTCAAGCTACTTGTCGGTTTTAGAGTATGTCGTTTTATTCTAAAATTATTAAAATACCAATGCATGTTTAATTATCAGGATTTGCGAGCAAGGGCCAAGGTATGCTGAGTAAAAGCACGCTGCCCAATAAACACCAAAATAGTCGACTTGCTTTGACCATAAAAAGGAGAAACTAATGTTGTACTTCAAGCTACTTGTTGATGTTGGAGTATGCATTTTGTTCTAAAAAAATTTAAATACTTAAGAGTTTCAGAAAAGATTAACTTTGAGTCTGTTTATATGTCAGGTTATCCATTGCTCAAAATTCCTAAGCGAACATCTATAAGCATTTTGCGGCGAACAATGGTGTCAGATGAATAGAATATAGACGAAAACCAGGAAACTATCTGCTTTGTGAATGATCACCGTGTTGAGAGGAAATTACGGAAAACACTAGAGTGATTGCAAATTTTGAGAACCTGCTCCTCAAGGATGAAACAGGTTCTTGACCATGCATTCCGCGGAAAAAGAAGACCCGCAAAAAGCCTAAGAAAAATAAGCGACACCTTTATACACTTTAATGTACTAGAGCAATGGCAAACATTCAACAGGAAGCCCTGAATCTTCATTGAAGTGAATCTAATAGTCTTCACTTCAGAGCTTTCCAGTGCCAAGGCGCTCGAAACTTCACATCAGTAAGGAACTCAGAGAAGAGAACATGAAGCAAATATGAAGCAGAGACACTGTAAATTGGGTGCTTTATTTGTGTTGGTATCAGCGTTAAATAGGCATGCATATGTACCAGAATCACAACATACATAGTCTGACATTATCTAAACAATCAGCTTCCTCAGCTTCTCTTCTGTTATTTCTTTAATTGTCAAAAGAGGGGAATTGCTCGTTTAAATAATGTCAGACCATGTAGGGTACTATTCTGATACATACACATGCTTATACAATGCATACCTTTTACAAATGTGGACACAAGTGCAACTAAGGCACCCCATCTTTAGTATTTGGGCTTCCCTAAATCTTATGGTTTGTTTGGAGCACAATTGAAAATTTAGAAGAATGACAAGGTAGAACAGAAGTTCCATTGTGGTTTGTTTTTGTTAGAGAAACAGAGAGAGAAAGAACTGGAGGATGATGGAACTTACAGATGCAAGAGATATAGGAGAAAAGATGTTATTTGATGCCTAGTGTCACGGCACTAAAGACTTCCCTAAGTCGACCGTCCGGCACATAGCTAGATCAATCCCCCGCTTGCACGCTAAGTCAGCCTACCCTTTGAACTGGGCGATGTTAGAAGCAAATGAACAAGAAGACACAAGAGTTTGGGGACTAAATCCCACTATATTGCTTAGAGAAAGCTTGGTACAAGGATACACACTCTAGATAACACTCCCTCTAGATGTCTTGGATCTCTCTGAGATATATCCCCTCGTGGATGCCTTGGCCAAGTGAGGCCTTGGCTTTATATACTAGTCCACCTCCTCAACGGACGGTGGAGATACATCTCATCCTACGGTGTACATTTGCCCTCCAGAACTCTCTACAATATTCACAAGCCTCTCTACTATTCTAGACTACTCCTAGAATACTCTTCTACCATTATAGAGCTATCCACCACTACTCTAGAATATACACATATGTACAAGAACAAAGTGTGTAGAGAAGTGCGGAACGTTCCGGAGACCACTCATCACCAAGTAAGCGTCCCAAAAGCGCTCCGCAAGAGCCTAGTAAGAGCCCGCATGACATAACCTCCAAAAATGGCATCCTTCTAAATCAGTCCGTGACATTCTCCCCCACCTAATTTGGCGACGACCTCGTCGCAACCTCCTCGTGATAGCAATCCACGAGGTCTTTGAATTGCCAAAGCTCTTCCGCTGGTTCCCATGTCGCTTCGTGCTCCGGCAATCCTTTCTTTCCATTTGACTAAGTAATGCTGCTGCGGTGGACTTCCTCGACTCCGCTCAAGTTTGTCTCCAAACACATACTCGGCCACTTTAACATAGGTCTTCACCTTGGCTGTTGGTGCCCTATGACTTTTCCCACATCTCGCGTCTTCCACATCCCTATAGCGAGGTTTTAGCAAGCTCGCGTTGAAGACCAGTTGAATCTTCGACTTTGGCGGCAATTGCACCCTGTAGGACGCCTTTCCAACCTTAGCCATCACCCGAAAGGGTCCCTTGTACCTTCGTACCACCCTCTCGTGCTCCTTCCTTAGGGTCTTGACCAACACCAAGTCCCCAAGGTTGTACCCTCTCGGCCACCGTCTCGCATGCTTGTCTTGTTTTGCCACATGACAAGTCTTCTCTTGCGTCGTGTGTCTCCCCTTGGTCTTGGACACAATCGCCACTCCCTCCAACTTTTGTGGCGCCATCCTATATGGTGCCACGGATGGTAGCTTGGCCCCCCGGTCAAGTTTGCCTTGATCATCCACCTTCCTCCTAGGTGGTCGCCGCTTCTCGAACTCGCGCGGCATACGTTCTTGTTCCCTTCAAGAACGTCATCTACCTCCCTTGGTAGGTCACGCAGCAGAGTATCCTTCCTCCTCTTGAGGACGCGCACCATCTCCTTTGGTGGCTGCTGAGTCGATGGCACGACGTGGTCTTCCCTCTTGAGATTCGCCAAGCAAGTGCCCTCAGCCTTCTTGGCTTTCTCCTCTTCGACTCCTTCCACTAGCCGCATACCCGATAGCCACATAGATGAAAAAGGCTTGGAGCTAGATGTTTCCCAGAACATAGGCACCACACAAGCCGCGCCCTTCTCCATGATTTGCATCGCACTATTGTAGGTCGACACTAAGGCGTTCACTTGCCTTAGGAAATTAAGGCCTAGCACGACCTTGAAGTCATCCATATGCGCCACGGAGAAATCCACTAATCCCCTCCACGCACCAAGGCACATTTCCACCCGTCGAATCGTGCCTTGTAGGGGCCTTGCTTTGGTGTTGACGATCTTCTACCATCCTCCCCCATCAACCTCGTTGAGGCCTAATCGCTCGGCCTCCTCCATCGTCATGAAGTTATGAGTTGCCTACGTATCAACCAACACTTACGCGGGCTTCCCCTTCAACTTCGCTTCCACATAGAGTAACCCTTTGTTCGTTGGTGCTTGTCCCTCACCCGTCGGGACTTGTAGCACATTCTTTGTTTGAAACGCGTTCAAAACTTGGAGTGAGCCTATGCGCATGGCCTCACGCTCGAACTCCTCCTTCTCCTTCTCCTTGACTAAGGCATCTAGCTTGCCTTGTCGCGGATAATCCCTTGCCCAATGCGGCCCTCTGCAAAAGAAGCAATCCTTACGTTTCTCTTATAGCTTTCCGTGGCCTTTGGTCTTGCTTGTGCTAGTGTGGTTGTTCCCCTTATGCCACGCCTTAGGACTTCATCCCCCACCATTGGCGTGGTTACCTTTCAAGGCTTCATCTACCCCCTTCGCCTTTGGAGAGTCGCCGCCTCTATCATACTCCGTCAACAACTCTGCCATTGCTATGGCTTCATCGACATTCTTCATGCCCTTGTTTGAAGTTCCTTCTTGGACCAATTTTGGAGGCCGTCGACGAAGTTGAAGAGAAGGTCTTCCTCCGCCGTATTCGGACGCATAAGGGGTCGTAAACTTCTTCATGTACTCACTTATTGAGCCCTTATGTTTCAATTCCTTCATCTTTTTCCTAGCTTCATAAGCTACATTCTCCAGATAGAATTGCTTCTTAATCTCCCTTTTAAACACCTCCCAAGTTTTAATGGTGTATAACCCCTTTTCTATATCACAATGTTTTCTACGCCACCATAGAGGTAGCAGTGTCCATAAGATAGAGAGCGGCAGTTCTTACCTCCATTGCTTCGTCCTCTATGCTAGCACCCTCAAAATATCGCTCCATGTGCCATAAGAAGTTGTCAAGCTCCTTGGCATCTCTCTTGCCTCCGAACTCTTTAGGCTTCGCCGCGTCCACCCTTGGACTAGGAGTAGCAACCGCACCACCCACGATGGCCCCCTTGCACATCACCGAGTTTTGCTTTGTCTCCTCTACGCCAACCCTCATCACGTCGAGTTGTTCTAGTAGATTAGCAAACAACTCCGTGAACCTTGCGCACAGCTCATCTTAGGCACCCACCACCCTCTTGAGCGTCTCGAGCTCCTCCAAGACGTGTTCCTGCAACATCTGTAGGTTTTGCTCGACCATCCCCACTCGATCCTTGACATCGCACATCGCAATCTCCAAGTGACTCGTTCAGCCATCCAAAGCAGCAAGAGCATCCCTCGACTTGCTTCGGCCTCGACCACCCTTCTTCCCACCGGGTGGTGGTAGTGGATCTCGCCCACGTTCCACAACCATCTCCTCGGACATCCCTAACGTTCCAACACTAGTGTCCTTCCCTACCATCACTGCTCCTTGCTTGGCACGACGCCTCGCAACCAAGCTCCGATACCACCTGTCACGGCACTAAAGACTTCCCTAAGTCAACCGTGCAGCACTTAGCTAGATCAAGCCCCCGCTTGCACGCTAAGTCAGCCTACCCCTTGAGCTGAGCGATGTTAGAAGCAAATGAACAATATAGTGGGAATAAATCCCACTATATTGCTTAAAGAAAGCTTAGTAAAAGGATACACACTCTAGATGACACTCCCTCTAGATGTCTTGGATCTCTCTTAGATCTATCCCCTCATGGATGTCTAGGGATGGCAATTTGATCCGCACCCGGTGGATATCCGCCCCGCCCCGATCCTATAGGAGCGGATTTTTTTGACTTTGAGCGGGTCATGGGGCGGGTATGGTAATAAAATTTTAAACCCGCAGCGGGTACGGGTCGGATATGGTATTAGTCTACACCGCCCCGGTATCCGACCCGTACCCGCCCCCGCATTTTTACATAACCCTAAATCTGATGAATCTGGGCCGTTCATCTTGGCCTTATAAATATTGCAACAGAAACCCTAGCCACACTTTCTCTTTCCCTTCTTTTCATCTTCTTTCAGCCGCACTCCTTTTCTTCCCTCTGCAGCTTCCACAAATTCCACCCAGCCATGTGTCCACAAACCACCTCACCACTTCCATTATCTCTGCGCTGCTTTCACCCATGCATTTCAGATTTGGTCACCACCTCCACGGATCACTCCAGCGCTCCTTCACCGTCGCATCTCGACCGCGCTTCTGAGATTGCAACGTCACTGATCTCGATCACTCCTTCATCAGTGCTTCTCGACTACTCCTTCATCGTCATCCATTTCGATTTCAGTTGTGGCTTCTAAATTCGCAACAGTCGCATCTCTCTAGATCGGGGCGGAGCGGGGCAGACCGGTTTTTTTCATATCCTATCGGATCGGGGATGGTAATCGTGTATCTTGACCCAATGGCGGGGCGGGGCGGAGTCGCGTATCTTGACTACCAGGGCGGGTTCAGATATCATGAAATTCGCATCCGACCCGCCCCATTGCCATTCCTATGGATGTCTTGGCCAAGTGAGGACTTGGCTTTATATACTAGTCCACCTCCTCAACGGACGGTGGAGATACTTCGCATCCTACGGTGTACATTTACCCTCTAGAACTCTCTATAATATTCACAAGCCTCTCTACTATTCTAGACTCATCCTAGAATACTCTTCTACCATTCTAGAGCTATCCACCACTACTCTAGAATATACACATATGTACAAGAACAAGGTGTCAAAGTGTGTAGAGAAGTGCGGAACCTTCTGGAGACCTTGCCCACTCATCGCCAATTATGCGTCCCATAAGCGCTCTGCAAGCGCCTAGTAAGCGCCCGCATGGCGTAACCTCCAAAAATGGCCTCCTTCTAAATCAGTCCGTGACACTGGGCTCCCCTCAGTCGTCAAGAATGTCAAGGACGAAGCATATCTGAACTAGAGGAAAAAGAAACGAACTTTCTTTGACGCTACGCTACATAATCTCGGTGTCGGTGTCCGGACTGGGTAAGTGTCCAAGAGTAGGACTCGCCTATTTTTGGAATTTTTTAAAACAGGGATATGGATCCCTAAATGGACACGAAGTTGGACACGGACATGGGGACACATCTGAACTTATAGGTTGATTTTGTAAATCAACGATAGACATGTAATGTTATGAATTTTATATGGGTTACACGCGAGTATTTTACTTAATTTTGGGTTGCATTCAATATTGTGTCAGCCTCTCTCGTGACTAAACGTACAGGCCCCCCCCCCCCCCCCCCACACCCCGGGGCTCCTCCTCCTGCTTCATCGCTCATGGAGCAAATCTACAGCCCTTCTTCTTTCTTCGATCTTCTTCCACTGTCACCCTCCAACACAATTGTCAACATGGTGTGTCCATCAAGGGAACGACAAGTGTAGTGTCCATGTCAGGTCGAGTCGACACCGCGTTTTCACCCCAAAGTGAAGGGTCTGTTTAACATAGCTTTGACATGATTATTTGACATTAAAAGTGTGCAAAAATGAACATTTAATTGCCTTACTGCTTAGGAAAATTAATTAGACAAGCATATTAGATTATGCTATTAAGTACAATGGTTGATATGTCATGTCAAACAAGGGAAAAAATAAGGCTATAAATTAAAATTGCCGGTGACAATTAGTTTTGTTTTGTTTGAAGTAATAAATTTTAGAATCTTTACTTTAGCTTTTGTTAATTCTTTTCAAATAAGGAAAAGCGAGATCCTTTTATGAGAGATAGAGAGAACGAGTATGTTTTTCTCTTTTTGAAGAGAGAAGATTAAAAGATGTGATTTTCAGGAAAGTTCGTCCTTTGGGGAAAGTTAAAGCATATGGGTCCACAACTTTCTTGCTAAATGAATGCCTCAAAGAGTGCACGAAACTAATGGGTCCATAACTTTCTTGCTAAATGAATGCCTAAAAGAGTGCACTAAACTTTCTTTCTTTTTCGTTGTCCTTTCTATTCTCGTTCATTGGAAGGGACCTTAGAGAAGATTAACTTTTCCCCTCCAATATTTCCATTTTTTGGAAGGAAAAAAAAAATGTTGTACTATGAGGGGAATTGCATCCTTCTGCCTTATGTTCTACCCCAAGAAATAGTCCTCCTCCAAATTTCATATTCATCACCCCCATGCCCCAAGTCATGGTTTCCTAGTAGAGTGCTGAGCTTGTATGGCTCTACCTTTGCCTTCTTTCAATTCTTTAAGGTTGCAAGTAGGAGAATGTGTGAGTGCGATCTGAAATAGCACGTTAAATAAAAGTAGCAAGTCAACTTCTATTGAAAACCACCTACCCACCTCACCTCCCCCTCCCCCCCCTCCCTCCCCCCCCCCCCACCCACCAACAACTCCTTCCCTCCCTAAACCATCCGGTGCCCAGTGAATAAAGATAATTCTCGGCTCACACCCACCAAGAAGAAATCCGTCGTGTACCTGGTCATTGCTAGGTTATAAGGATGGGCCTATGTAGATATATTTTCTGCATAGATTTAAGTGCAAATCTACAAAAACCGTGAGGTTGGGCTTGATGATTATGGTCAGTCCCTCAACCTGGTCATCATCTGTTTCTCAACCAGGTTATGGTCAATCCCCGCCAAATTTTATTCCATGGTCAGTCAGCAACCAGCAAGGAGAATTCTGAATCTGCTGGCCATGGTAACGTCAGCAACCCACCATCAGAGAGCCAGACTTCTCCATTTGGAGTTAGGGCAATACCACTTGTGCACCTCCACGTGCACAGTTCTCTACATTTGGGCTGCGGCATATATATTTACCGAAGATAGAGACGTGGGAAGAGAGAGAGAGAGAGAGACATAGTAAACTGAGTCGAAGAGGTTGGTTTAAAGTAAACAAAAACGATTTAAGAGAAGACTGAACAAAACTACACAATTTTGATTGCTAGCCTTAGGTAACTTACCTAGGGCTAGCCAAGTATTCGCTTTCCTCTATATATAAGTTATCCGTACATACATAAATATAGATGAGGGCTGATCCACTGCCACCGCTAGCAACTTCCCTAAGTTGCCAGTGCTGATCTGACCATCAATACACAATCTCTGGACGGTCCGGATTCATTTTTTTTTTTTTCACCCTTTGCATAACGCCCTCCCCCCTCTCTCTGCCACCGCACCTCTACCACACCAAGCATCACTAAAACCACCACATATCCGCCGTACAGTGCTCACTATAAACCTGGAAAAGACAACATGGAGACCGTCTCATATCTAAAGGACAAATCACATAAATCAGTCCACTTTCTCCTTCGTCGACTTCCATTTTCTTCTTCTTCTTCCATTGTTCTTGTCTCTGTATCAAAGGAAAAATTGGGTGGGTTGTAATGGGTTTGAGTTCAAAATTGGTGGCGGCAGTTTGGATGGTGGTGGTTGGGGGCAGGGGCAATTCGGATGGTAGCGACGGGGGCGACGGCAGTTTGGAAAATGGTGGCTGGGGCAGCAGCAGTTTCAATGGTGGTGGTTGGGGTGACGGCAGTTTTAATGGGGGTGGTTAGGGCGGCTGTAGTTTGAATAGTAGTGATCAGGGCAGCATCAGATTGGATGGTGGTGGTTGGTAACGGTGACGATTAGATGGTGGTGGTCGGTGACGGTGGTGTTGGATATAGTGTTACAAAACCTTCATCTTTTTCAGTACTTCAAACCCAAGATTAATTTTGAATCATAATCTTCTTTTGGTCTCTTCTTGATTTGGTTTTGATTCATGGTGGTGATTGCTAAGTGGTTGCTAAGTTGAGTGAGAAACCAAAAGAACAAAACTACACCATCTGCTTGTCTGGAAAATGAAATAGAGAAGATGACTAACTGACAAGGGGGAAATATGTCAATTGGTCCGTCCAGTGGGTAATCAGGCGAACGACTAAAATTTGCTAAAATATAAGCCATCTTGGCTGTTCAGGGTGCTGAGATGCATAAAGAACTTGCCAACAGTGGCAGTGAATTAGCTCCCTATATACATACATGTCCATTTACATTTATAACATAGATATAAAGACACAAATATATACCCACACTCGTATAAATACCTGTGTATATATATTTATATATAGAGGGAGAGGGAGAGGGAGAGAGAGAGATGGAGAGATAGAGAGAGATCTAAAAGTTGCATATACTGAGATCAACAGATGAAGTGTCACCATAGAGATTAAAACAACATGTAAGTTCTACCTAGAAAAAAATTCTTTATCTAGGATAACTGAGTTCTATCCAGTACCATCTTAATATGCCAAAACATCAGGACTGGAACAGAGTCCAATATTTGTCGTATCAAGATTTACTTATGACCCCTATCCAAAATAGCATCAGTATCGTACAATACAATGCGATATAGGTATGAAATGATAACAACTAGTCATCTATTATGCTTGTCAAAGTTGACAGTGTATCTTAGGATACAGCACATGTATTTTGCAATATTCCTGTCTTACAATACCTGATACAATTTGTCCAGCCCTTGCAAGCCAAACAATCTATTCTACACTGTCATTTCATTCTGCTTCACATTCCCAGATTTCTTTATTCAGATAGTCATCTATAACAAATCAAAAAAGGGTGCAAATTTGTAAATGCCCGGACTTGTGTGATGTACCTGTACTTTAGTTTTATTTACCTCCTCTCTTCAGATTGTGATTCATGCTATACTGACCTATAAAATCAAGACTTGTAATATGTTTCTTTTCAGCAAAGGAAATTGTGTTTTCCTATCATGTCTCGTGCTAGCACTATGACCAACTATTATCTGCTAAAAGTTCTGAGAGAAGGAACCGCATATTACGATTCACAATATGACATAACACTAACATTTCAATGCTTGATACACATCTCGATTTGACAATTATGACAACTTCCACATCACTGTTCAACCATAGATACTGCTTGGCAGTCCTGAAGCCCAACTTATCTTTGTGTTCCTTTGAAAAAAATATTTATCTTTCGGCTCCTTTACCTGCCCAGGAGAAGTATACAATCTCGCTTTCGACATAGCCAATACAACGTGCAGTTCCAAGTCCACCAGGCAAAGGGAAGATAGGAAAAAGAGATGGATCCGATGCAAACCAGATTACCTCAATAGAAGGCCTGGAAGCCTCTCTCTTGGAACTAACAATCAAACCGAGAATAGGAAAGAGATGGCTTCTGGACCTATAAGAAGTCCTTCAACAGGTATCCTTTATTGATCGTAATTCTTAAATCTCATTTGTTAGAACTTTGAGGAACCCTAATTGAGATATAACTTCTAATACACAAACATAGCTTTCCATTGACAAAAAAAAAAAAGTAGTCAAAAGAGCTAAATACATCCTAGGTAAATTACATAGTTTAAGACGTATAAGTCACACCTTTGTAAGCAGCGGTCTTGCCTCCTCAATAACAGATGAAGCTCGCTCAGCCAATGAATAGGCATTGGTAATACCAATTTCTTCCACTTCACGCCCAAGGCGGGTGAATATGCCAACTAATGCATCCAAACTCACTCCTTGATATCCTTTTATCTTTTGCCTATCACATAAAATTAGACCTTCTTTGACACATCTGGAGTCAAGAGGCCCTACTGAAGGCATTGGAATTGGATCTCGAGGTGTGATATCAATCATGGTTTCCATAAGAAGACCAGATTGGTTCACTTCAATTAGTGAATTCCGAGGTATAATTATCTTGTCATCTTCAACCTACAAAATACAAGTATAGGTGACATATTTAAGAAAATGCCCACTCCATAAGCATTACACCTTCCATCTCTACTTTTTGTCCCATTGGCTTTCGTAGTATATCTAAAATACAATTCAAGCATCTATCCGTAGGATTGAACTCAAATAGTAATTCCATATAAAAAAAGAGTAAATTTATAGTTCACATGTTCAAATTATGTTTTAGACATACCGAAAAGGCAAACGGGACAAAAATATAGAATGGGTGTGTGTGTGGGTGGTGGTGTGGTGTGTGTGTGTGTGTGTGGGTGGGTGGGTGGGGGGGGGGGGGGGGGGCGGTGGGAAATACAAGGTTACAAGGTTTTGTACATTTAGTTTACCTCCACAACTGCTTCAATATTTCTCAATGACGGATCAACGCGGATGACATTACCAACAGTAACACCTCGAATCCTCACAGGCGTGCCCGTACAAATCCCGCACGCTTGTGAGAACTCAAGCACCGCCAAATATTTCCTGAACTTGGACCGCAGCTGAAACCCCTTCAACCAGACCAAACTGAGCGCAAGTAAAACCGCACCCGACACAACAAACAGCCCCACGCCGCCTTCCCAAATGCTCCTCCTACCGAACCCAAAATCGCTCAGCGGCCGCAGCGTGTTTCTCCATATGTTCCTGGGTATGTCCAGAACAAGTGCTAATGGGTTCTTTTGCTCAGATGAAGAAGTGGGTTGCTGGCTATTTTGGGTATCTTGTGATGTAGCTCTTACTCTAAGTATTTTCTTTCTGGGTCTTGACAGCAAACTGGGTAAATGACTGGAAAAGCCGCTACGTGGATTAGGGTTGGCTGTGTGTGAAGATAGCAGAGTAGGGCATGTTGAGACTTGAACTACGGCATTTCCAACCATCTTCACACACCAGTCCAATCCTTTAATTTAGATGGGTGCAAGAATTTGGGGTGCGTAGTTAAACCCTAGAAAAGAGAATGGTGCATTTCTGGGAAGGTGGAAATTGGCACTTTAGGCAAGTATCACAGATGTAAAGAGTCGAGAGAAAGTACCATTTTGCTTTTGGGGAATTGGGAGATGTCGCCGGTGAAGTGTTGGGCACTGATAACCCTAGCTCCCCGCGATTTTAGGTGTGTTGGTGAGTGAGAAGACTGACAGATGACGACGATGGTGTTGTGCAGTGGCGAAACAAATGAATCGGGTTCAATTGGCTGTGCCCGGTTGTACAATTTGGACTCGGTTATTATGCTACAGTTTTGGATCCATGTTATGTGGGGGGAACCTGTTGCTTTCTTGAAGGATCCGAATTTGGGGGTCCGAGCTTTACATGTAGCCGGCAAAAAGCCTAGTATAGCCTCAATATCTCCAAACTAGGATATAATAATTACACTCAATCTTATGTACTTTCAAAAAATTTTAAGGGATAATTGCGTAAAATACCTCTATAGTTTGGGGTAATTGTAAAAACACCCCTCTTGTTATAAAAATTGTAAAAAGACACCCGAGATTGCAAATGTGTTGCAACTGTTAGAAAAGTCATCTAAATTAACGATGCGTGGTTTTCACGCTCTTGAAAAATGTGTGAAGTAAAAAATTTTATAATAAAAAGACTAAAGTACCCTCCCTCTTTTTATCTCTCCCAAACAAGTCTCAATTCCACCAAAACTAAACCCTAGCCGCCACCCTCACTACCACCGCCCCAGTCTGCCACCTGCACCACCCATAACCGGCGCCACTGCCACCCCGGCCCTGTGCGCCTAACAGCAGCTGGACCCGTCACCGTGCGCCGCCGGTGTAAGCCCCTTCACAATCCCGCCTCCACCACCTCGTCTGCCACTTGCGCCACCCACAACCGGCGCCACCCTATTTCTCATCCAATCCCGCCGCTGCCAACTTCTGCAGACAATCCCATCACCGCCAACAGCCCACCCAATCTCGCCGCCACCATCACCGCGAATGTCGCAGCTGCCATCACCGCCTAGTCCCGCTGCAGCCATCACCCCCAAACCAATCCCACAACAATTCGAACCCTAATCGAAACCCCAAACTTAGATCAAACCCTAATCAAACCCCGAAACTTAGATCGAACCTTAATCCCGTGTTGAGGCCACCAACATTCGAACCCTAATCGATCCCCGCTTGCGCCTTCGTGCATGTCCAGATCTATGCCAAACAAGACAGATCCCATCGATCCCCGCTTGCGCCGCCGCGAGCCCGCCATCGATCCAAGGCAGCTGGCCTTCGTGCATGTCCAGATTTGTTACGGGTGCATGCCAAACAAGACAGATCCCATCGATCTTTCTCCACGAGTCTCGTGGAGAAGGAGAGAATCAGATAAGGAAAAGTGGTAAAAGCGTACCATTTTCATTTATATAGAAGGGCAATTTGGACATTTTTGCCATTCTGTTACGGAAATTTGACGGTGCAACACATTTGCAATCTCGGGTGTCTTTTTGCAATTTTTGTAACAAGATGGGTGTTTTTGCAACTACCCCAAACCACATGGGTATTTTACGCAATTTTCCATTTTTTAAAGATCCGTGATACATATATATTTTTCTTTATAACACCAGTTATATTTAATATACTTTATACATATCTCATTATATTTATTTTTACAATGAGACCTTTCTTACCTTTAACTCATAAAATATGTATTTATCCCCCATCTTTCTGTCACTTTCTTTCACTATTCCTACCACACACAAACACGCTCACTCGCACACTCACGCGCACACGCACACACACGGATCTACACAGATACAGTGCATCCTACACACACATTTAATAATAATGTGTGTGTCTGCGTGTGTACGTGTTTGAATGTGTGCATGTGTGTCTCTGAATTCAATCGGTTTGTGTTTTTGTGTTTATTATTGTGGGGGAATTAAGTCAAATATGTACATGCGCGCGCATGTGCGGGTGTGTATACATGTGATTAACGTAGAATTCAATTAATCAGCGTGTGTGCATGTGTGTGTGTGTGATTGTTGCTCTCTCTCTCTCTCTCTCTCTGCGTGTGTGTGCACGCGTGCGCGCCCGTGTGTGTGATTGTGAGTGAATTCAATAAGTGTGTGTTTGCACGCTTGTGCGTGTTTGTGTGAAACTATGAATCAATTTAATTGATTAGCATGTGTGCGCATGGTATTGGTTGGGGGGTGTGGGGGGGGTGGGGTCACGGTTGTGCTCGGGGGTTAGTGGTGGTGTTGGATTTGAAAGGGGAAGATCAAGATGAGGGGGTGTTCGATTAGAAAGAAAAAT
Source organism: Escallonia rubra (assembly GCA_033065855.1). Lineage (NCBI taxonomy): Eukaryota > Viridiplantae > Streptophyta > Magnoliopsida > Escalloniales > Escalloniaceae > Escallonia > Escallonia rubra. Next base: position 179,336 of record JAVXUO010001759.1, on the reverse strand, counting down.
GAAAAGAAAGAAAGAAAGATTGGGGGTTGGGGTGTGGGGTTGGGGTTGGGGTTGGGGTTGGGGGGGAGGGGGGGTAGCGTATGAGAGGAAATTCAACATAAAACAAAGGGTTCAATTATTCATTTTCCAAAATATGTTACCTTTGTTTGTATTCCGTCCGGTCAAAGGACGAACTTTATATTTTCCACAGTCAATGGACACACATGTAATTACAACCTAATCTTAAGGGGTTCAATGATATTTTCCCAAATTTAAAGTATCAACCACGTCTAGCAGCTTACTATATAAGTATGTTGGCTTCAGCTTTTAAATATTTATCCTCTTCAACCAACTCTTAGAGGAAATATTTAGCTTTGACAATGAGTAATCTTCCAGTTTAAAACTGGTGGATTTAACCTTGAAGGTGGTGTGCATTCTAGTATTACGCTTGACTTTTGTTGCTAAAAGTACTGATTTCATTTCACTAATGAACTTTAGAATAGATTTGATTTTTGCTACTTCAACTCTCATCACTGAATGGCTGACAGCATGGCGCACTGTTGAACACCAACTTTAAGTTGTTCTTTTATTCTTGTGCCTTTGATATCTAATTCTAGACTCGCTGCTTGTGAGAACTCTCGTGTCTCATGTTGTTTCCTTTGACTTTAAGACATATGTCTTGTATTGTAGACAAACAAGCCCCTCCATCCATAGCATAAGTTGGTTCCAAGTAAAAACAAAATTCTAGTCCCATTAGAAAGATCTGCAGTGGAAGAAGAAACATGTAGAATCTACATCTCGATTAGTTTGTAGTGTTCAGTACAAATATAGAATGACGTTATGGCTGATCAGAGCTTGAACCTCTGCTCATTTGAGGGGAAATAGAGGATTAATCGGGGAATGAACATGGTAAGGCAGAGAAAGAATCGAGAAAATAATATTATGGAGTTAAATAAGCTTTGCAGATATATATATGTTGGAAGGAGACGTAAGGAGGGACAGTAACATTGTTGGTGTTGTTATTAGATGTAAGCATTAAGCTATGACGTAAAGTGGGTGGAGGTACACCATGAGTTTCAAAGTTAGGGTGTTTTCAAATTTGTCTTATGTTCAAGTTGGGGGTTGTATTTGCATATGAAATTGATTTTGGAATTGGATAACCAAATGTGTGAAAAAACTTGAAAACCAATTAGATTTGAAAGGGTAATCACCTAACCAGATGAGGAAGTGTTTTGTAATCAAAGTGGGCTTATAATCTAATTGTTTATTTGAAATGGGTAATCACCTAACCAGATGAGGAATTGTTTTGCAATAAAAATGGCTTCTAATCTAATTATTTTTTAGTGTAAAATGTCCAAAAAAAATATTATGGAAAAAATATGACTTTTTAAAGTTAGCGGAACATAAAATGCACCAAAATAAAGCATTAGAATTGACTAAATGCCCAATATCGATTGTGTTTCTAAAATTGACTTAGATGCCATGACTTGATTCGAGAAAATTGGATGGCATATCATTCGGCAAGTCCACTCAAGAGAGCCTGGAAAATGTTGTAAATTGTGGGATCCTATGGAAGTTTGTGAGGAATTGACATAAAATATGGTGAGACACTTTGTAGAAATGCTCTTAATCTGTTATCTTTACATAAGAATATAAGTTTTTCTAAGTTGTACAAACAGCATTACATGAGTCATGAACTTATGCTTTGCTTTTGTGGTTGGTTATAAGGGGACAGAGACTTCAGCAGTAATGCATTAAGAAAGATGAACAAGCTAAGGTTACTCAAATTTTGTAACGTGTACTTTTGTCATGGCGTTTAGTATTTTCCGAATCAGTTATATTGGCTTTAGTGGCCTTAGTGCACTTTAAAATATCTACCAATAAGTTCTTTAAGCGACCAAAACTTGTTGAGCTTGAAATGCATTTTAGATGCCTTAAACAATTTTGATTTGGAATAAAGGTACAATCTCTTCTTATGTTTCTTTTCAATCATTTCAAACTTGAGATCTATCTACGAAAGGATGAGTTTGATCATTACGCAATTAACTTGGCTTATGTTTTGATGCAAGTTTTTGTATTTCTATATGCATAATAACAATGATATAAGATGAATATCATTTTGTTTATTTCTTCATTGTTTGAAGGGCTTGTAAACAAGCTGAAATTGATCAATCTTTGTCAAGCACAAAAGCTTAACTAGGACGCCAGACTTCAAGGACATCTCGAAACTTCAGAGGTAGGTTCTTGAGCACTACATCAGATCGTTACATGTCCACCAATCTGTAGCATTTCACAAGAATCTTCTTATTTTGAACTTGAAAGGCTGCATAAATCTGAGAAGTCTGGCAGACAGTATCATTGGTATCTTTCGAGAAACTTGTTCTTTCAGACTGTAAAAGACTTGACAAGTTTCTAAACATTTAAGGAGATATGGATAGCTTATCTAAGCTTTATTTAGATGGAACTGCTATATAAGAGCTTCTCTTATCAATTGTACGCCTCAAAAACCTTGTTTTTGTATATTTCTTCAGATGCAGATTCCTAAGAAGTATGTTGAGTAACATTTTCAGTTTGCCGTCTCTAAATTTTCTTTCGTCTATCTAATTCCTGAAAATGCAGCAAACTGCCAGAGAATCTAGGAACTTTGGGATGCCTAGAGGAGCTTCATGTAGATGGAACTCCTATCGTACAACTTCCACCCTCCATTGGATTACTAAAGAAACTCAAAATCTTCTATTCTCATAGATGCAAGGATTCCATAATACCCCAATCATCGAGTTCACCCATTATTTTACCTTCGGAATTGGGTTAAAGTTCATTAGTGAAGCTATATGTCTCGGTCACCAAAGTCTGTTAGCGCTTTCTTCTGATCAGTTTCTCATTCTTTTTGTTAGAGTTGGATATTCGCCTAAATGATTTTGTTAATTAACCATCGAGCATGACCCAAAATCCTCGGCTTAAATTATTCTGGTTGTTAGAATACAAGAAGCTTCAACTTTTTCTAGAGCTTCCACCAAGTGTAGTAGAACTGTATGCAGATGCAGGGGCGGAACCAGGAATATTTTTTAGGGGGGGCAAAAATTATATGTCCGATACCAATTTTTTTTTTAAAATAATATTAAAAACAAAGTGTACTTATAAAACATACAAAAAGTATTATTAAGTTTCACGAGAGTCATTAAAGACTCTTTACAAGTACAAAAAAAAATACAAATACAAATTATACTCCGAGCATTTACAAGCAAAATTACTAAATTACTATTCGATGAGGCCCCGAAGATTGGTAGCGATTGATAATAGCCTCGTTCCCAATAGTTTTGAAGACATCTTTCTCAATGTAGCAAATCAAACTATCATTCATCCATTCATCTCCCATTCGATTCCGAAGTCGAGTCTTTATTATCTTCATTGCAGAGAAAGCCCTTTCCACAGTAGCAGTTGCAACAGGCAAGAGTAAGACCAATTTTATGAGCAAGTACACCAAAGGATATATCACATCCTTTTTCAACTCAACTAACTTCATAGCAAGTTCACCAATTCCCTTTACATCATAAAGCTCTTCACATGACCGCACATCCATAATATAAGTCTCAAGCTGACTTCCAAGTATCATAAGCTCTATTGGAGAAAAGTCATATGGATAAAATCGTGCAAGGCGTATCAATTTCTGCTTATTAAAAGCAGAAAAATCATCACTTGGATCGAGGCATGCCATACAAATAAGCAACTTTGTAGTTACCTCATTGAAACGATTATTCAATTCACTGATTTGCAAATCAACAACAGCTAAAAACGTATCAATACGATAGTGATAAAGATTTGTACCTTCGTAAGCATTGCGTTTTCGCCTTCCCGGGATTACAAACCTCGCACTCATGTCCAATACTTCAATCTCATGTTTTACACAAAATCCTGAAACCTCTTCCAACAAGTCTTCCCACACATAATCTCTCAAGCTCTGCAATTGTTGCTTTGTTATGCTTACCAAATTCATTGCATTCACAATATTTTGATCTTTCTTTTGCAATGCTTGTGAAAGTTCGTTGGTTATCCCCAAAATGGTCTTCATCAAATGCATGTTAAAGGCAAAATCATAAGTTGGCACCGTCCTCAAAAGGCACAATGCTTCACCTCTCTGATCATACTCTGTAGCATCGTCAGCAATCTTATTAAACACGTCTATCACTGAAGCAAACATAAGAATCAAATTCAATAATGCACCAAAATGTGATCCCCAACGGGTCTCTCCTGCTCTTTTGATGCCATGTTCCTGATTTAAACCCCGACCACTTGTAATATCACCATTTGCAAGAGCATGAATAAGATGAAAGGCTTCACTTTCTCGAAGAGCATCTCTTCGTTTGCATGAGACTCCCACTGTGTTTACTACCCTAGTAACCAAATTAAAGAGTAACGAAATCTGATTGTGTTTCTTTGCAACGGCTACAAGAGTTAACTGAAGTTGATGAGCAAAACAATGAATATAATAAGCTGTTTCATTCTCCCTTTGAATTAAGGCTTTAAGACCATTGAATTCACCTTGCATATTACTTGCTCCGTCATAGCCTTGTCCACGAACTCTTGAAATACTCAATTCATGCATTGAAAACAAACCATCAATCGCATTTTTCAGTGATAAGGCAGCGGTACTTTCAACATGGACAATACCAATAAAACGTTCAACGACACGTCCTCTTTTGTCCACATATCTCAAAACAACTCCCATTTGCTCTTTGACTGAGACATCACGACACTCGTCAACTAAAATGGAAAATAATTCAGTTTTAATGTCTCCAACAATTGCATCTCTTATTTCTCCAGCAATGGCACTAACAATTCCTTTCTGAACTTTTGGTGATGTCAATTTGAGATTCTGAGGCGCATTTGACAGCGTGACTTTTTTCACAAAATTGTGATCCGAAAGGAACTCTAAAAATTCTAGAAAGTTTCCCTGATTCTCAGATTCGTTAGATTCATCATGCCCACGGAAAGACAAACCCTGACGTAAGAGCAACCGAATGACATCAATTGATGCTGTCAAGCGAGTACGGTATTGAACCTTACTGTCATTTGTTTGCTTAGACAAAACAACTTCAATACTCTGCTTCGGGTTATCAAATGCTTGACACTTACTTAAAGCAAAGTTGTGTGCACTATCGACTTCTCCAACATGTTTTTCGAATTTTTCCTTCTTTTTCCAATCATTAAAACCATGACTGACAAAAGTACCACCACCCCCTTGCTCTCCATGAGCACTACTAAATAAGTAGCAACATAAACAATATGCTTCATCTTTTGCTACACTATACTCCAACCAACTCGCATGATGGTCAAACCAAGAAGAAACAAAACGACGAGATTGTTTCCCGAATTGTGTAAATGGAAAATTGTGGCTACGAGGTTGGCAAGGACCTTTCGACCAATATGTTCGTCGAACTTTATCTCGAATATTGGGACTATAATCCATAATACTCGGACGTAAGCCAGGATCCGCAATAAGTTCATCAGAGTTGAACTCATCACGAATTCTACTTGAACCCCCGAAATCAACATCTCGATGCACAAAATGAGCCTTGTCCGTTACTGTTAAAGTTGAAGACTGTAGAATACTATCTTGATTAGGCTGCGAGGATTTTCCTAGCTTTTTAAAAAACTTATCCATTCTGGAAAAAAAAAACACACGCACATTGGAATAAAATCTCAATATCTCAACACAAATTCACATAGTTAAATAACTGTACATATTATTATATTAGCATATTACACTAAATTTAACATATTAAACTAAAATATAAATGTTAACATATTATCATATTAAACTAAAATATAATCATTACCTCAAAGAGTCACAACAGCTGATGATGAGTTATGATAAGCAGTTGAAGCCACCAATACAGGTGCTGGTTTAAACTTTCATGTGCCTGCATTAATTTGATAAAAAGAGAGAAAAAAAATGAGAATGAAAAATTAAAATATTTCCATTGCTTTAATATTTCACTTTTGTTGCCAACATTATTACTATTTTTTCCTTAATTAGTACTTCTAATTGTGCTTGTACAGTTCTACAAAATTGACACCTAATAATAATGTGCTTATTTAGAGTTATTTTTTAATGTGAACTCTACTTTTGTCACTAATCACCAATTCACCATAATAATTATATAGTGATAACAGTGAACTCTACTTTTTAATGTGAACTCTATTTTTTAATGTGAACTCCCTAACCCACCCCCTTCTCTGTTGGAACTTGGGAACTATAAAGCCCCATTAAGACATAGAAAAAAGTACCCGGCTCATCTATGACTAAAAAAGGAAGACTGGAACTGGAAGAGAATGTACCAAAGCTCCAAAACAACAAGAAGAGAGGCAGGCGGCAGCACCGCAGCAGCCGGCGTCGCGTCGGCGTGGGACTCGCGGCCGCGGGACTGCGGGTCTGCGGGAGGCAGGGGCGGGTCGCTGCGGGAGGCAGGGACTGCGGGTCTCAGTCTCAGATCTGGTTCTTCAAGGGCGTCGCCGGAGTGAAGCCGTGAAGGAGAGAGTCCGTGAGAGAGAGAGAGAGAGTCGATTGTGTTTGTGGGTCTCTCGGGGAACGGGGTATTGGGGATTGGGCCTCGGGGAACGGGATCTCGGGCACTGCGTCAGTGCGATTCCCAAAAAAAAAAAATTCTCCCTGAAGCCAGGAGGGGCTTCAGCCCCGCCTGGCCCCAACGTGCGTCCGCCCCTGTGCAGATGGTTGAGTTGTTACAAGGTCTAGTAGATCCGGCCCACTGTGCATGTACAAGTGTTGCCTAATCGAGTTTTTATATTAGACGATAGGTTCATGCCTCATAGGTCAAGCCATCAACCGTTCAAAAAGGGAGGTGTTTGTTTAATATACAAGGAATATGTCGTACTTAACAATTAAATGATGGTATCCCCATTCATCAATCACTCTCCGATAAAAGACCAAATGACAACTTCAATTACAAAGTTAGGGCCATCAATCCCACGCGAGTCTTTTTCTCTTAAAACTATTGATAATTACATAAGTGAGCAATCTGTCATTCAGAAAAGGGGATCCGAGTTGGCCTATGTGGAAAATGCTCTATCAAGCACTTAAACGTAGGAATTTTATTGAACTACTACGTCCCTTGTTACTTAGGGGTACATGAATGCTTGCCATGATAACTTTGAAGCTAAGAGTAAGGCCAAAATAACCCCTCACCGTTATTCACTCTTTCCTTCCCTCCTCAATTGCAAATACATCAGGTGGGCATGCTCACAATTGAAGAAATGGGGTGGATGCTCAAGACCCAGTGAAAGCAACATACGAGTGAAAGCAACATTCTCCCACAGCCTCTTCAAGTATTCAACTTCGCTTTAGCTTCTAGTAAGGGTCATCAATCCCATGGGAGGCTTTTTCTTGTAAAACTAATGATAATTACAAAAGTGAGCAAATTGTCATTTGAAAATGAGGATCCCAAGTGGCTTATAAGGAAAATGTTGGTCAAGCACTCAACATAGGAACTTCATAGAATGACCAAGTTCATCTCTTCTACTAAAGGGCACATGAATGCTCGCCGCTGTGAAACTTAGGGGAATCTAAAGGCCAAAGTAGACCCGAAAAACCTCTCACCCTTCTTCACTATTCCCTTTCCTCATCCACTGAAGCTACGTCACGTCAAGCTAACAATGTAGGACACTTAGTTGTGTGTAGACTCAAATAGGCACTTGGTATACGCCAAAGGAAAATTCTATTGATGTAAAAATACTTTTATACAAGAAGGGTACAAGTAATAATACACAAATACTTGACCCACTAACACTCAAGGAGAACATTTATCTCACTAAAACACTAGGAAGATACTTGCACTCACACAAAATGAAACCACACTTCATTCACTCATATATGGAAGACTCGTGTTTCTCTTGGATGCAAGCAATGAGAACCATAGCCTTCTATTTATACCATGCTTGAGTCGGTGGTGGAGGACTTTAGAAGAATGGAGATAAAGGGAAGGTTCAAGAAAGATTCAAAATACATCCTTAGGTGCAATGGATTTCTAGTTAATCAAGAAGGGGTAGATAAGTTTCTGGATTCCTTGGAAGGTGAAGAGGCCATGGGAAGATGAAGGAGTGGTGAAGAGAAATCTGGAGATGGAAGATTCTAGAGAGAGGCAGTGTTGTTGTGATCATTAACACTCCCCCTCAATACTGACTCCTTTCGTGGACTTCATCCGAGTAGTCATTTCAAGTTGTTCACAAAAATCTACAAGCTTTGCAGCGCTGATCGAGTCCCTTGGAAAACAGGTTTGCAACTTGCTTGTTCGTTCGGATGGTAGCCATCTCCATTTCTCCTTGCAAGACTTTCTCTATTATATAGTGGTAATGCACCTCCACATGTTTAGTTCGAGCATGAAATACCGGATTCTCTGCTAACTGCTTTGCAGGAATATCACAAAATAATCTCATGGCATACTCAAATGGCTGATGTAATTCTTTTAAGAGTTATATTAGCCACGAGCACTCCTAAGCTGCCATAGCTACTGCTCGATATTCCGCTTCGGTTGTTGACAATAACATTATGGGTTGTCTTTTGCTGCACCATAAGACTACTCTTGAACCAAGACTGAACGCATAGTTAATGGTTGATCGACGTGTATCATGATCTCTGGCATAGGCAACATCATAATAGCCGACCACCCTACATGTTTCACCTCTTCTATATAAGAGACCATAATCAATGCTACTTTTAACATACCTTATGATCCGTCGAACCATTTTGAGGTGAGGTTTCTCTGGTGGTTGCATGAACCGACTTACTGCTCTAATTGCAAAGGCAATATCAAGCCTCGTCAAAGTTAGGTAGATTAGACTACCTACCAATTGCTGGTACATTGAGGCACCTTCCAAGTCTTTGCCTTCTACTTTCAATGTCTTCATGTCAACCTAGTTGAGCCTCTTCTGGAGTTCTATGATATGCCCCAATTCGCCATGGCCCTTCTGATATTTATTGCGTCGTGTTAGGCTCCTCAACATCTTTAGGAATTGTTGGCCTCAACTCTATGGTGGATATGGGACTTGGTTGCTCTGTATCTTCTTTTATCGCAATCCTTTCTCCTATCTTTTTTCTAGTCTCATTAGAGTCTGGAAGAACTAAATCAAATACTACATGTTTTGATGTATAGCATCGAGTTGTTGTAGGATCACAACGTCTCCAACCTTTTTATTCATCATTATACCCCACAAAGATGCACCGAATTGGCTTCTTATCTAACTTGCTGCATAGCTCATAAGGTACGAAAACATAACAGACACATCCAAAGACTCTGAAGTGGCTTATTGTGGGAATCATATCCCATAGCATCTGGAAGGGTGAGATAAAGCCAACTTTTGCTTGCTGTAGCCGATTAATCACATGAGCTGTTACTTTCACGCTTTCGGCCCAAAATCGACTTTGGACATTCTTGGCATGTAGCATGCTTTGACATGTCTCAGTAAGATGTCGATTCTTTCTTTCGGCCACACCGTTTTGTTGTGGCGTTCCTTGATGTGTCAATTGTCTTTTAATTTTGCACTCTTTCAAATTCTTCAGATGTATACTCTTCCCCATTGTCAGTGCTAGGCACTGTATTTTCTTTCCAAATTTTCCTTCAACCTTCTCTTGAATTCTTTAAAATTTCTAAAGGTTTTGGATTTTTTCTTTCATAAAGTAAACCTTGACGTACCTTGAGTAGTCATCAATAAAGGTTATCATGTAGCGCATCCCTCTAAGTGATGGCTGCTTTACTCAGCCAAATATGTCCAAGTGTACAAGCTCTAGAGGCTCTTGTGCTCTGAATTTTGACTCCTCATATGGTAGTTGGTGTGCCTTCCCATACGGGCAACCAACACACACAATATCTCCTCGGACCTCAAGCTGGGGGAGACCTTTAAGAATAGACTTATTCATCATTATTTTTAACTTACGGTAGCAGACATGTCCCAGGCGTGCATGCCACATGGCTATTGTTTCATTTTTTTGCACTTTGTGTACGTATGTTGTTTCCGCTGACATTCCATAGACAGACTCCAATCACCGACCCTCCATACTTGGTTCATCAAGTATTACCAATCTTCGACGTACTTTGACATTGTCTAGACCAAACACCACGTAATTGCCTTAAGATGTTAACTTAGATACTGAGACCAAGTTTTTCTTCATACCAGCTGCATGATAAACATCTTGTAGCTGTAGTTGACTCGGACTAAATCGTGGTACGATCGTTACCTTGTCAACATGGGCAATTACTAACCTTGAGTCTTTGGATGTTAGAAGCACCCATCTCCCTTATTCTTGGACATGTTGTTAAGCTTTTTCTTGTCACTGGTCATATGATTTGAACATCTAGAGTCAAGGATCCAATCATTGCTATAGTCTACTTCCTCGGAAAAGGTCGCTTCTAGTGCCTACTCTATAGCGTTGTCCTCCGCAATTTTTGTGAACTATTCAGGTTCTCCTTATCTGTCTGATCAGAGTCGATCTCTTCTTCTTCTTCTTTGTTGATTCTTTCACTTATGGCAACTGATGCTTGAGCATCCCATTCTTCTTCCGTGTCGACCCCCTTTTCATGGTCAGTTGATTTAGCAGCACTTTCTTTAACTGATGTTTTCTTTAACCGACAGTGCTTAGATACACTCTACATATGCATATGTACATTAACTAGTCCGTTTATGTACTAGTTTCAACATATACAGAACATACCATCCTTATAACACCACCAATACTATCCTTACAACGCCTCAGATTTACTATCTCATATCAATATTCAGAAGAAAAAAAATAAAGACTATTCAAACTGTTGTATGATGATCGAATCAATAAAACAGACGAGCATTTAAAGGATTTCAAACGATCGCTTTAAGGTTCAAGATACGGTTTCATGGGTAGTTTCAAAACATTTTTATGACAGTACAATGAAATTCGATAAAAATTCAGAATAAAATATGCGAAGTCAAATAGGATAAATTGGGTTTTAAATAGAATCTCTTACCTTGATCCAAGCTATGCTAAGAACCAAAATCCAAGATCCTCAAATTAACCTAAATTAAGCAATTTCACTATCAAAACATAATCTAACATCTTATAATATTAATTTCATAAACGTTACTTACTTCGACACTCTAACACACCTCAAATTGATTCGGGTCTCACACACGGCCAAAGCTCACAGAAAATCCCAGCCTGTACATTCTTTAAGGCATTATGATACCCCAAAATTCATAATAACCTCTTATAAAATACTTTTGTGGCTTAAAACATCAGCAAAAGTTCAAATATGAATTTTCTGAAATTTTGAATCGAATATTTTTAAAATAAAACAATATTTCTAAATATGCACCGAAAAGTTTAAAAATAGCAAAGTCTTATATAATTTTAATAATAGTTTTACAATATAAAAACTAAAATCAGAACTTAAAAAGCATCGAAATCATTTTAAATTCATATGTTTCACTAAATTAAAAGTGATAAAGGTAATAAATCAACTCAGAAATTTATGAAACTGAAAATGAGACTTCTTTATAAGAATTTAATATGAATTTTAAGAACTCAAAATGAATTTTTGAAAAGTCAAAATTTCAAAAAAATAAAATAAAAATACTAAACAATTTCAAAAGTTATATGGAATTTTTTCAATAATTTTAACATAGCCTAAGGTACCCCATTGTAAAATTTTACATGCTAAGAATCACTATTCATCATCCAATGCATGCACCGAACACAATATGAGCCCGTGGTACAATTGTGCAAGCACAGGATGCCACTCTACAACAAACTCATTTTCACACACACACACACACACACTCTCTCTCTCTCTCACACACACACACACACACACTTCTTCTCCCATCCCTTCTCATAAACCGACTTCACACACAAACACCATAGCTATGGACACACGCCTTTCACACAAACACCATAGCTATGGACACACGCCTTTCACACAGACAGATGCACAACCACCTCCACCAAAACAATTTGCCTAATTTTCTATTCTCACCTAAACAACCTGCTTAGTTCCCCAAAACCCTCCAGGCATATCATGAGCAGCACCAACTGATTTTTTTCTCACATAGTTACATGTGTTCTGCTTGAGACACACACATATACACACTGCTTCCCAAGCACAGACACACGCAAACATCCTCACAGAATCATGCTGCCCACACACACGTTTCACGGCACCAATGGGCACCTCACCGCAGCTCCCTTCTCCCTTACCCTTATACACACAATTTCAGCACACCCCCCCCCCCCCCCCAACCCACCCACCCACGCACACACACTCTTCCATCATAGTTTATCCCCCTCCCCTTCACCACTCACAGAGACACACACTTGCACGTTATACACACCACATCACAGCTCTATAAACACTTACTAAAATACTATGTTCCACAAGGGAGAAACTGATCAACACTTAACAAATTCAAAACCCAAAGTCGCCGGATTCCAGCGCCAAAGTCCAATCATCGGTGACTTCCGCCCTCTCTCTTTCTTTTTCTGTTCTCTAATCAAAGAGTGGGATTTTGAATTACATTTGCTCAATTTTTTAGCCAGATTTTCCTCCCATTTTCCCTCTCTAATTTAGCTTCCAAAACTTTAGACTAGACCAGCTAAAATTTTTTAGGTTACTATTATTTAACAACCCCGATAAAATTTTAATTTCCAAATAACCCCCCCTTTTAACTTTCATTAATTCTCTATTGTACCCAATCTCACTAATCTACAACTTTCTGTTAAAAATGTAGTTAAAGTTGATAAAAATATCACTCACGCTAATTGTCACAAAGACTCCAATTAATATTACTTATAACCGCTAAAGTTTAACTTATGGTTCCTAAAAATTATCGCTAAAAGATCCTAGATTATTATACTCACCAATTTGTCGCTAAAGGTCCAATGAATAATCAGTTAGGATTTACAATAAGATCAACTTCAGGTTTGGGGCATTACATACTCTCTCTCTCTCTCACACACACACACATATTCTGATTTGCGTCTTCCATTGATTCAGTTTCAGCTGGCACTAAATTTTACTTCTTGGATTTTTTAGATGTGTTGTTAGTACTATGTGGTCATACTTTGAGAAATGATAAGTTCTATTGCACGCCACACGTTTGCTAAAATTTCACAACAACTGAGTTCCCCATTTGAAGTTTGATTCCCGCCTCTTGCTATGTTAACATACATTTATCTAATTTTTTAGAGCCATATCAGATAATTTTGGTTATCTGGCCTAAAATTTTTAATACACAATACGTAACCCGTTGCTCCTTATTAACTATCCTTGCATGGTCTTTATTTCTAAAAAAAAATTGCGCAATAGGAGACTAGCTGCACCATAGTTCACAAGGCCCTTTTGATGCTCTGAAACTAGTATAGACTGATTTGTGTATTTAGATTGATTATTGGTGTTACATCCATTATTTTCGGTGGAACAAAGAACATATTTCTTATTGTGGCTGCGCATACGATACCTTTAAATCCAAAAATTCAACATTGATGTATTCTTTAGTGGTGATTATCAATATCTTAGGTGGTTCTATCTAGCAACATAATTCAGGTAAGAAAGACCAATTTAAAGCACTCAATGGGTCATTCAAATTCTTGGGACGTCATTCAAATTCCTAGGACATGTATAAGGGTGCTAAGGTTTTACATCTTCAGGTTGCACTTACTAGTACTATTTTTAGATTTTAGAATGCATGACTCCAAGTTCCACTTTGTAACAACTATTCCTGTTTGACCCATATAGTTCATGGTTATTAGGGGATGTTGCGACATTTCCTTAGGCTGCTTTTGTTAGATATGCAAATGAAGGTGTCGGGTTGTACTTGTAATCTTTGACTTTGATTGATGTCTGAAGCTTGTGTTCTGGTTGAGCTCTATTTACAATTATTTATTGAATTAGTTTCATAAATTTTACGAAACTGCTCTTGGATTAGTTTCAGAATTTTAGCAAGATGAGGATACAAAGTGTACTATCTTGGTACAAGCATGATGAACTTTCAACCAAGTGTTCTACTTCAGCTAGAAACATCCTTTCAAGTTCTCGACTAAGTAGCGCATTTCTAAGAGCAAACCCTAGACCACTTGGTTATGCTTTCTAATTTCTCTCTGTAAGGAAAGCTTTGGTACTTGGTTGGTTTTGATGTTGGCCTGTGACCCTCTTGCTTCAGTGTTTCTGGTTTATAATGTTTGACCTTCTGACTTAATAACATGCCTTGACAGGATTCACGTCCCCGAAGGGTTTTAAGGCTGGAGTTGTCTTTGATGGACCACTACAAAAGATGTTACCCGTTTTCGAGAAGGTAGTGCAAAATTTTAAATCTTCCTTAACATTACCTTATTCTCATAGATGATTGAGTCTTACCAAAATTGGATGGTGGTAAAAGATGACGGTATCTCCAAGGGGAGTCAATATTGCAGTTTATAAGTACCTCGCGTCATTTGCTAAGGTAAGACCTTTAACCTTAAAATTTAGGAAGCACCGAAATCTCATATGGACCGAGGCACGGTGTCTGATACCTATCGACACCTCGACAACCTTGCTGACACCTCCGGGTTCGTGTTTGACACCTCTTAGCGGTGTCCAAATTTATTTATTCGTTACAAGACACCGTGTCAGACACTTGTTGAAGAAGCGTCCTCATGTATGGGGCCAATAAAATATGATATTTCAAACTTAATTTGGGATTAGTGAGTAATAATTGAAAAATCTAGGGCTCCTTAGAAATGAACTTCTAAGTCAAACCCTAATCAGATTGATGAGAAAATATTCAGTGATTGTTTAACGTCACGTCATCAACATACGTGGTATTAGACTACCACTAATATATATCGCGCAAGTTAAGCGAGGTTGGGAAGTCATGGACCCAATGTCCAACTAGATATAAATTCTTAACCATGGTTAACTATAACAAAACAAAAAAAAAATGAACTGAAAATAAAAAAGAAAGCACTAAATCCAGCCCTAATTTCTATCTCCCTTTCATAGTCAAAACAGCCACCTACCTGCCCTTCCGACGATGGCTGCCTTACCGCTCACCACCACCGCTGCCACGTTGCTCCGCCATTGCCTCGTCTCTTTGCCCATCAAACAAGGTATTTCGTTTGCACTTTAAGTTTTCCTTCTCCATCTTTGACCAACATCAGATTGCGTTTGTATTTAATATATTCTAATAGACACAAAACCTAACTACCCTAATTGCTGTGTGGAGGATAAACTAAACCAGAAAAATCCTTTATGAATAGGCATCTGTTGTTGATCGTTGGGAGTCTGCATGTGTAGTTAATTGGTTAACCGATGATAGTGGAAGTGCATGTGTTGTTAATTGGTTTTAATTGGTGAAGTGATGATAGTGGAAGAGCAGAGCACTCCCTCTCTCTCTCTTCCTCTCTCTTTTTCTTACAAGATTGATATGGGTGACACAAACAAAGGATCAAACATATTACTTTGTATATTGATAATTTAAATTTAGTTCCATATCTTTCCTGGGTGGTGGCTGTCAACTTTCCGGATGTTGAGTTTATACATCCCAGGTAAGGCATAACTGCATCATGCTGATTTAATATGAATACCCAATGGGTTTTGATTGCCTGTTTGACAAAATGTGTTCTAGTTAGTATGGTACTGTGGGTTAGAATCAAGTCTAACCACGGCTAGGATACTGTTACAATGACACTGTTGAGTTTATATTATGGGCTTGCTTCTCGTCTATATTTTCTGGACATGATGTGTTATGGGACGTAGATCAGCAGCGCACAATGTATTATTCGACTACATAAGATAGTAAACCATAAGCAGCTTACGACTATGACTGGAATAGTAGGCAAACTTAGAGCAGCAAGTGCAAGATTTTAGTGCAGTAGAGGCCTACGATGTCTTCCTCCTGTTTTTCGTCCTGCGCGATACGGCTAAACCAATTTAAATTGCTTCTTCTCCGTATCGCCATGAGCGATGTGTGATGCTAATAGCTGTTTAAAAGAAAATTAAGTTGTCTAGTTTGCTATTTTAATTCATATATTATGCTTGATTTTGTTTTTAGATTGTTATCCGAGGAAAATTTTGTTATGCACTTCCAATGGAGAGCACTAATTACAAAGGAAAAGAAGCTATTGGTAAGAGTAAGTTCACTACCTTTTTGTTTCATTGTGGTACTTTTTAGTGACATAATATCTAAAAACTGCCTTAGAAAATTGGTTGATGCATGGATGAAAATTTTGTGGTTGACCTATGAACTTTTTTTTTCCCTTCTATTTTGTATATTGATGCTATTGATGATGACATTCCCACATTTGTTCATTGGGTTGATGATGATTTGTGGTTGTCTAATGCCACGTATACTGATGATGTGTCGTTAAATAACCACCAAATATTTTCTCCAGATCGACGGCAATATTTTGTCTTCTAAGTCTTCTTCTATTCGGTTGTTGTTTGCTAACTAAGATAAAAGAAGATGAAGCGGATGGACAACTCACCTTTTCTTCTTTCTCTCTCATCGCTTTCTCTTTTGCTTATTTTTTGTTATCGAAAGCATCCAAGTTTACCGTTTCACAGGAAGATTAATCAATATCTCCGACCTTATTTACAAACCCAACCACAAAATATAAGAGCTGTCCAACATGCCGTTGGTCCCATGTAATTTTTTCTTCTTTCTTTTTATTGTTAATAATCTAGCCTTGATACTTGGTACTGTTGATACATTCAGCTGCTTACTTGTTATCGGCCTTCTTTATTATTACTGTTGAGACTATTTTATCTTACTATCTTTGTTTCTCATCTATTTTGAATGAAATTTAGCTGCTACAATTCATGTTTATGTTTATTATACACGCGGCGCGCGCGCACACACACACACACACACACATATGTACATATTAAAAATTATGCAGTGTCCTACGGTGTCCAAAATTTGGATTTTTTTAAAATTGCAGTGTCTAGTATCCCATTTAGTATCGCGATGTCCATGTCTGTGATACCTTGCTTAAAATCATAAGTTATTTTGCCTGTGCTTTATGAGTTGGAATTCTATTGGATACTTTATATCATGAGTATCTATCCATTTGTCTAATTTAGCATTTTCCTTGTAGTTAAACTGGATGGAACTCAATTCTTCAAAAGTCATGTAAACGTTAATGGAAAGTTAAGCAACGCTCCTTGTGGTGCTTTGCAAGATTTGATGTTATCTTCATTCATTCGACATTATAGCTATGTCTAGCATATCCTTTAAACAGTGCTGCCTTACACAAGTAGATCTTTGAAGTTGTCCACTTGTTTTCGTGATAGACGACAAACTTTATATCATAATATGCGCTTATAATTTGTTGACCTCACATATTAGGCGTTGTACTGAAAGGATGATTTTATGAGTTGTACATTTTACAAGTGAAAGAACATCTTTATTTTAATATTACGATTATTAGTTTTTTTTTCTTTCCGAAATTGGTTTAATGCTAGCTCATTTGTTGAATATGGAAAGTTGTAACACAACATTATTAAATAATTTTTTTTCCAAAAGAAGATTTATCTTGGGACGCTAAGAAGCATCCTAAAAAGATCTCTAAGAAACGCAGAGAAGCATCCCAATAAGGTCTTATGTGGTCACATTAGAGGATGTTCATTTCTGCCTTGTTAGGCCTTACCCTTGTTCAGTCGCTTGTGTTGATCTTAATAGCTTATTGTGATAGCCTCTAGTAAGGCGACATTAGGACGCTACTCAAAGTGCTTTTATGTCAAAAGTGACCTTATATGATAGTTGTAATGACACAAGGAGACATCTATATTTCTAAGGCGCCCTTACCATTAAATTAGGGACCAAGAAAGAAGGAGCATCAGAAATAGAGAAGAAGTTTGGATATGTTGGTGGAGTAATTGGTATAATGGGGATGAAAAAAATGTTTTAATTGTAGCGGGGTGGAGCGATTATTTATTAAATATTGAGAATTCTCCAACATTGACCTTTATTAACTTTGTTCTGATTTGAAGTCGATATATAAAGAAGCGGTATAATCAGAAGTTCAAAAGATGCTTAAGTACGAGGGTGCTATCCCTTCGTAATAATATAGATGATTACTCTGACAAACGGTAGTGTTTTTGGCCTTGAACGCTGTGAAAGCAACATCCCATTGGAGCCTCTTGACATGATCAATTTCTTTGTAGCTTCCGAGCCAGAGCTACAGATCCCACGAGCCTTTTTCCCTTAAGATTGGGGATAATTACAAAAGTGAGCAATCGGTCATTCAAAAGCATGGATTTCGTTAGGCATATAAGGAAGATGGCCGAATCAAGACCTCAATGTGGGAACTTCGTGTTGCTACAAAAGGGGTAGTACATGGCGTTACTGGAGACCTTTGGCTATCCTTGCCAAAGTGGGCAAAGCGTCATACATGGTGGAATTACCACTCAAAAGTTGAAACTTCACCTGACCATCCATGTCAATGTTTTATAGATTAAGGCCAAACGTATGACCATAAATCTCTAAAAGCCAAAGGTTGGAAAATTCAACCTTTATCGGTGGTATCAAATTATTGGGATCAGAAGGGGTACTATAATAAAAAAAGAAAGAAAAATAATCTATATATAAATGGTATGTGCTCAGCGGACCAATCAAACAAGGGCTCCAAAACAGGTCTGTGTAGCTCAGGATATGCGAGTCAACAAGACGTGGATTAAATAAAATTCTTCCGTTTCTTAAAAGACAATAGTAATAAACATATAAAGTGAGTGTGGGATTGGAAGTCCACAACAAAATCAATACAATAAGCTGTAAGAAACAAGTAGGGGATTAGCATATTCTCTTCATCGACGTTGGCACACCGCACTACCACCATTCCTTTTTGTTTTTTTGACTTGGCGCTAATCTCTTTCACACGTAAAAGCTAGGGTTCCATAAATACCCAATTAGGCTAGGAGAACCTTAACAAAAACACCAGCACGGATAAGATTCAAGTGCTGCCCGCACTTCCGTTGATAGTGGTTTGACTACCCAATTAGGCTAGGGGAATTCAGGCTTTAGACCTGAAATTACAGTCAGAGGATTCCCTTTATGTAAAAGAAAAAGAAAAAGGCCTGACGCGTCCTGATCTTGGACCCCATAGTGCAAAGCAAGTTAGCTTTCTTGGTGTGTATATATGAGGCAAGGAGAGAACAGCTCTCTCTATCATCTCTTATTACTTATCGTAAATCAACTACCTGCCTAGACCAATACTTACTCGGCAAGCTTCCAAAAGTCTATGCATGGCTGCCTTTTCGTCTTCAGCCCCATCACGCTGGATGTACGACGTGTTTCTGAGTTTCAGAGGCGAAGACACCCGTAAGAACTTTGTGGACCATCTCTACGAAGCTTTGGTTGCACGTAACATTCGCACCTTCAAGGACGATGAGAATCTCGAGAGAGGAAACTCAATCGCGCCGGAACTCTTCAAAGCCATTGAAGGGTCGCGGTTTGCCATCGTCATTTTCTCCCAGAACTATGCTTCGTCGTCGTGGTGCTTGGATGAACTCGTGAAGATCACTGAATGCAAGAAGCGGAGGGGACTGACAGTCCTTCCGGTCTTCTACCATGTGGAACCATCAGACGTGCGTAAACAAACGGGGAGTTTCGCTAAAGCCCTTGAGTACCATGACAGGATCAAGGTATCTAGTTGGAGGCAAGCATTAACTGAAGCCGCCAACACATCAGGGTGGGATGTCGAGAACGTGGCAAATGGGTAAGCACCAATTCAAATGCCAATCTCTCTGCAGCAATAATTCACAAACAGACTGCCAGATGCATGAGAGAAACACTTCCTCTGTCCAAACTCAATGTGATTAACCCTTTTCGAAATTCTTCAAAATTTTAGAATGTTCTAGAGGAGTTTATCTAGATTCTTACAAAGTGTCCCAGGTACAAATATTCTAAAACGTTCTACTTAGGAAGTCAAAAGGTCATAAATTTTAGGGCTATTGGCTTTAGAAGTATCTCTAATAAGTACAAAGGATAAATTACAAAATATTCCTTTAAGTTGTCTAAATATTTAAATTGTCCTTCAGGTATAAAATGTTTTTTCTTGGTCCTTCAAGTTCACTTTTCCTAACCGAATGTTTCTTCTCTTCACAACAGTGGGTAGTCAACGACTTTGTTGCTTTGACTAAATGTTAAATTCACAACTCCATGTTCGATGCCCACAAACGTGTGGGGAACTAGATGTGAAGTAATGAATCTACCCTTCAGTCAAAAGAGCGAAGATGTTGATTCCCCATAGTTATGCGTAAAAACACCATTTAGTTAATAACATTGAACATCTAGGACCAACGGGAAACATTTGACCATCAAGAATGTTTGGGCAAACTTAAAAGGACCATTTTTGTAATTTTTCCAAGTATAAATAAGTTCTTTGTGTATTTATTTGGATTATTAAAGCCGTCCTTCTCTTTCCACCTATAAGTTCATGTGATATTGACAACATATATGAGTATATAGAGTTTCTTTCGGGGACTTTTAAGTTTTTATAAATTTGTGAGTGTCAGCTAGTCCAACTCATAAAGTGTCCAAGTATCATATCAAGAAATTTGAGACTAATTCTCACCATAACACCAGTTATTTTGGGACTTTGAAATTGCACCACCTCACTTAATCGAAATTAACTTCGGATTATTTCTTCCTCTTTCCTTGATCTTACGTGGATGAGATTTACTTGTAAAATATGCAACATGTTTTCTAGCAGACAACCAATATATACTTTTATGGTTTCATTATCTCAGTTTGATGGTAAGTACTTTGATGTGTTCAGTTTGATAGTGAGTACTTTTGCATGATAAAAAACTTGAGTTCCTCCGAGAAAAAGATCCAAATTAAAGTACTAAAAAATCAGAAAAGAGGACTTCCATATAAGAATACAGACTCTATATTGCTTTGCGAGTTTGTAGTGCCCACCTTATGAGTCTGGAACCAATTCAAGACTAGGAATATTCATTACCATGACTTCGTGCCGATATATAGGTGGGTCCACCCTCTGTTTTGGTAATCTTGAGTACCATGAATTACACATATCGGATATCAGATGGGGCTCAATCCATGCAATTGCATCAATTTAATCTACATCCCTTCCTCTTACACCAATAAAATTTTAACTATACCAATAAATAAGTTGTCAAACAGGGTAAATTAGGCAAACAAATTTGAGCAAAACCTACATATCACATTGTCTCTTGTGTACCAGCTAAAAAAGCTTCTAAGGTAGATATAATAGAGATAAATTTTGTGGCTCCGCCATAACATGCCGAGAAAACTGGCAAATGATTCTGCAAACTCACATCCTTTTCATGTGCAGGCATGAATCAAAAGTTATCCACGAACTTGTTATGAAGGTCTTCAACAAGTTGGATCATCCAGTTTCAAACGTTAAGGAGTATCTAGTTGGAATAGATTCTCGTGTTGATGAGCTTAAATCGTTGTTGGAGTTGGGGACTAATGACGTTCGCTTTATTGGGATATGGGGCATGGGTGGAATTGGTAAGACAACAGTTGCAAGTGCATTGTTTGACAACATCAATCATCAGTTTGAAAGTGCCATTTTCATTCATGAAGTTCGAGAAAGGTCAAAGAAATATGGTTTGGAGAATTTACAAGAAATAGCTATTTCCAAAATCCTAAGCCAGAAGGATGTGAAGGTACAGAGTATTCCACATGGAATGCAATGGATAAGTGGCACTGCATGCCATAAAAAAGCTCTTGTCATTCTCGACGACGTGGATAGTATGGTCCAAGTAAATGCATTAGCTGGAAATCAAGATTGGTTCGGTCAGGGTAGTAGAATTATCATAACAACAAGAGATAGAAAGATATTGGCTAATACCAATGTAGCGAAGATACATCTGCTCGGTTTGTTAGGATTGACTGAAAGTGTTCAGCTCTTTAATTTGAATGCCTTTAAGAAAATCCATCATCCGAAAGAGTTCGAGGAGCTATCTGGTCTCATAGTAGAATATGCTGGAGGCCTTCCTTTAGCTCTTAAAGTGTTGGGTACATTTTTATATGGTCGGGACATTGAAATGTGGAAAAGTGCAGTGGATAGACTAAGAGATATTCCAGAAGATGATATTATAGAAAAACTTAGAGTGAGCTTTGATCATGGGCTGAAGCCAGTAGAGCAAGAAATATTCCTCGATATTGCATGCTTTTTTAAGGGCGAGCAAGTAAATTATGCCAAACAAGTACTTGACAGTTTTGGTTTCTACACTGGTATTGGAATACCAGTTCTCGTTGAAAAATCTCTCCTAGTTATTTCAGAAGGTGAGCTTCAGATGCATGACTTGTTACAAGAAATGGGATGGCATATTGTTCGCCAAGTCCACCCAAGACAACCTGGAAAGTATAATAGATTGTGGGATCCTCAGGAAGTTTGTGATGTATTGACACAAAATACGGTGAGAATCAAAGTCTTGCAAAAATTCTTATAATGTGTTTTTATATTTAGATAAAAACATAAGTTTTTCTAATTTGTACAAAAACCACTATTACAATAAGTCCTTTTCTTTTTCTGTTTAACCTTACAATAAATCATACCCTTATGTTTTGCTCTCAGGGGACAGAGGCAGTTGAAGGCTTACAACTGGACTTCCCAGAGCCAACGGAAGTAGACTTCAGTAGTGATGCCTTAAAAAAGATGGACAGGCTAAGGCTACTCAAATTTTGTAATGTCTACCTTTCTCGAAGTGTTGAATATCTTCCGAATCAGTTACGTTGGCTTCACTGGGATGAATACCATTCAAAATCTTTACCAGCAACTTTCAAAGCGGCAAACCTTGTTGGGCTTGACTTGCATTTGAGCCACCTTGAACAATTTTGGCCTGAAGGAAAGGTACAATCTCTTCTTATGTTTCATTTCAAATTTTTTGAACCTGAGATCTATCTAAGAAAAGGAGTGAGTCTGATATTTAAGTTGGCTTATGTTTTGATGCAAGTTTTCATATTTATAAATGCATAGTAGTAATATAATATATACCAGCTTCATTAGTTCTTCATTGTTTGAACAGAAAGGAAACAAGCTGAAATTCATCGATCTTAGACACTCGCAAGAGCTAACTGGGACCCCAGACTTCAACGACATCCCAAACCTTCAGAGGTTGGTTCTTGAGCACTGCAAGAGTTTGGAAAAGGTCCATCAATCCATAGCGTTTCACAAGAATCTTGTTCTCTTGAACTTGAAAAAATGCATAAATCTGCAAAGTCTTCCAGACAAAATTCAACTGGTATCTCTTGAGAAACTTATTCTTTCTGACTGTATAAGACTTGATAAGTTTCCAGACATTCAAGGAGATATGAATAGCTTATCTGAGCTTTATTTGGATGGAACTGGTATAGAAGAGCTTCCCTTATCGATTAAACACCTCAATAACCTTGTTCTACTTGAATTATCTAGATGCAGATCCCTTAGAAGTCTGCCAAGTAGCATATGTTGTTTGCGATCTCTAAGGTCGCTTCGTCTCTCTGGCTGTGAATTGCTTCTAAAGTTTCCAGACATTCAAGGAGATATGGATAGCTTATCTGAGCTTTATTTGGATGGAACTAGTATAGAAGGGCTTCCCTTGTGCATTGAACGCCTCAAAAACCTTGTTTTTATTGACTTATCCAGATGCAGATCCCTTAAAAGTCTGTCGAACAACATATGCAGTTTGCAGTCTCTCAGGTCTCTTCGTCTCTCTGGCTGTGAATTGCTTCTAAATTTTCCAGACATTCAAGGAAATATGGATAGCTTATTTGAGCTTTATTTGGATGGAACTGGTATAGAAGAGCTTCCCTTATGCATTGAACGCTTAAAAAACCTTGTTTTTATTGACTTATCCAGATGCAGATCCTTCAAAAGTTTGCCAAGTAGCATATGCAGTTTTCGGTCTCTAAGGTTTCTTAATCTCTCTGGCTGTTCAAAACTTTTTGAACTACCAGGGAATCTAGGAAATTTAGGATGCCTAGAGGAGCTCCATGCAGACAACACTGCTGTCATACAGCTACCAGCCTCGATTGGATTGCTAAAGAAACTCAAAATCCTTTCTTTTACTGGATGCAAGAACTCCATAATACCCCAGTGGTGGAGATCACCCTTTGTGTTACCTTCATTATCGGGTTTAAGTTCGTTAGTGAAGCTGTATCTCAGCCACCAAAATCTGACAGCACTTCCTTCTGATATTAGCTGCTTATCCTCCTTGTTAGTGTTGGATATAAGCGGAAATAATTTTATTAGTCTACCATCAAGCATGACCCAAATTCCTCAGCTTCAAATCCTCTGGGTGGTAGGATGCAAGAAGCTTCAAGTATTGCCAGAGCTTCCATCAACTATTTCGGAACTTTATGCAGATGATTGTGAGTTGTTACAAGGTCTAGTACATCCACTGTCCAGGTACACTAGGCTGCTGACGGTCTCACTCATCAATTGTTCTAAATTGATTAACAGTTTGGCTGATCAATTATGGCACTATCTTCTAAAATCCGCCTCTATGCTTGAGCTAGAGGTTCTCTCTCTCTCTCTCTCTCTCTCTCTCTCTCTCTCTCTCTCTCCCCCCCCTTCCCCGTCTATGTGTGTGCTTGTTTGTGTGTGGATATACATGTATATACGTATGTCTGGCCACTAAGGATACTAGCCTGGAACCCATGCCAAGCACATGATGGTTAAATTATTTAGTACCCATCTGCCTTAGAACCTTTTAACTATATAATAAAATCTATTTGACAATCTAAAATTTGAAGGTTATTAATATAGTCACATTTACTTTTAAATGGTGAACTTCTTTTTAGTAGAATAAGTGAGCCATTCCTTGTAGATATAGATAATTTAGACTCGGCAATATAATAAGGAACAAAAATTAGACGTTTATGTAGCAACTAATATATTGAGATCGTCCTTCCCTAGGGCCGGACAAGGATCCTTTTCTTTCCATTATTCCTTGCTAGAATTGACCGCTTCCTCTCTTTTGACTGCTGGTGGGGATGGATGCTAAAATTTCAATCTGAATTAGGTAGCACTAGCAGACCTAGCTGGGAAAGGAGTCATCCCAAAAGGATATATATATTTGTTGGTAAGTTGTGAAGAGTTTAACCATAAATGATTCTTTAACTAGCCCATCAAATAAGTGAAAGATTCATTAAACTACAAAATGTTACCCGTTTTGATATTGCATGAGACATTTTTATTGTGCTTGTTATTGCGTCTGTTTTTACAACATGTTTGTCCACGCCTTATTTTGTGGCTAAAAGATAGCGTGACAAAACATGGTGTAATAAACTTTCCCTACATTTATAAATGCAACATAAAAGAAATACTAATACATTAACATTACAATATAGTGACATTATCATATGAAGTGGTCGTGCCCCCTTGCGACACCCATCTTTATTTTTCTGAATTCTAAATTCCAAATTTATTTAAATTACATGCATTCTATTGTTCGAAGTAATCGCATTCTTTTCTTTTAATTACATATTTGATTATTCAATGGTATCATGGGTGATATAGCCACTTCGTTAAGAGGTCTTACAGAAAAACCTATATAGTAAATCTACAAATATTATATTAATCACTTATTACAATATAGTATTATCATATGTTGTGTGCGCAACCTCTAAATTCCAAATGTTTAAATTACATGCACTATTGTTCGGTATACTTATTACATTAGTAGTACATATATACATGTAAGAGTTAAGCTTCTTTCATGCAAGATTAGTAATTTGTTGGTGACTAACCTTATCAAGTTAAATAAACCACTATGAATGGTAAAATTGTACAATTAAATATATCATATTTTTAGTGAATTTGAACCTTCCGAATTTTTTTATTCTAGCAGTCAATTTTGTTTTTATCACTGTGTTTTGGTCCCCCGATTAGACTTCCTGGGTCCATCCCTGCATGTTGCCTCCAGAATCCACAATGTTTCGACTATTGTATATGAATTATTATTATTATTACTAGTTCAGGTAACCCGGACAAGGTCTAGGTCAGTTATATTTAATGGCTATCAAAATGTTTGAGTTTCATTATATTTTTGTAAGTTAAGGTTGGGTATTTAAACATTTAGTCGATGGGTTTCAACTACGATTTATTTGTATTCACTTGAAGTCAACCAGCCAATTCAAAATGTATCTCATTCATGCATTTCACGTATAAGCAACATAATAATCAAGAAAAACTCAATAAAAGTATAACACCAAAATTGTTTATAACAACAAAAACAGTTTAAGAAGAATAATATTAATATCGAAGTACACGTGAAATTAAGTTTAAGAAGACCAAAGTACCGTACCCAAAAAGTGAATCATGCGATAAGTAATCAATTAGTTCAAATCAAATAAGAATATTGCTTTATTTTTTAGTATTGTAAGTACTAATTTGATTTTTGTAAAAAAAGAGAGAGAGAGAGAGAGATTAAGAAGTTAATTGTCAAGAATTTATACACAAAATTATATATTTTATAGTTCATTTTGCTTACTGCATCCATATAAGTTTGATTGATCTTCTTAATTTTTTTCCTTTATGTGGCACATTATTGATCAATATTTTTGTTTTGTAAATATCTCTGAAAGAACTCATTATCATAAATTGAATAAGATGTCAATCACAGTCCTCTATAATGAAATTTTATAAAAAAAATTACAAAAATGGTCACAAATTTCTTCTTCTTTTTCTTCTTTTCTTAAGTAAATCATTGTCTAGACTGAGATAACCTGCTAAAAAACATTCTGTGAAATAGACGCTAGAGCAAAAATGGAAGCAAATGGAAGTATTTTACTTTCTTTCAGATAACCACCCTTTTAAAATATAGAATTAACTAGAAAAAGAGAATATATAACGTTGTAGTGTCAATATTAGTGTTCTAATTGCTTTGCTTATGGTCACATTCGATGCTTTTCGATCATCCGTTTTGTTGTGTTTTTGAAGATTTTTTAAGATAATCAATTCAAAAATACGTGTACTTTGTACTGTTAGTATTATTTGAGATTATCATAAACATGTCATATCATTTTATAAAAGCTTTTTCTGATATTTGTGGCTAAACAATAATATGGTGGTGATTATTCTTATATCCATATAGATCATGATAGATGGGAATGCAATTGATTAGGAGTATATATGAGTAAAATAGGAAAAATACACGAAAATTAGGTGATTATATTTACTTATGGGGATGCAATTCTTAATTTTTTTTATAATTACTTACTTCATCTTTGATTTGTTGACCGTTGATTGAAATCTAACTTTATACTTTATTAAGGTGATTATAGTCATGTTTAAGTTCAAATAAGTTCATTTATTGATTAGGAGTATAAAGCAATTTTGGATCCATACTTGTGAGCTACAACATTTATATCCATTATTACCGACGTTTTTTGTATATAAAGTCTATTTAAGTGCTAGTAAGAAAATTAACTCCGAGTAAGCTAATCATTTGATGAGATGAAGTGCTTGAAAATTGTGAAGTTAGAATATCATATTTTTAATTTTTTTGTTGTAAATTATCCTATATATATATATGTGTGTGTGTGCGCGCGTGTGTGTGTGCGCGCGCGTTCGCCCGCGTGTGTGCGTGCGTGCGTCTTGAAATGTAGTAAATTGAATAAATTGAAATCAAATGTAACTTTTTTTTCTTAATCTACAATATGTTATTCTCATTTTTTAAAATATCAATTTTTATCTTTAAATTACAAAATGATTTAAAGAATGCAATAGATTAAATCCTAATAAATTATATTCGTTTTGTAAAGGTTTATAATGTTTTGATTTTTTTTTCAAGATATATATTGTTTACAATTGTAGTCCTTAATAATCTTGCAAAAACTAATTAGAATAAAGATAAGGACACCAACAAATCCTGCGATTTTTGTTTCTTAATCCATTTTCAGAAGTTCAAAGACACTAAATTGAGGATTACATTCACATTATACGTTTGCCAAATAAAATTTTCTTTTTGTACTTTAGCGAGGACATATAAACATAAAGAAATTGACATGTTGTATTTAGAATGGAAAGTTGTCAACATTCCTATTTTGCATTATAATTGATTATAAAATAAATTGAACTTAATCAAAGTCATTTGTATTGGAAAACAAAAATCCAAAAAATATTAAAAAAAGGCAAAAACTATGCAATTAGTAATTCACTATGTAGACATAAATAGCCAACTAAAAAGTGCGCCCAGAAAATAGACATTGGAATTGAAATGGAGCACATAGAGTTAATTTACTTTATTTTGGATAATGGTTTTTTTTTTTTACCCATCACGCACGAAGATCCCTATACACCTTACAGAACAACAGTCAAGGATCGATAAATACGCTTGGCGTGATTTATGTTGACACCAAAATTGAAAATATTTACAAATTTGTAATAATAAATTATAGTAAAGACTCATGCTGCATGTGTAACTTTAATAAGTTTATACGAGTAAAAAAAGAAAAGTACACGAAAATAAACACAATCACTTGTCGCAAAGTTGAACCACGACGATGTATCGCGTAAGTAAATCCGGTAGAAAGGAAAAAGAACACTAAAAAGCTTAAGTATCGCTCTTACAATGAACGATACTTCGTCTATTATGTTTATGATATGATACATATATATTTGTATAACTTATATTGTGTAAATCATATTTGTCGTACAGAGAACTGGCGCTACAAGTTTCAGGTACAGAGGTTACATAAGTTCAAGCATCGTTATACCAGGAAGAGACATCCCAGAGCATTGGGGCAACGAGAACATGGGGCGCTCAATTTCAATCGAGCTACCTCCACGATGGTGCAGTGCTAACTTCTTGGGGTTTGCGATAGAACAAACTTTAGCTGCTACCCCGGTTGTAGGAATCTCCCTCCAACCCCATATATAGTGACAATTAATAGTCACTAAATAGTCACTAAATGTCTCTAGTGGCTTTTCTGTTAACACTTTCAGCGACAACTCTTAATGGCATTTTTTTAGAGTCACTAAATAAAAGCCACTAGAAAGATTTGACAACCATTAATTATCGCTACATGTAGGAAGATTCCTTTAACCGGGTAGCAGCCAAAATTTTTCCTTTGCGATATGCGCTGTGGTCCAATTGATAGGGGACTTGAAACGTGATCCCCCAGATCGGAGAAGAACCGATTGCATTCGGATGAAAGCAAGAGTGGTAGGAACTGACAACAGTGAGGAATGCTTCATGATGACGACGGGCCTTGTGATCGGCGCAACAGTGAAGGTTGGTCCGACGCACGTGTTGCTGGCGTACCTGAGATTTGGCCATGTCTTCTCGCCTACACTTCCTGCGAGATTTCAGCCCAACAACTGTCGCCTAATCGAGTTGCTGTTCGACTATGGTAGTGTGTCTGCTAATAATGCTAAGCGGTGGGTCGTTCAAAAGGGGGGCGGTCGTCTGATCTACAAGGAAGATGTTATACTCGAAGATGAAATAATGGTATGCCCATCAAACTACCGCTCTCGGGTAAGACCATGTCCGGTTATTGGAGAAATTCCTGAACCGTTTACGACAGACACCATCAACCCAGACACCACCGCCACATCAGAAATCAAGCCACCAACCCATCCCGGCGATCATCCTGCAATACACCACAGGCCGGGGAAGGAGCCGGCACATTCCATGACCACCACCTACCCACAAATCCCTAACACGTTATCCGGACAGTTCTTTGAGCCACCACCGCTGGAATCCACCGGCCATAGCGATAGTCCGGAAGCTGGCAAGCACTTCGCCTCGGAATCGGACTACTGTGACGAGGCGGCAGTAGAAAACTCAAAGGGGGAGCCGGCGCGGGAAAGAGCACTAGATATTCTGAATGTAGATGATGATCCCCCTGCAATAAAGAAGCAAAAAAATGGAAGCTAGCTACAGCCCAACCATCGGCATCACCAGGTCTCCCTTTATCTCTGTCTCTTCTTGAATGCGCCAATTCTACTTCACTGCTGCTTATATTTCACAGTCCTTTTACTACCGTGTCCTGACTCCTAATTTCTGCACCTGAAAAAGGAAAATCGTTGAGCTCGATGTTGATTGCCATGACTCAGTTATGCTACTAAACAAACTTAAAACGTCGAGATCACATAGACTGGATTTTACAGCTAGAGATATCAATGGGCCGGGCCAGCGGGCCAACTGACAAAACGGGCCGGGCTCATGGGTTGGGGAACCGTGCCGGGCCAACTTATTTGGATATCTAGGCCCAGTCCAAGTCCAGGCTCTAGGCCCAATATTCAGGGCCGAGCTTAGGCTAGGCTCGGGCCCCAAAAAAATATTATTTTTTTCAAAAATTCTTCTTATTCATTTTTTACTTTGCGGATGAATTAAATTGAAAATAAATTTGTTCATATGCCCTCCTCCTTTTATCCTGATTTGGGACCGGCAAAAGAAGTTACCTATTATATATATATATATATGTGTGTGTGTGTGTGTGTGTGAAAAATATCATTTTTGCTTGTAAATAGTCACAATCTCTGCATTGTTTACTTTAAATATATTTAATTTGTTTAAAAATAATCCACGGCAAAAATGCAAACTATATTTTGTGAAAAAATTATTCTAAACACTTGAGAAAAGGAAAATAAAAGGAAACTACCTAATCATCCAGAAGTGTTTCGACGTCCGAATCGCTGCTCTTCCTATCATCAATCGGTTTATCATACTCGCGGTATTTCATATCAAGATAAACCTTCCAACATACTCATAACTCCCGTTACTCGGCGTGAAGATGACTCCTCCTATCATCCAACACTCTCCCACTCACTGAAAATGCCCACTTTGAAGCAACCGTGGAGGCTTGCACCGACAATACATCCTGGACAATTTTGGATCAAGTTTTATAAAAATTTTCATTTTGTTTTAAAAAACTTAACAAATTAAAGTTAACATGTTCTTGGATTGATAAAGCATAATAATGATTAGTATTGACATACGAATCAAACTCATTAAAAGAGGAAAAAGTAGATGAACCTGCCGAACTAGAAGTACCTTCCCCTAGTAGTTGTCTTGCTACTAAATGTTCAAGGTCCTTAAGGTATGGCGCACAATACAATTCACCACTCGACAATGAAGCTCGCTCGCGCACGTCAGTAAAATTATGATATAGGTTGTATAGATCCTCAAATGTCGTGCTCACTTTCGTTGTAAGTTTGGTTGTATTTGCATCCGTGTAGCACATTAGTCTTGCTATCTCTTGTATCGAGACGTTCAAGCCATGCAACTTTAACCTAAGATCCAAACAAGTGACTACAACAAAAATAATAGGCAGTTTCTTCCAATATTTATTAAACTTTTTGTCCATCTCTTTTATTATTTTCTGAAAGGGTCCTACATATCGATCTCCATTTCGCTAACATTGTAGCCATTTTGAAAATTTCCACTATAACAGTAGGGGAGGTAGGATAGTACGTACCAGACAATATATTGCTCGGCGTGTAAAATACCTCAAAAAATTGGGATAAGTGTACAACCATCTGCCATTTCGCGGGAGTTGGCAAGCCTTCTGAGAACGTGGTTAGTAGGAAATGCATATGCACTTCTTTGTATACGAAAACATGTAAAAGCATATGATATGTGAAGTTCTACCTATGGACTACATCTGTAAGTAGGCTCCTACGAGGCAAATTATATTGAACACATAAAGTTTTAAATTATTGTGTTCTCGGACCCGAACTATTAATAAACGCTGTCATACCCCTCATTTTGAGAAGAATATCTCCCGCAGCAGCTAAACCATCTTGAACAATTACATTAATTATATGAAAAATACATGGAACATGAAATAATTTACCAGCAAGTATAGGTTGAAGGCTTTCATTTAAAGCTACATCAACAACTTTATTGTTAGCAGCATTATCAAAACTAATACTCATAATCTTATTATTTATATTAAACGTGGTACATGCATTAATTATAATAGTAGCAACGTTAATTACATCATGCGGATAAAGAAAGAGTTCGAAAGCGATGATTCTCCTAGTCATAGTCCAATTAGAATCAATCTAATGGGCCGTCACACAAGCATAACTAACAAAATTAAAAGTAGATTGCCAAACATTAGAAGTAAGACTAACTCTACCATCAAAATTATCGAAATAATCAATCAAGCGTGCTTCAACAGTATTATATTGTCTAAGTGCATCAGATTTAATTGTGTTTCTATGAACTTTTTTGTACAAAAGTTGCACGTAAGTGTTCATATATCTAGAGTGCTTAACATTATCGGCAAAACTAAAAGCTTGTTCACCGTGAATAATAAATCAGCAAGACCATCTCTTTGCTTTCGCTTATTATAATAAATAACTTATCGTCAAAAGATAACTGTATTTGGCTAGGTTCGACATGGCCTTGTATAGGTGCACACAGAGGGTAATGCCTATTAAGATGTCCATTACCACTACCACACGAAAATAATTTACCACAGTACTTACATTCAGTTCTTCAGACACCGTCCACCATAATATCATCAAAATGATTCCAACACTCGACTTTCTATTTTTTTGACTTTTGGATTTCTGGCGGGCTACCGGAAGGATTGCTCGGCCCTCTACCATGATGACTGTTCATCGGGTTAAAATTCTGTCCCGGAGTAGTAACTTCGCCAACCGAGTTGCGTCCTTGACTATAATGCGAGGTATCTTGTGAGGGCATATATTCAAGATCTGAAATGTTTTGGTTGAACTCCCAATTAGCTTAGGTATCTATACAGCCTGTACTCATTCGTTCTGGAACTACATAATCGAATGGTTGTGGTGGTGCTTGTGGTGGTGGTAATGCTTGTGATGATGATCCACGTTTGCTACGTGATTTAAAAAACTGAGACATGTTTGATGCTATTTTTTTTACTGGAATGAAAAATAAAACTAGTAAGGGTAACTAAATGCAAATGAATAAGCGCAGTAAATAATTAAATAATAATTGTAATTGAAAATTGAAGAGCGTTAGTACTTAATAACAAATAACAATGGTGGCAAAGCTTGTAGAATTAGTAAGAGTAACTAAATGTAAAAGAATAAGTGTAGTAAATAATTAACTAATACTTGTAATTGAAAATTAGAGAGGGTTAGTACTTAATAAAAAATAACAATGGTAGCAAAGCTTGTATAAATGTAGAATTTTAGATGAGAGAGAGTGAGAAGATTGTTGTGAAAAATATGAAAGAAGCCGTTGATAGATTTTTCAAAGTGCATAAAAGACAAAAATGTCCCTTAAAACTAGCCATTGATAGTTGTTGGGGATGATAAAAGTATAAAAAACATAAAGAATTATTATAAAATTTGTTGACGAAAATCCCCCCTCAAACTAGCCGTTATATAGCTGTTTGGGGGGGGGGGGGGGGGGTTCTATGTAAAAATGAAATTTTTCAAAAAGGAAGGAATATGGCTATTGGGAGGAATTGTATGGGGGGATCTGAAAATTCAAAACTCGTGGGGCCGAGCAGAAACCGGGCCAGACCCCGGCCAACTTTTTAGAGCTTCAATAGTTACATATTTCAACGCCATAAAAGATCTCCTTTTATTTATTTATAAGTAACCATACATTAATCATGCATGAACTCACTTCCAATTTAATTGCATCAATTGAGTCTTGACATTGCTTATAGCAAAAGGTGTCCTTTCCACAATTGTTGTAGTGACAATACAAAAGTAGGGCCAAAGTTAATTATAAGCCTGTAAACCAAGGGATACTGAACAATTTTCTTCTTTTCGACCATCTTCGTTGCAAGACCCATAATTCCTTTCACACTTGAGAACTCAATCTGTAATGCAAATGCACTGTGCAACAGTGCAGTTGTCTATTTTTAATTGTACTGCAAATGTGTTGTGTAATGCAAATCTATCCTCTGTAATGCAGCTATATAATGCAAACAAAAGTGTTATCACACATCATTGTGTAATGCAAACATCTAAGTGTGCATAAAATACCGTTTGTGAACCTGTTTTAAGCGTTAACACGTATTTTGCAAATGGTGTATAATAATACATCAAGTGTCAAAAAAAACTCACCACTACAAAAAGAACCATAAGATACATAAACTGTTTTGAAAGATTACCATAAAAACCTCTAACCACATGAAGTCTAAAACAAGATCAATAGTTATATCCAAAATGTCTCACTACATCCAAAGCACATTCAATTACTTCCCAATAAGACCAATACAAAAACCAAAAGTTAAATACAACCAAACCAAAGTCTTCAGTTTACAAACAATACAAAAAACATAAACTAAATTCAGTTTACATCGGTTGTTTGTTTTGCAACAGGATCCCTCTGTCTCTTTTTATTAGCAGCCTTCATTATTTGTTGCCCTTGATGTCTCAACAGGTTGTAACCTACTAGATATATAGTAAGTTAAAGTGAAATGTTTATAATACACTAAGTCAAGCTAGATTGTAACCTGCTAGGAGTAATAGCAGGTGTTGAAGCAGCATCAGCATTAAAAGTCCCCTGAGCCCAACAAGGAGACAGATTTCGAGACACAGTAGCTACAGAGACAAATCTAGCCCCTGTTGCAGCATTAACCACAGGTGGCGTAGCAATAGCAATAGCAGGTCCAACTGGTGGTGGTTCACTAGCAGCATCATGAGGTGCCATATGGTTGGGAATGCAAATCCTTTTTGGTGCAAATCTTCCACACAATTGTCCTCTAGTCTTCTTAATAACTCCCTTTTCATTTCTCAGTGGACTAGCCCAATTACCTGAATTTGCATTTACAATTACATTTGAACCTGCACCAGCACTTGCATAATAACTTTTTATTAAGTTGTAATTACCATCTAAGATTTTCAATTAACTTACAAGTATTGCCTAATTTAGTAAATGATATTTTCAATTAATTTGAAGTTCTTGCCTAATTAGTTATCATTTGCCTAATTATTCTAGTTGATATGTGATTACTATCTAAATATTTTCAATAAGTACTTAATTGGTAATTAGTAACAAATATTTTCAAGTCAATTGAAGTTCTAACCTAGTTATTAATCATTTGCCTACTCATGCTAATTAACATGTAATTACTTTCTATATATTTTCAATTACTATGTAATTACTGCATAATTAATACAATTAACTTGTAATTATTACCTAATATTTTCAATTAAGTTACTTCCTGATTATGTTAATTACCATGAAATTACAATCTATATTATATAACTACTTTATCCTTCAAATGACAATCATAACATAAAGTCAACGATTTAAAAATCAAACCCATTAAAAAATTGAGATAGTGCATAGTGGTCCAAGATTGTCTATTTTACATGCCGGGGGACCACATGAGCACTGACTCTAAAAGAAAAGAAACCTTAACTTCGTGCATCAGATAGCATGCATGACAAGAATGTAGTGCAAAATATATGACGAAACCCTAAAATCTGTAGATCTACTGAAAACCCCAATTTTTGAAAGCGAAAACATTCAAAATCAGGTAACACAACGAATTTGGGGTTTTGACATGTGGATCATACAAACCATAGTTTTAGATGCTGAAGATTCGATCGTACCTTGACGTAGCAGTGCATAGAAGCAAGACACAGCAGCGGCTTTCTGGATGCACCTGTCATTGCTCCTCTATTCTCTTCAGCAGATTGCCACACAAGTGGTTCTAATGTGAGGAGAATATGAGAGAGAGTTTGGGTAAAGGTAAAGGTAAAGGAAAAGAACAAATACGAGAGTAAGAAGATGAAAAGGGAAGGCCGAGAGTTTGAAAGGGTTTGGGGGGACAAATCGCACGGTATATATAGTACAGGGGGTCATTAGCTATTTAAACCTAGAAATAATTTCCAGCTCTGGCACTGCTCAAGACCTAAAATTTAATTGATTAAAAATTCAGATCCTGGACAATTTTTGAGATTGGCAAGTTAATATTGAAGATTGATTGAATCCATCTCTATTTGGATTGGGTAGAGCGGAGTTGTTAGCGGCATTGGTTGCTTTGGTGATGACGGTGGCATTGATGGTGGTCATGGTTGTGGTGCCAGAGACTTACGGTGATTGCTTGGCATTGAGGAGAAAACAAGATGGAGATCTGGTGGTTCCATGGTAGTGGTTTTGCATGATAATGCTAATTTGTGATAGTGGTGCTACGATGGTGAGTTTTGTGAAGGTGGTGGTTGTTGGTTTGGTGATCTCATGGTAGGGGTCTTAGGTAATTAGAAGTGATGGTGGTGGTGGCGGCAACGATTGGGATTTGAAGATGAAGATGGTTTTGGGGGCTGCTGGTGGATAAGAACAATTGAGTCTGTGTAGGTGATGGATGGCGGTGGGGGTGGTGCATTTTTATGGTGATGGAAGAAAAAGAGAGAAAGAAAAGAAAAAGAAATAAAGAAAGGATACTATTGGTTGGAGGCAGTGGTGTAGATGGGGTTGAAGATGTGTAGTGCCTTTTAGGGAATGACGGGATGAAAGGATTAGCCAAAAGACCAAATAAAAATAGAAGTAGATGTTTAGTTGAACTTTTTTCAGGTTTTAACAACTTATGCCATATATGATTATCAGGTGACACATGTAGCCATATGTCCACAATTGTAACGCTTGGCTGATATTGGATTTAATAGGGAGGT
The DNA here is from genome assembly GCA_033065855.1 of Escallonia rubra. Lineage (NCBI taxonomy): Eukaryota > Viridiplantae > Streptophyta > Magnoliopsida > Escalloniales > Escalloniaceae > Escallonia > Escallonia rubra. Next base: position 142,786 of record JAVXUO010001759.1, on the reverse strand, counting down.
GTTACTTGATTAGAATGCTCATATCATGTGCCTGTAATCTAAAACTTTGTGGCTAAACCATCTCAGTTGCCATCGAACTGTTAAAAAATATGGGATCCCCCGATTGATGGGATTACTTGTTTAGGATCAAGACACATGGCAGTACGTTGCCATTTCTCCTTGGAACATACATTTTTTCCACCCTTTTTCACAAATTAAAATTTATCAATTTTTAAAGAACGAAAATTGGGTAATAACTGTGAAGAGCTTCACAGGTCTCAGAAATCGGGCAAAAATGGATAAATAATGGAGATTGAAATACAAATTCTTCCTTGTTGCAACACTTATCAGAAGAAGAAAAATGCACATCTCTTCCAGGATGGCAAACTGATATATACTTTGACCAATCAAGGCCATATTTTTTTCATATGCTTCATTTGAACCGTTTCAACCTTATGGTTTAATTAAGCCCAATACAAGATTATCCATCAATGTAGGCACTCAAAACTTCCTCTGAACTGAACGTACTTCTACTGTAAACAAGCCTTTACAACCATGAAAGCAGGAAACCTATTTAACAGTTGTCCCTTCTAAAAGCACTGGGTCCAGATAGTATTAACATAAGTTTTGATCAACGATTTTGGTCCAACGCTGGATAAGACATAATCCGGAAGTATTATATTTTCTTTACTCTAATCAGATGCTGAAAGAATACAATAGCACTGTTTTGGCTCTTATTTCTAACATGGAGAAACCTTTAAACTGAAGTGACTTCAGACTATAAGCCTCTGGGGCACCATATACCAATTTATTCAGCAAAATCCATAACAAAACATTTTTACTGCAAGAAAAATTATCATAAGAAATACCTGATTGTCCAATAGCAAACTAATATGATAACATAAAAGAAATGTCAAATTCTAAACCTGTACCTTAAAGTATAACCCACATACAGCTTAAGAACCCAACATTTAAAAAGAATCAAATGAGTACCTAAAATATAATGTTTGAACCGGATCAGTCATGTCGCTAATGGTAGGTGAAGCTATTAAAAGTCCAAGGTATGACTGTCTTTTATGAAAAATGTCCATAAAACAGGTCCACGTGGCCATCTTTTCCTAGTTGATTGGTCCAAGTCATCATAAGACATGGAATGAAACTCACAAAGAAAAGAAACACACAACCACCCACCCAGATACAGTCACACACACGCGCGCGCCCGGAGACATACAGACACGCAGAATCCACACACAACCCATCTCTCTCTAACACACACACGTATGCCCGCACACACTTCGTAACACACAATCACACACATGGAACCCATACATCCCATAATGCATAGACACATGGAACCACACACACACATGGCTTCTCTCTCTCTCTCCCTAACGCGCGAGTGCATGCTCGCGGAACCACCGAAACCACACACCCATAACACACACACACACATAAAATAGAACCAACACATACACCCCACCACATACACACGCGGGTTCACACCCCCCCCCCCACACACACAGAGGAGCCCCATCCCCATACAAGTACACACTGTAAGACACACACGCACAACCCCCCCACCTCAACACACCGTAAAAACATGCACACGCACGAGCGGGCGTGCACATACGTACACTGACACAAACACCCCAACCCCCCTACGAGACCCTACCCCCCCCCCTGCGAAAGACCCTACAGAGTCCAAAAAACAACCCCATAAGAAAACTATCCCCTAAGCCCTTCTGTTACTATTACTGACAGCACAATCAACCATTGACTTATACCTCCACCTTGAAAAATTTGGGAACAATAAAAATGGAACTTAAACAGCTAAAGGAACATTAACAAAAGACGATAAAAAAGTGCTGGTGAAAATCTGGTCGCCGCTGGTGAGATTTCGGTCATTGCATGTGATATATGTGTCACGTCCGATGAACGGTGAAAAATCAGATGATCGAGCAGATCTACTCAGATCGTCCAAGATCGGAGACTTACCTTGACGTCGCCGTCACCGATCAACCGCCGCTTGTGCCACCAGCCACTAACTGAACACGCCGTAAAGTATACCACCGCACAATACGGAAAAAATGAACCTACAGCCTAATCGTCAGAGTGGCTGCCGCTCCACGCGGGCAGAAGTGCGATGGGGCGGCCATGATGAGTTTCTTTGGAGGTGGGTTTTTTAGAGAAGGCAAAGAGTTTTATTTTGGCTCTCTTGGTTGCTTGACCCTTTTTGCTAAACCTTAAACGATGGTACACCATGTGGTATTGAGCAATCCAAAGAGTAAAGTAGTCCACGTGTGGAGGCATTATGAGTGAAGCTCTCCACGGTGTTTAGCATGTCCCAAGGCCAATGCATAATGCCAATAGCAAAGCACGGGTAGGAGCCTGTGAACGAGCGTGGTGTAAGAGGGCGGGGTATGAGTAGGGAACAATGAAAGGTTGTGGTGCATGGGCGCGACACATATGGATAGATCAAGAAGTATCCAGACATACATTATCCATAGTGGCAGTAAGGTAGAGTCACATGTAAGTTACGCTACTTCTACCTAATTTATTCCTACTCCTAACCAGATCAAGCATAAATCCTACTGTTAATAAAGGCAATTTACCTTCATAGTGTTTGCAATATAGCGATACCGTGGAAATGATAATACTTCAAACGTACAAAGCACTTGATTTAAGGATTGTATACGCTTTGGACGAGACAAATAATTTGTGTTAAATAATGAGTAAATATAAGAGTAAATATAAACGAGATATTGGTCAAAAAGAAAATAATGAGTCAATATAAACGAGATATTGGTCAAAACAAAATTTGAGTTATAAGTGTTGTCAATATTTTTGTTTATTTTAACTTTCAAGATTTATTTATTTCGATGTGCTTAGTATCCTATATGTGTAATTACCAATGGGATGTTATTAAAAATAGATTAACATATCATAGGTCGGTTCGGTTCAGTTTAGAATCGGTTTAAAAAATGTGAACCAAACCAAACTAAGGTCGGTTTGAAAAATGTGAAACCATACTATTAAGATTTTTGGATAGTTCGGACTTGATTGGTTCGGTTTGATCGGTTTGAGCAATTCAGATAGGTTTGGTGGTCACCCCTAACAAACACAGATAGACACACAGACGGAGACATACAGACGCACAGAACCCATACACAGCCCCTTTCTATCTCTCTCTCTAACACACACACACACACACACATGCACACATCGTAACACACAATCACACACATGGAACCCACACATCCCATAACGCATACACACACGGAACCACATACACCCACGGCCTCTCTCTCTCACGCACACATGCGCACTCGAGGGGTATTACTGAAATCACACACCCATAACACACACATACAAACATAACTAACACATACGCCCCACCACACACGCACGCGCGCACACACACACACACAAAAAATCCCACATAGAGGAGCCCCCTCCACATATAGGTACACATTGTAAGACACACACCCACAACCCCCCCCCCCCCCCCCCCCCAACAACACACCGTAATAACATGCACACGCACGCACACACGAGCCCACCCACACAAAGAGCCCAGACACATACCATGTCGCTCACACACATACACTCGCACACGCGTGCATAAACACAGCCCAACAAATAATACATGCACTTAGAATCCCACATCTTCACCACCACCACAACACCAAATAGCCCATGGTGAACCCATCACCAATAATTTTTGCATATTCAATCAAAATGCGTGATTCAATAATTTTGACAGCAGAAAATGTAGAAATGACTAAAAAATGCAATGATATACACTAAGGTTGTTCAATGGTGACATCTCTTTCTACATAATCACTAGGTCAATAGTTTGAATTTTCTCTCTTCGAATTCACTAAAGTTGAATTTTCACATAATTAAATAGTGGTTGAAAAGAGTTGGGTAGGGTGATCTGGTGTGCCATCATCTGTAAGAGAATGGGGCATGGAGCCTTCTCACTCGTGCAAAGTGAAAGTGTTTGATAATGTGTGGCTTGGACCAGAAAAACTCACATATTTGAATTGATTTTAATCCCAATTTCTGAGAGCGTGGTTTGAGCTTCTATCCACTCCCTAAGGGGGTGAGTTTTTGTCGCTTACGGTAGACAATACTAAATTGTTATTAATAAGTAGTAGATGGGACTAGACAAGCATGCTAACATATATGAAAAGCATAATTCAAGCAAACGATGAGTCGTTTGATTTGGATTGAGTAGGGTACCAGAGCTGTCCGGTTCCTTGATAGCAAGTCTTTGTCAGCTTCTTTCATGATACAGTTGGAGTCCACCCTTATATAGAGCACCTTGACCCCCACACTACGGGGGAGCATAAATCCATTGACAAAGGCCTTATAGCTAGCTTCTTTGTTAGAGACAAGGATGGCAAGCTTGAAGTTATGAAATGTGGTAACAACATCGGGCTGTGAAACACGATATTAGTCCTCCTTGTTACGAGGGGCTCCAACGGGAGTTATGGTTTTGGCAGAGCCGTCTAATTCAAGTATCAATAATCCTTTAATGTTAATGGCACTACTCATTTTCTTATCAGGCAAATGGTCAGAAGTTGGTTCCTGGTGCTAATGAATGAAAAAGGCTAAGAGGTTATCGAGAATTATTGGATCCTTGATGACAAGGCCAAACTCTACGAGCAGGCGTAGCCACGAGGTGATGTGCCAGAAAATATTAGGCATGTGCGCATGCACCACACGGGGTTTGCCTTGGTAGGAATGGTGACTGAGTCTGCCGAGATGTAATGTCTGATTTTTTTGTAAGGAATACATCAAGGACAAGCTATGTTATTCTAACTCAAAGTGATTGACTATGGACTCTTTGATTAACCAATTGAGATAGCGGACCGCATGCCCAACTCAGTCCACCTCTTGGGCAAGCAATACGCATATGGACTAACAGGTGGAGGTTAGGCAGAGCAATAATGGTTGGCTCTTGTAGAGCATTATCATATTTTATAGAAGGTGAATAGGTTTGATCATGTTAATCGGCTTGCCACTGTTTTTGCCCTAATTCTAGCGGCACAAGCAGGCATATAGTTATGCAAACTAATTTTTTTTTTTCCACGAGCAGGCATGAATCAAAATTCATCCAGCAAATTGTTATTGAGGTCTTCAGCAAGTTGGATCATCCAGTTTCAAACTTTGAGGAGAATCTAGTTGGGATAGATTCTCGTGTTGACGAGGTTAAATTATTGCTGGAGTTGGGGACTAAGGACGTTCGCTTTATTGGGATATGGGGTATGGGTGGAATTGGTAAGACAACAGTTACAAGTGCATTGTTTGACAACATCCATCATCAGTTTGAAAGTGCCATTTTCTTTCATAAAGTTCGAGAAAAGTCAAAGAAATGTGGTTTGGAGAAATTGCAAGAAATAATGATTTCCAAAATCCTAAGCAAGAGGGATGTGAAGGTACATAGTATTCCGCATGGAGTTCAATGGATAAGTAGATTTGTATGCCAAAAAAAAGCTCTAGTCATTCTCGATGGCGTGGATAGTATGGTCCAAGAAAAAAGATTAGCTGGAAATCGGGATTGGTTTGGAAAGGGAAGTAGAGTTATCATAACAACAAGAGATAAAAAGATATTGGCGGATACAAATGTAGCTAAGATACACAGGGTTGGTTTGTTAAGTGTGACTGAAAGTGTCAAGCTCTTCAACTTAAATGCCTTTAAGCAAACTGATCGTCCAAAAGAGTTCGAGGAGCTCTCTGGTCGCATAGTAAAGTATGTTGGTGGCCTTCTTTTAGCTCTTAAGGTGTTTGGTTCATTTTTGTATGGTAGAGACATTGAAATGTGGAGACGTGCAGTGGATAGGCTAAAAGATATTCCAGAAGATAAGATCATAGAAAAACTTAGAGTGAGCTTTGATCATGGACTCAAGGCAGTAGAGCAAGAAATGTTCCATGATATTGCATGCCTTTTTAAAGGGGAGAAGATAGATTATGCCGAACGAGTGGTTGACAGTTTTGATTTCTACCCTAGTATTGGTATACCGGTTCTTATTAAAAGATCTCTCATAGTTATTTCTGAAGGTAAGCTTCAGATGCATGACTTGATACAAGAAATGAGATGGCATAGTGTTCGCCAAGTGCACCCAAGAGAGCCTGGAAAATGTAGTAGATTGTGGGATCCTGAGGAAGTTTGTGATGTATTGACAGAAAACACGGTGAGAAATTGTGTAGAAATGCCTAGAATACGTTTTTCTCTTTACATGAAAGTATAATTTGTTCTATGTTTTACTAACATTACATTAACTCATAAACTTATGTTTTGCCCCTGCGGTTGCTTATTAGGGAACAAAGAAAGTTGAAGGCATACAGCTGGGCTTACAGAAGCCAACAGATGTACACTTCAGCAGTAACCCCTTAAGAAATATGTACAAGCTAAGGCTACTCAAATTTTGTAACGTGTACCTTTGTGAAGATGTAGAATACCTTCCGAATCAGTTACGTTGGCTTCGATGGCATCAATACCCTTCAAAATCTCTTCCAGCAAGTTTCCAAGCGGCAAAAGTTGTCGGGCTTGAAATGCGTTGTAGCCTTGTAGCCGAGAAAATATTCAGTGATTGTCTTACATCACCTCATCTGTTGACGTGGTATATAACAACCAATAAAACTACAACACATTGGAAAGAAAGTTGATCGCCGGTCACATCACTGGCTGCACTTTCATTCTTAACCATGGTTAGATAACCAATAAAGGAAAGTACAAAAATCTGGCAATTCACATTAATCATCTTCAACCACCTCTCTCAGTTTCTCTTCATTCCTCCCATCCCCTCTCTCCCCTTCTCCCCACTAATGAACCATTTCGACTCCCTCGAAGGCCGACCTTAGTCTGCTTGATCTGAGAAAGTGTCTCTTCCTCACTTCTTATTGGCAGATCGGGATTTACAAGAGTAAAACTATAGTTCCTCTCAAGATCTGCACCTCGGGCTGCGATCAAGATTGATGTCTGATGCTGCAGTGGTTGTGTACTTTGTTGCTGTAAATTTTAATTTCCGTTTAAGCCTTGAATCCTCTTCATGTAATTCAGTAATTGCTGGGAGTTCTTATTGAACTTGCAGTCACATGTAATTTGGTTAAGAAATGATGCTACACCGACATTTTTCTATTTTAAACACAATTTTCCAGGTGAATTACTACTAGCCCATTGTTAAACATTCATAAAGTGTGTTGAATTGGTGGAAAATTTTGCTAAAAATGGTGTTTCGTGGTGGTTCTCAATGTATAAAGTGATTGACATGTTCCAAGACAGAGCCATTTCATTGATAAATTTGGTTAAGAAATACATCAAGTATTACTACGAGTACTATGTTTTTATAGACATTAAGAATATATATCCTCTAAGAGACTAAACCCATTGATTCGTGTACAATAGTTTGCAGATCTGCAAACGCAGAGGATCCAGAAACTAACCCCATTGATTCCTGAACAAACATCTTAACTTGTTTCTAACATCTCCATTTCCTTTACTTTGGAAAATTGTCTAGGAGTCATTAATTTTTCCTGTTATGTTGTTGATGGTAGTGCAATTTATGTTTTCTGGAGTGGAGTTTTAGATCAATAAGAAAGTGGGGTTTAGTCTAATCCGATTCGATGAGAACTTTGGCCACTTGGGCATGTGAATCCCTAACCTCCGTCAATGGCAACAGCTTCAAGGGGAGCCTGCTTACCGGTTATCAACATCCGCATGTGCTCGGTTCCCATTCGCACCTTGAACTTTTTTTAGCATACATATGGGAAGTAATGAACATCCAAACATTGGCATACAGTTGGCAGGGGCTACACGGGGAGACTCACCAAAAGTTCGACGGAATAGAGTTTCCGTCTCGTATGGCGGCCGGACAGTAAAAATATGAGAATGGAGATGACAAGAGGAATGAGATAAGAATCAAGACAGAAATTAAGGTTAAAATATACTCCTATATTGAGCAAGTTTTCCATTTGAAATTATGGGCGGAATATTCAAATTTTTCATCGAAATTCAAATTTCATCCTCAGAGATTTAGTTTGGATAACCGGGGTTAAGGACTGCAATCCAGCTAAATGGAGGGCCTACTCACTAGTAAGCCTAGGTGTTACATTTTGAGTGGATGTCTAACACCACGTAAGCAAATGACGTGGTGTTAGACAACCACCAAATATTTTCTCCTTGTAGCCACCTTGAAAGCTTTGGACCAGAATGAAGGTACATTCCCTTTTTATGTTTCTTTTCAAACTTTTTGGACAACAATAAATGGTCGGATATAGAGCTCGAACCTCAGATCTATCTCATGTTGGGGGCTTTTAGGGGGGGGGGAGGAGAGAGAACATTGGACTGTTATCTTGGCATATTTAATTAATTTAATGCATGATTTGGTGTTTAATATTAACTCAAGATGATCTATTTCTTATACTTTTTCATGGTTTCCTACAGCTCGTTGACAAGCTAAAATTTGTAGACCTTAGTCATTCACAGAAGCTAAGTCGAACTCCAGATTTTGAGGACATCCCAAATCTTCAAAGTTTGGTTCTTGAGCATTGTATAAGTTTGGTAGAGGTCCACCAATCTATAGCCTTCCACAAAAACCTTGTTGTCTTGAATTTGAAAGGCTGCATAAATCTGAGGAGTCTTTCGGACAAGATTCAATTTGAATCTCTTGAGGTTCTTGTTCTCTCTGATGGTATAATACTTGACAAATTTCCAGACATTCAAGGAGATATGCATAGTTTATCGGAGCTTTTCTTGGATGGAACTGCTATCAAAGTGTTACCTTCGACAATTGAATATCTCAGGAACCTTGTTTTAGTAGATTTAACCAGATGTAGATGCCTTACAAGCATGCCAAGAAGCATTTGTAGTTTGAGGACTCTCAAACTTCTTCGTCTATTAGATTGCTCAAAACTTGAAAAGTTGCCCAAGGATCTCCAAAACTTGGAACTTCTAGAGGAGCTTCATGCAGATAGAACTGCTATCGTATTCCTACCACGCTCCATTGGATTTTTAAGTGGGTGCGAGGATACTATAGTAACTCAGTCATGGAGTCTACCCTTTGTTTTACCTACTGTATCAGGTTTATGTTCATTGGTGAAACTATATCTCAGTCACCGTAATATGTCAAGCCTTCCTTCTGATATCAGTTGCTTGCCATCTTTGAAAGATGTAAAGGAATATACTAGATTCCGCACCAAGCAATAAAGAAGATAATCGAAAATAATAACAAAAAATAGAAACACAAGATTTACGTGGTTGCAGCTAAATACTGATCGGGAACCACACCAAAAATCAGGCCTGCAAAAGAGAACACGGAGTGACCGCCGGGTGGGGTTCTGGCAGGGAACGGTCCGATGCTTAAGTCAGAGATAGCTAACAATGTAGAACTCTGAAAAAGCAGTAAGACACAATGTATATGTGTGTGAGCTTAGGCTTACCACTGCAAGAAAATCCACTTTTAGCGACGGACAATTCCGTCGCTAATAGTGGGTAATCCGTTGGTAAAGACTTTTAGCGACGGACTGTCCGTCGCTAAAAGTCCGTGGTTAAAAACCCCGTTGCTAAAAGATTAGCGACGGATTTTGGTGATCCGTCGGCAAATGTTTACTTTTACCGACGGAAATAATTATTTTTAGCGACGGAAAATTCCGTCGCTAAAGGTATTTTCTATATTTTTTTAATATTTTAATTTCTGAATAAAAAATCTTTTAGTGGCTAAAATTCCGTCGCTAAAAGTCCATTGTAAAAGTATTTAGTAACATTAATTCCGTCGCTAAAAGTCTTTAAATCATTTACCAACAGATTTTTAACGACAATTTCATTACTAAAAGTCTATATCTAAAAATATTTACCATTTTGCAGAAGGACTTTTAGCGACAGAATCGTCGCTAAAACCCAAAAGGCTGTTTTTTATTTTTATTAATTTTTAAAATGCCAAATCTGTTTTAGACAGTTACTTCTAATCAACTAATCCAACAATAATTTAATTATTTAAACTAGCATTCATCTTTACCAAATTCCAAGTAAAACAAAAGATTTAAGCTAGATGTCAATACGTATCTCAAAATTCAAAATCTCAATATGAAACTAAAAAACCTGCTAAAAAACAACACATTGCAAAATAATGGCTACAGGAATGACTTCACACCCTCCAGTAGTTAGTTTTGTTTTGGCTTTCACTATTCACCTTCCTGTATCCCCCTTCTTAAAAAACAAGGACAATGGTAATATACACACCATAATATACACACCATAATTAACCACTAATTAACACTTGATCCCACGATACAGGAAAAGGAAAAAAGCCCTTCTCTTGAAAGGAATGCCTCTGATAATTATCTAATGGTACAAAGCAGCAAGAGCGGCCCCGATGAACTGACCAACACCAACCCAGAAGATCCACTGAAAGGCAGGATGAAAAACAAAAGTTAGAGCTCATTTATGGATTCAAATTGGAACTTAAATCGTCATCCCATGCATGGTCTTTGTTCTAAATGATTACAGCATCAACTAATTCCCAATTCCCAATTGTATACCAAACCCTACTTCTAAAATTGCAAAAAAATAAAAAGAAAGGGTTCAAAAAACTAAGAATCAAACATTGGATCAGAAAATTTACCTTGTTTTCACCGTCAAAATAGCCACCATACGGTGGCCGGCGACAATGGAGTTCAGCGGGGAAGATGCGTGTAGGACTGTAGCATCGGGTGTGCGTGGCTGTTTCACCCGCGGGGTGCGCGCCGCGTGCCTAGCTACTGGCGCCGGCGGGGATGCGGTGGCAGGTGTGGCACGGGGGTGAGGTGGGGGGGGGGGGGGCTGTAGAGAGAAGAGAGATGCATAGAGAAAACAGAAGAGAAGCTGCGGCTGGGAGAAAAGAAAGCAACTAGGGTTTGTGTCTATTTATATAACTTTTAGCGACGGATTTTCACCGTCGGTAAAAGTCCGTCGGTAAAAGTCCGTCGGTAAAAGTTATTTAAATATTATTATTTTTTTAAAAAAGCTTTTTAAAGAAGGTAGAATTTTTCAAATTCAAATTAGCGACGGATTTACCGCCGGTAAAAGTCCGTCGCTGAAAATATTTACCGACGAAAACTTCCGTCGGTAACTATCTTTAGCGACAGACGTTTACCGACGGAAATATCCGTCGCTAAAGTGCTTTTTAGCGACGGAAATTGATCATTCGCTAAAAATTCGTCGCTAAAAACACTTTTTCTTGTAGTGTACCTGGGGGGCTTGACCCCCTTATATAGTGGTAGCAAGTGGAATCCAATTAGAACTGGGCTTCAATCAACTCTAATCAGAATCTCATTAGGATCCTAGAGGATCCCATGTTGATCTCTGGTGATAGAGTTAGGGCTTCTTTAGGATTCTGTCTGGTGACTGATATGGTAAGTGCCATATCAGCAATGAGCTGGCCTGGGTTGCATGTCACAACTGCCACGTGTCGTCCGTAGATTGGAGGGGTATTTTTAGCTATATCATATGCCCCCTGCTTTTACCAGCGTTAATGAAGCGGGTGGAAGCACACATTTCTCACTGATGATAGCGAAACATACCAAAACATAATCGAATCCGTCTGTTTTGAGAAAAGAATGTTCTGCTCGGACTACATTCTGTTCGGACAGCATTCTGCTCGGACGGGATTCTGTTCGGACAACATTCTGCTCGGACGGGATTCTGTTCGGACAGGATTTTGCTCGGACAGAATTCTGCTCGGACGGAATTTTGTTCGGACAGAATTATGCTCGGTCGTTGGCACTTTGCTCAGGCAGAGTGTTCGGAGGGAATTCTGTTCGGTCAGAATTCTGCTTGGCCGTTGGCACTCTGCTCGGGCAGAGTGCTCGGACGGAATTCTGTTCGGACAGAATTCTACTCGGTTGTTGGCATTCTGCTCAGGCAGAGTGTTCGGAGGGAATTCTGTTCGGACAGAATTCTGCTCGGCCGTTGGATCTCTGCTCGGACAGAGTGCTCGGACGGCATTCTGTTCCGACAGAGTTCTGCTCGGCCGTTGGCTCTCTGCTCGGGCAGAGTGCTCGGACGGCATTCTGTTCGGACAGAAGTCTGCTCGGCCATTGGCACTCTGCTCTAGCAGAGTGTTCGGACGGCATTCTGGTCGGATAGAATTCTGCTCGGCCGTTGGCAGTCTGTTCGGGCAGAGTGTTCGAACGGCATTCTGTTCGGACGGGATTCTGTTCGGACAGAATTTTGCTCGGCCGTCTAGCACTCTACTCAGGTAGAGTGTTCGGACGGGATTCTGTTCAGAAAGAATTCTGCTCGGCCGTTTGGCACTCTGCTCGGGCAGAGTGTTCGGACGAGATTATGTTCGGACAGAATTCTGCTCGGCCGTTGGCACTCTGCTCGGGCAGAGTGTTCGGACGGGATTCTGTTCGGACAGAATTCTGCTCGGCCGCTCGGGCAGAGTGTTCGGACGGGATTCTGGTCGGACACGTTCACTCTGCTCGAGCAGAGTGTTCGGTCACGATTCTGTTCGGCCATTTGCCTTGGTTTCCTCCACGTGCCTCTTTCTCCATTGATGTCTTCGAGCGGGAATTCGTGATTTTTCAAATTCTCTACTCTTCATCATGTGACACGTGTGGGGTCGATGAACCGTTACGCTTCCCCAGGAACGGTTACTTGGGGTTCCTCTATAAAATGAAGACTTTCACTTCATTTTTCTTCACTCGAAAATTTTGGAAGCACACTACTCTTCAAGTAAGTCTTCTCCTTCTCCTCTTTTTGTTCAGCATTCTAGTTTTTTTTTTTAAAGTTTTCCTAGATTCTGTAGCAAACATGTCCGAAACCTCAGCATCTGCTACTTCGCCCGAAGAGGATTTTTATAAAAGTAGTTCGTCTTCAAGTTCGGAACGAGTTCCAACTTCAGGAAGTGAAGTTGGAACTTCAAATCCACAACTACCACAAACATCAACTTCGCAACCAATTCATCCTTCAACTTCCCAACCATTCCAACCTACAACTTCTCAAGTATTTCCACCTTCATCTTCTCAACGGTCGCATTCCATCTCTAGGAGAAACGCGTTAGGAGATGTAAAGGATCAAGCCGATGATAAGGCTAATCCCAAGCCTTGGTATACTGCTGATGAAAAGTCGGGCAAGATGTCTACCGAGGATTTACAGAATTTAATTTGAGAATATCCTCTACCTGAAGGTTGGTATGCTCGTCTCCCTGGTTTACAAGAACCAGCAAATTTTGGAACCAAGTTTGAAACGGGTATTTATGAGGAGCAGGTGAAGTCTGGATATAGACTTCTTCTTCACCCTTTTGCTCTTCGTTTCTTTGAGCATTACCGCATGGCTCCCGGGCAGCTTGTTCCAAATGGTTGGAGGAAGCTTTCCGGCCTTATATATTTGGTCCAGACTTCAGGCTACAAACCAGATGCAACAGATTTTATGAGAGTGTTCTTCAAAATCTGTTTCGTCAAAGGAGTTGCCAACTGCCCAGGATGGTATTACATTCATAGCAGGCAACGGCTTCTGAAGGGAGGTCCGAAGTCGAATAAAGGCTGGCATTCTAGATACTTCTTCGTTGGGCGCCTTGATAAGGGGGAGCTCCCGTTTGATAAAGTTTGGAATCCTTTCTGCAAGGATTTCGAAAGTCCTGGCAAGCCTACTCCCGACATGCTGACTAAGCATATACTTAGTCATATTAAGCGTCGGGGTGGTCTTTGTATAGATGAGCCTTTGTCCGAGCAGCAATTGGAATGGGCAAAGATCATTCCTCCCAAGCCTATTCCAGCTGGTCTTTCGATTCGTCCTCCTCCTATCGCTGTTCATAGCGTGTCATCTGCTGAGACCGTTCCGTGCTTTACAGAAATCATTGATTTTCATTTGCTTTCTATGTTTATTCCCGTATTGATTTCTTTCTTTGTCGCAGAAATGGCTAGCGGGAGCAGAAAATCGCCACAGGCAGGCTTTCTTGGTGTTCTCCAGAAGGCTAAGGGGAAGCGAAAGGAAAAACAGCCAAGTGTGGAGCTGCCCCCGACTCCTAAGAGGACCAGAGTCACCCCTGCAGAACGTTCTCCACGGATACTTGAGCAAGTGTCCATCGAAGACAATCCCATCTTTCGGCGGATGTGGACACTTAGGCGTGATGACCTTGGGATGCCGGACAGTCAGATCTCCGAGCAGCATCTTCGTCATGGAATTCTCCCCCGAGACAAGGAAGTTTTCCAGACTCAGACTCACGAGACTTTTGCCTGCTCCTTTGCCCAGGCCGTGTATATGGTAACATCTCTTTTTGTAACTTGGTTTCTAATGTGCTTTCAACTTCCATTTGGCTGATGGTTTCAATCTTTATTCCAGATGTACGCCAGCGGGTCTGAGATGCTTTCTCGTTTTGAGATGGCGAGGGAGGTTGCAGCAGCAGAGGCTCAACAAACAAGGGAAGCTGTTAAGGAGGCTCAAGAAGCTTCCCATCGGGTTGAGGAGCTGAGCAAGAAAGAGGAAGATCATCTTGCTCATATTGCGACTCAGGAGAAGAGACTGGAGCGGGTCAAGAGGAAGGCAGCAGAAGAGGTGGCCAAAGCTCGTGACCAAGGCATCCATGACTTTCTGGATGGGAATGCTGGGGATGAGTGGTTGAAGAAGCGGACCGAAGATGGCCTGGAGATTTATGAGCTTGGCTTTGTGAAGGCCAAGGAGATGATAGGCGAGCGTTTTCCTGACATCCCTATGGGTGACTTTGTTCTGCCTGCGGTTGGGTCACCATCTGGGGAGACTGTTATGCCTCCAGAGGCAGGAGATGTTGAGGCTTCTCGACTTCCAGGAGAGGGTCCTTCTGGCGATGCCCCCGAGCCTTAGATTTGTATTTAGGCTTTTTGCTCTTTGTAGACAGAATTTTGATGCCCTCTTAAGGGCTTATTTGTAAAACTCTTTGTCTTTCATGACGTTTCAATTTCTACTATGTGTTTCTCGCGGTTTATCTTTACCTTTCACACAGTATTTAATTGATTTTTACTTTGGCTCAACTCTCTATTCGTCACTTAAAGAGTTAGCAAAAAAGTCGAGCACCCTCGCTCGGCCTATAATTCGAAAAAGCAAAAGCTTTAATGGAGTGACGATGCCCCCATTAACTTTTGTTTCTTCACGGACTTAGATCTGTAGCTAATCCGCTGGGCCTTCTCTTATATTTTTATAAAACTCAAGAGTTATACACTCTGTTCGGGCAGAGTGTTCGGCCATCACTCTGGTCGGACAGAATGTCTATCACTCTGTTCGGGCAGAGTGTTCAGCCATCATTCGGTTCGGACAGAGTGTTTATGCTATCACTCTGCTTCGGGTAGAGTGTTTATGCTATCTTAATTCATACAACAATGCTGAGAAAACTAACTTTATTGCTCGAGAAAAAAAAAAGTTTACATTGGATTGTTTAACAACCCATTTATTCGAAACAATCTGCTTAAGACTATTTTTTTTTTAAGATATTGGAGTTCTAACAAGGTTTGTGCCCCTTATCCCCCAAAAAAGGAAGTGTTTTGGCTCAGGCCAAGACACTACTGGTAATATCTGCGCAAGTTCTTAGCATTCCAAGTACGAGGGATGGGTTCCCCAGAAAGTGTCCCCAGTGTGTAGGCGTTTGGTTTAAGCACCTTTATAACACGGTAGGGCCCTTCCCAGTTTGGAGATAAATTTCCCGTTGCTGCCTTAGGATCGGAGACTTCTAATTTGCGAAGGACTAAATCTCCCTCTTGAAACTACTTTGATCGGACTCTTCGATTGTAGTATCGTGCGACTCGTTGTTTTATGACAACGGATCGTAAATGGGCTTGAGTTCGGGCTTCTTCGACTAAATCCAGATTTGCGCGGAGTCCGATTTCGTTGAAATGTAAAGCTCGTATTGATGGAACTCCTATCTCCACTGGCAACATTGCTTCCGTTCCATAGCAGAGTCAGAAAGGTGTTTCTCCGGTGACTGAGTGTGGAGTTGTTCGATAAGCCCACAACACTTTGGGGAGTTCATCCACCCATGCTCCTTTAGCATCATCTAGCTTTTTCTTCAACCCTTGCAAGATGCTTCGATTCATGTTTTCAGTCTGACCATTGGATTGTTGATGAGCTACAGAAGTGAATCTCAAATCAATTGAAAGATTCGCACAAAAGCTTCAGAAATTGCTGTTATCAAACTGTTTTCCGTTATCAACCACCAAAGCTCTTGGCACTCCAAAACGGCAGACGACATTTTTCCAAAAGAAGTCCTCACACTTGGCTGAAGTAATGGTAGCCAGAGATTCTGCTTCGGTCCACTTGGTGAAGTAGTCTATCGCTACAATCACAAATCGTCGTTACCCAGACGCCATGGGAAAAGGCCCCAACATGTCCATTCCCCAAACAGCAAAGGGGATGGGAGAAACAATTGAGGTTAAAGGAGCAACCGGTGTATGGGAGACCGGTGCAAACTTCTGACATCTATCGCATTTTCGTGTGGAGTCAATCGTGTCCTTCTGCATCGTAGGCCAGTAGTATCCTTGCCTTAGGATTTTCTGTGCTAATGTTCTCCCTCCAAGATGTTGGCCGCATATCCCTTCATGAACTTCTTGTAATGCGTAAAGGGATTTTGATGGGCGCAGACATCTGAGGTAAGGAAGGCTGAACGATTTCTTGTATAAAGTCCCTTCTACTAAGGCATACCGCGTAGCTTTGACACGAAGATTTCTGGCCTCGTGTCTTGTACTTGGTAATTCGCCTGTGGACAGGTATTTGATGATTGTGTCCATCCAGCAGGGTTCTTGATCTATTACTTCAACATTAGCATGAGAACTGATACTGCGGTTCTTGAGGAACTCAAGGTAGATTGGTCATCGGACATCAATTTCTTCAGTGGAGGCGAGCCTTGATAATGCATCTGCTTGAGCATTCTGATCCAGGGGAATATGGCGAATGGTGAAGTTTTGAAACTTCACCGCCGTAGTTTTAACTAAGTCAAGATATTGAGCCATTCTTTCATATCTGGCTTCGTAACCTCCCAAGACGTGATTGACCACCTTTAAGGCGTGTGCTAACCTTATCCCCATAAGAAGGGCCTCATATTCAGCTTCGTTATTCGAGGCTTGAAATCCAAAGCGAAGTGCATATTCAATAGTAAATCCTTCTGGACTTATAAGAATAATCCCCGCTCCGCTGCTGCCAATAGCTGAAGAACCGTTTACATAAAGATTCCAAGGATCGGAACCTCTGAAATTACCAATTGAGGAGGGTCTTCAGGTAGGGTACACTCCACTATGAAGTCTGCCAAGGCTTGAGCTTTGATTGCAGTGCGAGGCTTGTACTGGATGTCGAATTCTCCCAACTTTACGGACCAATTGACTAGTCTTCCCTAAGCCTCCGGGCTCAGTAAAACTATTCTAAGTGGTTGATCCGTTAGTACAATAATAGTATGAAACTGGAAGTATGGTCGCAGACGCCTGGCTGATATGATAAGTGCCAGTGCAATCTTGTCGATCTTCGGGTATCTGGTTTCTACATCTTACAAGACTTTGCTAATGTAGTAGATGGGTTTCTGAACTCCATCTTGCTCTCTGATTAGAACCGTACTGACTGCGACGTTACTGACTGAAAGGTATAGAAATAAGTCTTCGCCTGGAAGCAGTTTTGAAAGTAGGGGCGGAGAACTTAAATAGGTTTTTAGTTCTTCGAACGACTCGTGGCAATCATCTGTCCAGGTGAAGCTTTTTGCTTTTCTGATGGCTTTAAAGAATGGCAAACACCGTTCAGCTAATCGGGCCATGAACCTTCCCAAGGCTGCGACCCTTCCCGTCAACTCTAGTACTTGCTTGATTGTTTTTGGGGATGCCATGCTTTGAATAGCCTTGATCTTCTCTGGGTTTGCTTCGATCCCCTATTGAGAAACTATAAACCCCAAAAACTTTCCTGATGCAACTCCGAAGGCGCACTTGAGTGGATTCAACTTCATTCTATACTTTCGAAGGATGTCAAAAGTTTCTTTCAAGTCCTTGACATGGAATTCGGACTTTGTGCTTTTGACGAGCATGTCGTCAACATAAACTTCCATATTTTTCTCGATCAAGTCTCGAAAGATCATGTTCACCAGACGCTGGTAAGTTGCTCCGGCGTTCTTGAGTCCGAAGGGCACCACTTTATAGCAGTATAATCCTCACTCTGTGATGAACGAAGTTTTGGAGACGTCGTCCTTGTGCATCATTATCTGGTTGTAACCAGAATATGCATCCATGAAGCTAAGCAGTTCATGGCCCGAAGTAGCGTCGATAAGAAGGTCTATTCTTGGGAGCGGGTAGCTGTCCTTCGGGCATGCTTTGTTGAGATCTGTGTAATCGATACATATTCGCCATCTCTTGCCTGACTTAGGAACCATGACTACGTTGGCGATCCAATCTGGGTAGTGGACCTCTTCAATGAAGTCGGCCGTTATGAGTTTATCTACTTCTTTTTCAATTTTCTCCTGTCTTTCTGGTGCAAAAGTCCTCTTCTTCTGCTTGACAGGTTTTTTGGATGGATCAACATTCAGCCTATGGGTAATGACTTCAGGATCAATTCCAGGCATATTTGCAGCTGTCCATGCAAAAATATCCGCATAGGTTCTTAATAGGTTCACCAGCTCGAGTTTGGTGTTTTCCTTTAGATTTGAACCTATCCGAACCGTCTTGCTTTCTTCCCCGGGATATACTTCGATGCTGATAAGGTCTTCAACGGGTTCTCCCCTTTGCATCTTTGTATTTTCCCGAAGGTCTTCTATAATGAGTGCTTCCTTGCTTTTTGATCGGCATGAAGTCACATAGCACTGGCGAGCTGTAGTTTGGTCGCCTTTCACCTCTCCGATCCCGTGCTCTGTGGGGAATTTCATTTTGAGGTGTTAAGTTGACACTACAGCCTGAAACCGATTGAGTGCTGATCGTCCCAATATCGCGTTGTATGCTGAGGGGACCTTTACCACCACAAAATCGAGCATGAAGTTGGCTTGTGTCGGAGGTGTGCCGAGCGTAACCGGGAGTGCAATAATACCTTCGACTGCAACTGGATGATTGGAAAATCCATACAACGGTGTATCCATCTTTCGGAGACGGTCCGTTGGGATATTCATCTTCTTGAAAGCATCGTAAAACAGGACTTCTGCGGAGCTTCCGTTATCGACCAAGACACATTTCACATCGTAGTTTCCTACCTTTATCGTGATGACTAACGGATCGTCATGAGGTGTTTTTACCTCCTTCAAATCTTCATCAGAGAAGGTGATCGCCGCTGCGGGTATTGCCTTCTGTTTCTTATTTGAGGGCTGACTTGTTATGCACACTTCTCTGGCCTATGCTTTTCGAGCCTGTCCCAATGAGCCTCCTACGGCTAAACCCCCAGATATAGTGTTTATTATACCCGCATTCTCTTCTCGATCTGCTCTGTCTTTCGCTACCGAAGGTGTTTGCTGTCATCCTTCTCTTGGGGCTACAAATTTGTTCAACTGGCCACGTTTGATGAGTGCCTCAATTGCAGCTCTAAGTGACTCGTAATTATCGGTTGTGTGGCCATGATCTTTGTGAAAGTGACACCATAGATCCTTGTTCCTTTTATTTGGTCGGGATCTCATCTTGTCCGGCCAATGGAGAGATTGATTGTCTTTGATCTCATGGAAGATCTGTGATGGTTTGGTATTGAGGGGTGTCAGATTTTCTGAAGCAAACGGGTCTCGTGGACGTCGTTCATCACGCTTAGATCTTTTTACTAACTTTCCCCCTTGAGGAGTTATCTCTCGGGATCGTTTCTTCTTGTCTTCCTTCTCTTCTCCATGTCGCCCTCTGTGAGTCTCCAAGTATTCTTCCGCTTGAATATATTTATTTGCCTTCTCGAGAAGGGCTTTCATATTTCCTGGAGGGCTCTTGTTTACAGAGAAAGCAAACTTGGATGTTGGACGGAGGCTGCGGAGGAAGGCGGTATACTTCACGGATTCGTCTAGATTATCAATCTCCAGAGTGGTTGCGTTGAACCATCCAAGGAAACCTGCCAAAGATTCGTTTTTCTCTTGCACAATGTTCAGCAAGCTCACCGAGTTCTTTCTTCGGGAGCGGCTGCTCACAAAGTGCTTTTGGAAGAGATTCGATAATTGGCTGAAGGAGTAGATTGATCTTGGTTGCAGAGACTTAAACCATGCATGTGCAGTTTTTCTGAGAGTAATGGGAAAGGCTCTACACATGACGGCATCTGAAACTTGGAGGAGTAACATGTTGGTTTCAAACTGATACACATGTTCTCCTGGATCTCCAGTCCCGTCGTAGTGGTCACACTGGGGCATCCGGAAGTTTGGAGGTAGCTTCGCCTTCTCAATCGCTTCGGATAACGGATATCCAAATTCGTCCCTTGGGAGAGATCATTCCGGAGAGCGATATCTAGGTACCATCTTCCAGGAATCTCATTCTTGGGAACGAAACTCAGGTGTCCTCCTTCTGTGGATAGATCTTCGAGGGGTTTAAGCTCTTGCGACGCATCTGGGAGAGGAGTTGGTACTGCCTTCGACTGATGGATCTCGTCGATAGCATGATCCACTCCTGGTCATGTGATCTCCGCTCTTTTCTCTGGGATCATAAGTTGGATCGACCGCTGATCTGTACTTGCGGCCGTAACTTGATCTGGAGGTGAGACGAAGACGAAGGTCGTTGGGGTCAAGACGAGAATGATGAGTGGACTGCGGAGCCACTGCCATGTCAAGATTTCGCTGAAGAGTGTTTACAACATCCTTCAGTTCGTGGATTTTCTTGGTAAGGTCATCATGTGGTGTTTTGAATAGCTGACGGTTGAGGCGATGGCGAAGGTCACCGTTTTTCAGAGTAGACGTTGGAGAATGGTTTCTCCGAGGTTTAGTTTCTGATTCGGGAGTAGTAGATGTTACGTTGACGTAATTATCTTCAGAAGAACTGGTGTGACGACGACACAAAGGGGTCGAGCATTGGTCATGAGAATGACCTGGCCGACGAGAGCTGCTAGTTCGCGCACGATGGTTCTCATAATGACTTTGTGAAGAGTCTGAAGAAGAATGATTGGCCATGTTCCCTGTAGTGGTCCCACGGATGGCACCAATCTGTTGCAGCTAAATACTGGATCGGGAACCACACCAGAAATCAGGCCTACAAAAGAGAACACGGAGTGACCGCCGGGTGGGGTTCTGGCGGGGGAACGGTCTGATGCTGAAGTCAGAGATAGCTAACAATGTAGAACTCTGAAAAAGCAGTAAGACACAATGTATATGTGTGTGAGCTTATGCTTACCTGGGGGGCTTGACCCCCTTTATATAGTGATAGCAAGAGGAGTCCAATTAGAATTGGGCTTCAATCAACTCTAATCAGAATCTCACTAGGATCCTAGAGGATCCCATGTTGATCTCTGGTGATAGAGTTTGGGCTTTTTTAGGATTCTGTCTGGTGACTGATATGGTAAGTGCCATATCAGCAATGAGCTGGCCTGGGTTGCATGTCACAACTGCCACGTGTCGTCCGTAGATTGGAGGGGTATTTTTAGCTATATCAACGTGGTTCGGCGAAAGCCTACTCCACGATGGTAGCATCGATTTCACTATGTTTATCACTGGAGATTACATACATTTGTCTCTCTCAACAAACCCTCTCAAAGAATGGCTCCTCTATCTTCAAAGAAAGACTTTTCCTACTCAAAGAAGGACTCTTTTCTCTTGTCTCTTGCACTTAAAACACAATAGAAGACAATATATATATATATATATATATATATATATATATATATATATATATATATATATATATATATATATATATATATATACACACACACACTTAGAGATAAGTAGTGACTTTTTCTAGATAACCAATGTGGGACAAGACTTATATACTTAAGTCCAAGTCACGATCTCCTTTGAATAACCGATGTGGGACACCCACACATTCTGGGTTTTTTTATCCAAGAGACATTATCACAAATCTCCACCTTGGCTTGGATTAAACAAGCCACAAACGATCTGAAAATATCATCTGCTGCTACCACACCTGCCCTTTAGGGTTGCACCTCAAATACTACTGATACTGATCAAATCTAAGCAATGCTTAAACTTGATCTCTGAAATATGCTTTATCATCATGTCCGTTGGATTTCATATGTGAAAATCTTCTCTACCATAACAGTGCCCTGAGAAACCACGTCCCGAATAAAATTAAACCTGACATCAATGTGCTTGGTCTGCTCATGGAACATCTGATTTTTGGTCAGATGTATGGCACTTTGGCTATCGCAGTAAACAATGCTAGACTCCTGCTTCAATCTCAAATCACCAACCAAGCCCTTAAACCAAATGGCTTCCTTCACTGCTTCGGTTGCTGCTATGAACTCAGCTTCTGTAGTAGATAAGGCAACAATAGTCTGAAGAGTAGCCTTCCAACTGATCACACAACTAAAAAAATGAAGATATATCCTGTCAAAGATCTCCTCCTATCCAAATCTCCAGCGTAGTCTGAATCTACATATCCAATAACACTACCATTCGCATCACTGCCTCGATGATAGACTAAACCAATATCTGCGGTATCTCTCAGATATCGAAGTATCCATTTCACTGCATGCTAATGAGCTTTCCCAGGATTACCCATGTACCTGTTAACCACACTGATTGCATGAGAATATCCGGTCTCGTACAAACCATAGCATACATGAGACTGCTCACTGCACTAGCATATGGAACACACGCCATGTGCCCCACCTTTTCCTGGGTCTGTGGGGAATCAGCTGCTGAAAGCTTGAAGTGTGCTGCCAAAGGAGTAGTCACAGGTTTAGAGTTTTTCATACCAAAGCGTTGCAGTACTCGCTCAATGTACTTTTTTTGGGACAAGTAAAAAATTCCTACAGGTCGATCCCTCTGAATCTCCATTCCTAATATCCTTTTTGCTGCACCCAAGTCTTTCATCTCAAATTCCCTTTTTTAACTGCTCCCTCAAATCGTTGATATCCGACATCGATTTTGCAGTAATCAACATGTCATTAACATACAACAACAAGTATATATGAGAACCATCCGCAAGCCTCTGGTGATACACACAATTGTTACAGGCACTCCTGGTGTAACCTCTCTCTTGCATGAAAGTGGTGAACCGCTTATACGACTGCCTTGGAGATTGCTTTAATCCATATAAGGATTTCTTCAACAAGCAAACATGATCTTCTTTATCTTGGATCACGAATCCCTCTGGCTGACACATGAATATCTGCTCTTCCAACTCACCATGTAGAAAAGCTGTCTTGACATCCAGTTGTTCTAACTCCAAGTCATATAGAGCAACCATAGCAAGCAACACTCTTATCGAAGTATGTTTTACTACAGAAGAAAATATTTCATTGTAATCAATACCTTCTTTCTGAGTAAAACATTTTTCGCGTTCGAGAATCCACTCCCACCCTTAGCTACCATGCATCCTTTTTACCTTTCATCTTCTGTTCCAGGAATACCACGTTTAATTTTTGTAAAGAGATTCCATCTCTTCACTCATAGCAACTGTTCACTACGTTGATTTCGTGCTCTTGATGGCCTCTTTGTATGTAACATGCTTTTCAACCTCAATAATCTCTACCACACTAAGAGCATAAGCAACCATATCCGTATATCCATACTTCTGAGGAGGTCGAATTTCTCTTCTCGGTCTATTTCTGGCAATGTTATACTGCTGTTCTCAAGGTTCTTCATTCTCCTCGGTAGAATGAGAACCATCATCCTCATCTGTAGGAATTATAGGCAAAGAATCTGGAGCTCGAACCTCTAGCTCCACCTTCTCCCTGACACCGTGGGCTTTCCCTACATCAATCAACCCCTTCTTCTTCGAAAGCATCGAAGACTCATCAAACGTCACATCTCTGCTAATTAGGAACCTGTATGACTTAGAATCAGGACACCACAACCGGTACCCTTTTACCCCAGTTGCATAGCCTAAGAAAATGCATTTATTTGCTCTCGGCTCAAGTTTACCATCATTAACATGAGCATAATCAAGAAAACCAAATATCCTCAAATTTTCATAATTAGCATGCCTACCAGACTAAACTTCTTCAGGATTCTTGCAATCAATTGCAGTCGATGGAGACATATTTACCAAATATACAGCTGTGTTAACAACTTCTGCCCAAAATTTCTTCGATAACCCGGCATTTGAAAGCATACATCGAGCCCGCTCAAGGAGAGTCATATTCATCCGTTCTGCAACCCTATTATGCTGTGGCATTTTTCTAACAGTGCGATGCCTCACTATGCCTTCATTCTTGCAGAACTTAGTAAACTCATCCAAGCAAAATTCCATGCTATTGTCAGTCCTCAAGCATTTAATTTCTTTGCCGGTTTGTTTTTCAATCATAATTTTGAACTACTTCCACTGAACAAAGACGTCGCTCTTCTTTTTCAAGATGTACACTCAGACCTTTCTTGAGAAGTTATCAATAAAGGTCAACATATATTTGCCACCACCCTCAGAAGGAACCATGGAAGGACCCCAAAGATCTGAGTGGATATAATCCACCGTACCTTTGGTGGTATGAACATCCCGACTGAATTTCACCCTGCATTGCTTCCCAAAGAGACAATACTCATAAAAATCCAGCTTCCCGATTTCTTGCTTCCCAGCAGACCTTGTTTGCTTAGCATATCCATACCCCTCTCACTCATATGCCCAAGACACATATGCCAAAGCTTGGTAGTGTCAGAATCTGTATCAGAAGATGAAGCTGCTACTGCTGCTCATGTAACTGTGCTACCCTGTAACAAATAGATACTATTTTGTTTCAACCTCTTAATCATAACAAGAGCACCATTCATTATCCTCATAACTCCACCTGCAGCCCGATAGCTACAACCATTGGAGTCAAGCGTACCCAAAGAAATTAAAATTTTCCTCAGTTATGGAACGTGCCTGACATCAATCAAAGTTCTCACAATACCATCATGCATCCTAATCTGAATTGAACCTATCCCAACCATGTTACAGGCGACATCGTTTCCCAGAAGGACTTTACCACTATCAAATAAGCGATAAGTGGCAAACCAATCCATATTGGGACACATATGATAGGAGCAACCTGTAATATCCCGAACTTCGGGAGCCGGTTAAAATAACCATTCGGGCTCCGAAAAATAAACGGGCGATAATTTTGGGCAATGATCTTGTATTAGTAGCATATGAAAGCTTAAAATAATTTTGGGACAAAAACGTAAATTTTGAAAGTTTGGGATATTTTTGTAAATTTTGGAACTTGAGGGGCAATTTTGCAATTTTCAAAAATGCTTATGTACAAATTTCAGAAACTACTTGCTCTAGATAAGTCCACCTCCTACTCACTTAATGACTAAGCTAGGAAAAAGAGAAAATAATTTAAGGGAAGGATAAGTCTAAAGAAAAGAAAAAAACAAACAAAAAGGGAAACCTTTTCCTTTCGGGAAAGAAAGAAGAACAGAGAAGAAGAAGAAGAAGAAACAGAGAAGAGAAATAAAACAGGGAGAAGAAAAGGAAAGTAGAGAGATTTGGGAAAAAGTTTGCAAGGTG
Source organism: Escallonia rubra (assembly GCA_033065855.1). Taxonomy (NCBI): domain Eukaryota; kingdom Viridiplantae; phylum Streptophyta; class Magnoliopsida; order Escalloniales; family Escalloniaceae; genus Escallonia; species Escallonia rubra. The sequence continues at coordinate 117,277 of JAVXUO010001759.1, read as the reverse complement.
ATTCTTCTACCTTCGTATGTATTTATAGTGAGTGTTTCGGGTGCTTAGTGTGTGTGCGTATAACTGTGGGTGTTCTTGTGTGTGTAGTATTATGGGTAAGGTGGTGGGGGAAATAATTGTGTGTTTAAACTGTGTTAGGATGTGTTCTTTTGATGAGATTAAACATATGTGAGTATTTTGGTGGGTTAGCAATGGTTTTGTGAGTTGGTGTCTGATTCTGGGGGGCGTTAGGCAAGTAGATGGGTCATGGCAGCCGGAGGAAGAAGAGAAGTAGGTGCAAAAAACGTGAGTTAGTGTGTGCTTAATTTGAATAGGAAGCGTAATCGTCGCTAAAGGTAAAATTTGGTATGCAGTTTTTCTACAAATTTTCAGAAATAGTTAGAGCCATAATTAGGCAAAGTCCAAAACTGTAACACACAATATTTTTATAAGAACTACACTCTGGAAATATTTGGGAATTTTTGGTATCTGTGAAGAGCGCTAAATGAGGGCATCTATTTAACAGAATTAGCAAATTATTTAACCTAGTAAACCAAGTTATTTTAATCTGATATTTTTATTAAAATCTTATTTCACTGATAGGTATCAGATTCAAAAATTCTGTGCTATTCTGAGGCCGATAGATATTTTTCGTGAAACTGGCCTTTTAGCGCTCGGTCCGGACACCGGTTTGGGATTCTCGGACAAAAATTCTTTAAAATGCTTTTTAGACCAGAAATGATATCAGGATACTTAAAATAGCGTTTTAAGATATTTTTGAGATTTTTTCGGTGCCGGAAACCCTCAGGGACATTTTGGTAATTTGCCACCCCGAATGGGTATTTTGGTAATTTGACCTAAGAAAGGTCTTTTTGTATAAATTTACATATGGGAAGCTTATTTCAGTAATTCTACTTACGGGAAGACCATTTTGGTAATTTAAGTCCGAGGGGCATTTTGGTAATTTTGCACCCTAGGGCGTTTCTGTAATTTTACATACCCGGTGATGGGAGGTTCATTTTGGGTGTATGCATGAGTCTGAATTAAGTTCTAATATTTTGCTATAGTCTGTATTCTAATGATTCGATTATTCCGTTTAGGTTAACGTTAAAGACTTCCGGTTAGATCGTTTAGCTGCGGATCCAGGTAAGTGATTCTATCTGAACCCTGGGTAAGGACTTTTGTCCGAACCCTTATGTGATAACTCGTACTTGTAAGTACTCCTTTGAATTACATACGATTAATGTCGAATTCTGAAGTATACATTGATATCAGTATGTTATTGTCCAGAAAACCCTAATATTGAACCTTGATCGATTATTTGGAAATCTTTTGATGCTCGCCTGTTATTGTGTGCTGAGCAGATTTGACAATTTTCTGTGTTCGTTCTTCCGGATTGTTGTGTTTAAAACTCGATAACTAATTGTAATCGTTTCTGTTGTTTATCTGTGATTTTCTTCCGAAAATTCAAATTTCTTCTGAAAATTCCGAATGCTGACTGGTGTCAGTATGATTATTGTTATGGGAATCTGAATTGATTTTGGTGATTGAGCTTACGTTAATNCTCATTGATATTGTTGATTTTTCTGTGTTGACCTGGGTTATCTGTTCTGTTCTGTTCTGAGGCGGGCATTATAAGGCTGGTCTGAATCCTGCATGGAATGCAGGCTAGTACCCAAGTGGACTAGTAATTATTCTGGTACATCATGCATGTGTACACTCTGTTAGCTTGCCGGAATGGCATTGTTATTGCCCAAGATCAACGTTGATTTTTTATTTTCTTTGTTCTGTATACTGCCGGGACTGTTACGGAAATGTGGAAAGTATTATCTGACATGCTTTGTGCTTCTGTTGAAATCCTTTGGAAAATCTTCAATTTATTTTGGAAATGATGACTCTGAAAATGATCTGTTATTGATTGATTTGGAATCCGTCGGGTTTGTTTTGGTTTATTTTGGTATCTATTTCTGATGAGTTTTGACCCTTTTGAAAAGCATTGAGTTTTTTTACCATCTGAAGTATTTTGGGAAGTTTCATCGGTTAGATTCTTTAGAATCGCTTGTAATCCTGTTGTTGGTCCTTGTACGACCTTACTGAGCTCTTATAAGCTCACCCTTCGTTTGACTCCCTTCTGCAGGTGATGATCAGTAGTAGATTGTTCGGGAATGGGTTAAAGACTGAGTGAGATTCTGATGAGCCCATCACTATGGTATAGTAAGACCCCTACGTGCGTCGGTACTGTTATTTGATCTTAGAAATTTTGAATTGCGAAGAACCTAAGCTGTAATAGTTTAAGCTGAGCAATTGTGATCCAGTATTTTGAGAAATCTGAGTTGATGCTGAATTAGATGATTTGGAATGTGTTAGTAAACATGTCTGACAGGTTTGATGTGATCCGGTAGGTTAACGACCCGGGAGTTCGGGGCGACGGAGCTTCGGATTTTCGGGGATGTTACATAACCCGTATCAAGAATCCACCTTCCATCTGAGGAACTGATAGTAACTGAGAGAACATCTGCACCATCAGAATTATCTTCTACTACTCCAGCATCAGCCATCTTGGAATTATCTTTTTTCTTCCCTTTACGCTCAGGACAATCCTTTCTGTAATGCCCTTCCTTGTGACAATGATAGCACTTAAATTTTATGGTCTTTGACTGAGACCTCGATCTTCCTTTATTTCAAGACCCAACATGGTCAGTGCTTCGGCCTCGAGCCATCAGACCATCACCATGTTCTTCTCCCTTATTTTCTGAAACCTTCTTCCTTAATTCTTGAGAATTTATCACAGCCTCAACCTCCTCCATGGAGATACTGTCCTTCCCATATAATAAGGTAGTAACAAGATGTTCCTATGACGGAGGTAAAGAACACATGAACAATAAAGCTTTATCCTCATCTTCTATCTTGATATCAATATTTTGCGGGTCTAATATTACCTTGTTATATTCATCAAGATGATCACTGATCGTTGTACCTTCTTTCATCTGAAGAGTACACAATCGTTGCTTTAAATACATGCGATTTGTCAGAGACTTCGTCATGTATAAGCTCTCCAATTTCAGCCATAATCCAGCTACAGTCATTTCCTGAGAAACCTTTCGCAACGCGTTGTCGGCTAAACACAGCAACATGGCACTATGGGCTCTCTCCAACATGTCTTCTTTTTCATCATCAGGCATCGTATCAGGAAGCCCTTATTTTCCCTTTAACGCCTTTAACAACCCTCACTGAATTAAAACAGCACGCGTCTTCATCATCCATAAGTATTTGGCATCATTGCAAGGTGCTTTCAATCTACCACTGAACCTCAGCTTTGATACCACTTGTAAAGGAATATACTAGATTCCGCACCAAGCAATAAAGAATGGAATCGAAAACAATAATAGAACATAGAGACACGAGATTTATGTGGTTTTGCGGAAGCCTATTCCACGGTGGTAGCAACGATTTCACTATGTTTATCACTAGAGATTACATACATTTGTCTCTCTCAACAAATCTCTCAAAGAATGGCTCCTCTCTCTTCAAAGAAAGACTTTTCCTACTCAAAGAAAGACTCTTCTCTCTTGTCTCTTGTACTTAAAACACAATACAAGACAACATATATATACTTAGAGATAAGTAGTGACTTTCTCTAGATAACCAATGTGAGACAAGACTTATATACTTAGGTCCAAGTCACAATCTTCTTTGAATAACCGATGTGGGACACCGACACATTCTGAGTTTTTTATCCAAGACACATTATCACAAAAGAGTTAGATCTTCGTGGAAATAATTTTGTTCATTTGCCAGCCAGCATGAATCGACTTTCTCAGCTTGAAATTCTTTGGTTGGTAGGATGCAGGAAGCTTAAAGTATTGCCAGAGCTTCTACCAAGTATAGTTGAATTGTATGCAGATAATTGTAGTCATTTACAAGTCCTAGTAGATCCATTGAAATCGGCAACTGATGGGTTTAGTATTCATCGTGCAATTTTTTTTTTCAATACCCTAATGGTAATGTGCAATTTTCTCTCTCATTTCATGCTTCTCTCATTTTTCCAGCATTTATTTTCCTTTCCATTTTCTAAAATTGCATTTCCTTTTTTACATTTCGTCTCCCTTAACTACTCTAAATAAAAACCAATCTTTCCACTCTAGAAAACGGAGGAGGTGACTGTTGTTGGCCTTTAGGTTGGAGGCCGTGGTTGTACAATTAAAGGAGAAGGTGGTCATTGTTGTGTGATTGGTGTATGTGGTTGTTTGATTGGTGGCGCTTGGGAGATTGGCAGAGAATGGACGACTGTTGGTAGGGCTCGGGGGTCGTGGGTGGCCGACAGTACTGGGCTGTCATGACGGTTGTCGTGGTTGGACTCGAGCAATGGTAGTCATGGGTGGATTAATCGAGTGACATCGGTTGTGGATTTCACCGTCAAAGCAGGTAGTGGTCGATTGGTGGCCCTCGGCGTGATTGGTGACGACCATGGCGGAGCAGGCACTATCAGCCATGCCTCGCAAACAAGAAGAACTCATGTAGATGCCAAACGACAAATTTGACTCAAATTCAACAGTGGAAACTATCCCCCATGATTGAACTGGGTCTTTGGAGCATTAACATTTGGGTTTAATCTCACTTAATCGTCTAAAAGGTCAAATTCTTAAGATTTCACCCCTATCTTCCTCCAAAGCCCTAATTTTAACTCCACCCCTCTTTCCCAATTCCTCACAAAATCAACTTTCCAAAATACCCAATCCCAACACTCTTCCTTTAACACGATCAATTCTGCCAAACTACCTAGTGGGTTTGGTGGGTTGTTTAGTCAAAGCAAGTCTTCAGAGGCAGCACCGTGGCCATGGTTGCAACGGGTCCGATTAAAAAATGAGAGGACGAGTGGCATCCAATTCTCTCTCCCGAGTAGTTTAGAATCCTCTCCATTGGATCCAGTGATAACTGTGGCAATAATGTAAACTGCCATTTAAAGCGGCCCCTGGAAATGATGTCATGTCACATCTCCTCCACCATGTTACCATTTGATATGAATTTTCAAATTCAACAATGGTAATATTTATGTTCTATGAATTCCTTCAAAGTCATGTCGGCCATGCTGCTTGTGCTTTCTTAGCTATATTTTTTGTACTTTGTTTCCAGAGTCAAACCTTTATTCTGTGCTCTTTTTGTATGTAGATTATTATCTTAATTGATGTAATGTCTGTTCTACACCCAAAAAAAAAATTAGCAGTTGAGAATTCTGCGGCGGAAGCGGACAATGAAAAAATTATCTACGTCTGCCAACAATAGAAAATTTGTGTCAAATTAAAACCTTTTACCTGAATAAATAGTAACATTTCTATATGTATATCATATTTTGCGGGATATGATTGAAGTCTTAGGAAAACAATTAGACAAAGTATTGGAAGAGGAATAGAATATTAATACATGTTTAGAATTGAGTTCTAAATTTTGATAGAATCCCTTTGGTGCCGTGATGTCGAATGTGTTTTCCTAATTTTTATCAAATACTGTTTAAAAAGTGGTGAGGAGTTATACAATGATGGAAGCAAACACGCATTACGTGTGCACAGTAGCTCGTATCAATGATGAAAATTAGCAAGTCCACTTTCGTATATAAGTTAAGATGCATCCAGTTTTACCAGAAGCCGGATGAAAGATGATTGATGGTTGGCATCCACGTTCACAAACCGGACCAAATAAGTAAAAGAGGTGCATCTGGGTTCACAGGCCCGGTGAAAAGAAAAGATGAGTCCAGATGCACCGACTAAAGGTGGAATGAGATTTGTATGTCCAGATTTACAGATCATACAAAAAAATGATAAAACAAAATTCATCCAAAAATTCTAGAACTAGATGATGGGAAAAAGATGAGCATATAGATTCACATTATGGAAGAAAGAAGGATAAATGACGTGCCTAAACTCACAAATCCGACACGAAAATGAGAATAGTTATGCATTGAAATTTATATATAGGATAAGAAAAGAATGGGTCCAGGTTCACTGACCGGACAAAATAAAAGTAGTTTATGTGTCTGACTTCACGTGTCAGGTATACAATGAGAACACGTGGATCCAGATTCCTTTAATATACACAAAGTTGGTATGTGTATCCAGATTTATAAACTCGATAAAAAGAGACCACGCTGTATCAAAATAAAGGTGCAGAAAACTATTTTAAGTGAAGATAAAAGAGTAGTAGGTGCAAACAAAATTGCAGCAATTGCGAATGTCTGGGTAATTGGTGCAAACGAATCCTAAAGAACGTGAGAGAAAGTAGATCATCATTATGGTGGATCAAAGTTCTAGAATGGAAGGAAAATTGGCCGCGTAAGCAGCGTAAGGCGTCAGCCAAATTTAGGAAAGAAAAATGATTCTCAAAACATGATCTTCTCATACTCTGATATCATGATAATTTTTTTTAATGTTGAAGTTGTATTCAATAGCTTAAAATTATAATGCTTAAATAAGAAAGCCAAAGCCTATGAAGATGAAACAAATTTTATGTCTTCACGGAAGAAATTTGGGAGACCAAACAACAAGTTACCAGTTGGAGGGGTGTTCGGCGGAGCGTCTCTGATGCCAATCATTTTTCTGTATGAGGAAGAAATATGAACATCATAGAAAAGTGGTATTAAAGTTTAGAACTAAGCTTTATATGGCCCTCATTCATAAATGTTGGAGACAAAATGTTGCTCAAACTCACACTCAAACTCACACTCACACTCGTAAAAGTGAAAAAGACATGGAGAGATCTTGAAAAGAACACGCAATTAAACTAAAAATTTATCTCTCTACTTCTTACACCTTGCACCGTGCACTTTTATTACACCATCTTATTTTTTTTAATAATGCTTCTAAACAACTCCTAAACATACTCACTACTTCAATAACATATATATTAGCCAACTGCTCAACTTCATAAACACAATACTAGTGCATTTGAACCCCATGATAAATGATCACTAAACATGTCACTAGTACACCCACCTCAGTTGCATTTAAATAAATCAAGTTTATTTTTTCAACATCCCCTTTTAAACTTGATTTATGACTCTAAATAATCTTCGTTATTGAGGGGTTAGCTCCAATTCCTTCGATCACAATAACCGTTATAGCAATCTCCTTTGAAGTCTAAAGCACGTCGATAGGCTAAGAGATAATCCAGAAGATGATATTATAAAAAAACTTAGAGTGAGCTTTGATTATGGGCTGAAGCCAATAGAGAAAGAAATATTCCTCGATATTGCATGCTTTCTCAAGGGGATGAAGGTAGATTATGCCAGACAAGTACTTAACAGTCGTGGTTTCTACAGTGGTATTGGAATCCCAGTTCTAGTTGAAAAATCTCTCATAAATATTTCAGAAGGTGAGCTCCAGATGCACGACTTGATGCAAGATATGGGACGGTAAATTAATTAATTATATGCACGTTGTAATATGCTTATCAACGTGGTGATAAACTTATTAAAAGTTTTTTTCCCTATTTTTTTCATCTTTACTTATATATGTATAAGAACAAGAGGTAAACTTGAATTTTTTCTACTTTTGAAAATGTTTGTTAAATAATGAGTCTTTTTGTTTTCCTTACTTTATTTATTTTCGTAAAAGTGAACCATATGTAAAATAACCTTCGTAATGCTTGGTGACGAGGGGTTGTGGAACTATGATTTTTTTTTCTACTTGTTATTAAAGGGAATCTAATTGAAGGAGGCCGTAAATAGTAACCTCTGACGCTCTCAGCAAACTAAAAAGACCCTTGTCATGATAGCAGATTTTATCCAAGAAATTGAAAAAGACGGGACCTCTTCAGAAGAAAAAAAAAGTTGATCATGTATTAGATATAATCAAAAAGACCTTTTTGCGTAAGTACGTTTATAAATAATGACATATCCTTTTAAAAAGTTACTTCATTGCATTTCATTTTAATGTGAATAATTTTGCTAAATCCTTTAGCCACACGAACGATAATTTTGTTCAATCTTTTAATCTCGTTTTCACTTATCCGCTTCTTCTACATTTAATTTAATAAATGGAAGATTGATTCAAGGATGTATTTTTTCACGATGGTAAGTTAAGAATAAAAAATAAGAGAGAGAGAGAGAGAGGGGGGGGGGGGGAAGGGGAATGGGAAATCGTGAAGGGGAAGGGGAAGGGAATGTCACACATATATCTGGGCCCAGACAAGAAAGGAATGGGAAGGGGAAGGGGGAAGGGAACATTGGCGTGAACAGGTAACATTGGCGTGAAGCAAGAATTGGGGTGGGCCCTATGTGGAGGGTTTTGTCACAAATTGAGTCATGACTTTATTGGGAGACGTGAAGCATGAATTGGGGTGGGCCCTACGTGACAAAGAAGTGAAAAAGTAGATATGAAAGATGATGGGAGAGATAAACAGAGGATATAAAAATAATTTCTTAAGTTAAGAGTAAGGTTAAAATGAGAAGAAATGTGTACAAATAGTGTAAAAACAGACAATAATGAATTCAAAAAAGTTGGTGAAAATAAAAATAAAAATAGTAAACGTACAGAAAAAAACTGAAAAAGTAAATACGAAAAAGATTAAAAGTACACAATATGATTTTAGAACTGAATGCTAAAATCTGAAAAATATAAACAGAATACAAAATACGAAAACAAATTGCGTAAACATATGCCCCCCATAGTGATTTTACAAATTATTTTTTTTGAAGGGATTTGATAAATAACTAGTCCAAACTATTTGACTGTAAATTTAGAGGCCCCAAATATTCGTTCAAATTCTTTCAAAAATTTTGCAAATTCTCTTTCGTATAATTTAATCAAAAAAATTTCTAAAAATATTTTCAAAGTAAAAATACTAGATTCAAATTTCAACTCCAAACACAAGCTGGGAGTCTTTCCTAGGAACGACAAGAAAATTAATACAAAGAACTGTAAGAAACAAGTAGGAGAGTAACATGTTCTCTTACACGATCATTGACGTGACTTTGTACAGCCCACTACCGCCATTCCTTTTTGACTGGCTGCTCACCTCTTTCACATGTAAAAGTTAGCGGTTCATAAATGCCAGGGAAAAAGGGGCCCCAACGCGTCTTGATTTTAGACCATAACGCGCAAAGCAATCGGACGTCTCTGTTTATATAAGGCAACGAAAGAGCAGCTCTCTCTATGATCTCTTCTTATTGTAGATCATAACCTACCTAACACTTAACTCCGCCAAGCTTTCAATTGTCTACGCAGGCATGACTTCCTCTTCGTCATCAACCCGACCGCCCTGGATGTACGACGTGTTTCTGAGCTTCAGAGGCGAAGACGTCCGCAAGAACTTTGTGGACCATCTGCATGAAGCTTTGGTTGCGCGTAACATCCGCACCTTCAAGGACGATGAGAATCTCGAGAGAGGAAGCTCAATCTCGCCGGAACTCCTCAAAGCCATTGAAGGGTCGCGGTTTGCCATCGTCATTTTCTCCCAGAACTATGCTTCGTCGTCGTGGTGCCTGGATGAACTCGTGAAGATCATTAAATGCAAGAACCTGGGGGGACTGACTGTCCTTCCGGTCTTCTACCGTGTGGATCCATCGGATGTGCGTAAACAAACGGGGAGTTTTGCTGCAGCCCTTGAGCACCCTGACGAGAACAAGGTATCTAGGTGGAGTAAAGCATTAACCGAAGCCGCCAACACCGTAGGGGTGGATGTCGAGAAGGTGGCAAATGGGTAAGCATGCACCGATTCAAATTTGCAATCTCTGTGCAGAAAATACTCGGTGACTGCCTGGTATGTATAGCTTCCAACCGAACTTAGGATGAGGGACTCATTTTCTGTTTCATATTACGGAGTATTACCTAGGAACGTATGTTTGAAAGGATTAGTAAGGGTCACCTACTCTGCATGCACGTTAAATAATAATTTGAAATAAAAATATAGTACATCATAGTGGGATACACAATTAAATGTAATTAGTATTATTATTTTAGCTCAACCATAATATGTAAGTCAATTATGAGCTGCTAATCAAAATCTGGAAGCTTGAAAAGATCATTTGCAGAAAAGTCTAGCTTTCATGTGCGAATTGCTAATGCCAATTACCAATAATATTTGTCATTATCCATCTAACTTTCAAATGCGAATTGCTAATGCCTTATCATTTCATATTACATCTTGTTATCCAAGATACACTGATATTTTATTCAGTTTCAAAGATTTTCACAAATATTTTAATTCTCACAAACACTACAAGTTTGGCATTACAGTAACGAAGGTGAATAAGAACTTGTTTGAGATTGATTTTTTCAATTTACAAATATACTCTATTACTCTATTATAGAAAAGTGATTATATCATAATCCTTATTTTCATGGATTAAGATTTAATTAGTTGTTTGGCAAACACTGATATAAACCAAATTAAATCAGGTTTGTCCATTACAAAAATCAATGTCAAACATGCTCTAATTAGAGATAATTTGAAGCACATAAAATATAATGTACAGTGTATTTATTGAAGTTGTCCAATCTCTTGTAATATAATTCTGTGACATGTAGGTAAGTCTAGAAAGAGTGAGATAATAGTAGGAACTGAGTAGAAATTTGAATTATAACTAAAATATATTCCTCCAGGAAAATGACCCAAAGTACTATAAAATCAGAAAAAAGAGCTTCCGACAGATTATGCGCTACCTTGTGAGTTTGCATTGCCTACCTTGTCCTTGTGGTAAAAAAATTGAAGCCAAGGAGGAATATACATTACCTTGAATTCGTGTCAATGCATAGGTGAGTGGCCACTCCCTCTTTTTTGGTAGTCTTAAGTCATAAATTTCGTTGCTCCGTCACAACATGCCAAGAAAACTAGCAATTTTTTATGCAAACTCACATCCTTTCCACATGCAGGCATGAATCAAAAGTTATCCAGGAACTTGTTATGGAGGTCTTCAACAAGTTGGATCATCCAGTTTCAAATGTTCAGGAGGATCTGGTTGGAATAGAATCTCGTGTTGACGAGGTTAAATCATTGTTGGAGTTGGGGGCTGATGACGTTCGCTTTATTGGGATATGGGGCATGGGTGGAATTGGTAAGACAACGCTTGCAAGTGCACTGTTTGACAACATTGTTCATCAGTTCACTGGTGGTTCCATTTTCCTTCCTGAAGTTCGAGAAAAGTCAGAGAAATGTGGTTTAGAGTGTTTACAACAAAAAATTATTTCCCAAATCCTGCGCCTGGAGAATGTGAAGGTAGATAGTATTTCTCATGGAATAGACTGGATAAGAAGCACTGTATGCCATAAAAAAGCTCTTGTCATTCTCGACGACGTGGACAGTATGGACCAAGTAAATGCATTAGCTGGAAATCGTGATTGGTTCGGTAAGGGGAGTAGAATTATCATAACAACAAGAGATAAAAGGATTTTAGATATTAACGAAAATTTAGCTAAGATATACGAGGTTCGTTTGTTAAGTGAGACCAAAAGTGTCGAGCTTTTCAATTTGAATGCCTTCAGAAAAGGTCATCATCCAAAAGAGTTCGAGAAGCTCTCTGCTCTTGTAGTAGAATATGCTGGAGGCCTACCTTTAGCTCTTACAGTGCTGGGTAAATCGTTATATCGTAGAGACGCTGAAATGTGGGAAAGTGTGGTGAATAGGCTAAAAGATATTCCAGCAGATGATATCATAGGAAAACTTAAAGTGAGCTATGACAATGGGCTGAACAAAGTAGAGCAAGAAATATTCCTCGATATTGCATGCTTTTTTAAGGGAGAGGAGGAAGATTATGCCAATCAAGTACTTGGCAGTTTTGATTTCTATCCAGGTATTGGAATACGTGTTCTAGTTGAAAAATCTTTCATAGTTATTTCTAATGGTAAGCTTCAGATGCATGACTTGATACAAGAAATGGGATGGCATATTGTTCGCCAAGTCCACCCAAGACAGCCTGGAAAATATAACAGATTGTGGGATCCTAAGGAAGTTCATGATGTATTGACACAAAATACGGTGAGAATCGAAGTTTTGTATAAATGCTTAGGATCTGTTTTACTGTTTACATGAAAATATAAGTTTTTCTAATTTGCAAAAAAAGTATTATTACAGTAAGTCATTTTTTGGGTTTAAACATTACGATAATCATGAATTTTTGCTCCTGCGCGGTTGTTTTTTAGGGGACAGAGGCAGTTGAAGGCTTACAATTACTGGTCTTACCAGAGGCAACAGATGTAGAATTCAGCAGTGACGCCTTAAGAAAGATGGACAGGCTAAGGCTACTAAAATTCCATAACGTCGAACTTTCTCAAGGCTTTGAATATTTTCCAAATCAGTTACGTTGGCTTTACTTGCGTTCTTATCCTTCAAAATCTCTACCACCAAGTTTTGAAGCGGCAAACCTTGTTGGGCTTGAAATGCCTTTTAGCCAGCTTGAAGAATTTTTGGCTAAAAGAAAGGTACAATCTCTTCTGATGTGTCTTTTCGATCGTTGCGAACCTGAGATCTATCTAACATAGGAGTGAGTCGCATCATTGCGCTATTATCTTGGCTCATGTTTTGATGCATGCTTTCATATTTCTTAACGCATAGTAGTGATACAGGATAAATAACATTTCTTCATTGTTTGGACAGAGACTAAACAAGCTGAAATTCATCAATCTTAGTCACTCACAAAAGCTAATTCGGACCCCAGATTTCAAGGACATCCCAAACCTTCAAAGGTTGGTTCTTGCGCAATGCACGAGTTTGGTACAGGTCCACGAATCCATAGCATTTCACGAGAATCTTGTTCTCTTGAACTTGGAAGGCTGCATAAATCTGAGGAGTCTTCCCGACAGTATTCAACTGGCATCTCTTGAGGAACTTGTTCTCTCTAACTGTATAAGACTTGATAAGTTTCCAGACATTCAAGGAGATATGAATAGCTTATCTAAGCTTTATTTGGCTGGAACTGGTATAAAAGAGCTTCCCTCATCGATTGGACACCTCAAAAACCTTGATTTGATAGATTTATCAAGTTGCGAATTCCTTGGAAGTCTGCCGAGTAGCATTTGCAGTCTGCCATCTCTAAGGATCCTTCGGCACTCTGGCTGCTCAAAGCTCACCAACCTGCAAGAGAATCTAGGAAATTTGGGATGCCTAGAGGAGCTTTATGCGGATAGAACTGCTATTATACAACTTCCACCTTCCATTCGATTGCTGAAGAAACTCAGAATCTTTTCTTTTCGTGGATGCAAGGATTCCCTAGTACCCCAAACATCGATTTCACGCTTTTCCCTATCTTGGGTATTGGGTTCATTACGGAAGCTATATCTCGGTCACCAAAATCTGTTAGCACTTCCTCCTGATATCAGCTGCTTATCCTCTTTGTCAAAGTTGGATATAAGCGGAAATGATTTTGTTAATCTACCATCAAGCATGTCCCGATTTCCTCGGCTTGCAGTTATCCGTCTGATAGGATGCAAAAAGCTTCAAGTATTGCCAGAGCTTCCCCCAAGTATAAGGACAGTGCATGTAGATGATTGTGAGTCGTTACAAGGTCTCGCAGATCCACTGCCCAGGTACACTAATCTGGTGGCATTCTCACTCGTCAATTGTTCCAAATTGGCGGACAATATAGCTTATACATTGTATCAGTATCTTCTACGCTCCAACTTGATGATTAAGGTTCGCTCTCTTTCTCTGTCTGTTTGTGTATCGGTATTGTGGCTGGATATACATCTAAATATGCATTGCCACCAATCTTTGAATTGCGTAATAAAATATATTGCACAATCTAAATGTTCACGATTATTTTATCGAATATAGTCACATTTAATTTAAATGGGTGAATAACTTTCTCACATAAGAAATTAATCCTTGTGGCAAAACATAAATAAGCACTAGCTTTGTGCATTTAGATATTTCGAACTCATTAATATATGGAGGAACAAAAATCAGAAGTTCATGTAATACACAAAAAAGAAAAAGAAGACTCCACCTATGTGCAGAGAATATATTGAGAGTTGCTATTGCATGAGACATTTTTATTGTACTTGTTATTACGCCTATGTTCACAACATGCTTGTCCACATCTTATTTTGTGGTTAGAAAATAATGTGATGAAGCATCGTGTAGAAATACATTTTCTTTACATTTCTTTTCGAATGACATAAGGTTTTATTTCTATTTTTTAGTGTATATCTCATATAGAATTTGTATATTGCATGTTTTCATATTCAACCAACATGACAGATAAGATATGGCAAAATCTTAGGGTCAGCAAATCATTGAGTAAAATTTAACCAAATTTTTAACCAACATATCTACCAAGTTGGATTCATCTTTAACGGTACCAAGGTCGACTTGAAAGCGTCTATATCTTTGCATTTACGTTTGCTTTATACGATTCACACCTTATTTCTTGATAAAAGAAATAAAAAAAAAATTTTGCTGTAGCACTTTCTGACAACAAAGCACCGTGTATACAAAAAATGTTCCGTAGATTTGTTTTCAAATGTTATGAGGTTCTAATTCTACTTCATTTTTTAAAATATATGACTTTATTCTTCTTTTTATAATCTCAAATGTGATTCTTATTTATTTATTTATAGATGCAGGCTTTTGTTTTCATGTTTTTAAGCAGTATATTGGATATAAAGGTTTTGAAATGTTAAAAAATGATCAAATTAAGGACATTTGAAAAAAAGGTAACTAGTTTTCCAGGCGTTTGTTACATAGTGTAGCGGACATGAATTTTCACCAAAATGCCCGGGAGGTTTTAATGGGCCGGGGGGGGGGGGGTGGGTGGTAAACTTCACCGTCCGCTACATAATGTAGCAGACGATGAGAAGTTCTAAAAAAAC
>JAVXUO010001759.1:0-97500 GCA_033065855.1 Escallonia rubra | reverse complement strand
GGCAACGTTAATATGTTTAACATTAATTTTTATAACTCTTATTATATTAAAAATACAATGCAATGAGGTATCATGAGCTATCATTGCAATTCTTGCCTCAGTTATTAGATATTATAGCTCGGGATCCCGAGTCAAGCTCGAGTAAGTTTATAAAATATTTTTAAAAGTTACAAAAAGTGTATCCACATATACCATATTTCAAGAAATAAAAAGAGATTGACATCTTATGAAAAAAGAAATCTACTTTTACTAAAACTATCATTGTTGGTAAGAAATTTTTAATACTTTATTTGTAACAGTTTGAAGTAACTTGTTAAGACTCTATTATTATTAAATTCTTTTAGTGGTCCAACTTGTAACCTTTCAAAGCCAAGTCTCTTAGCTTGAAAAGTTAGATTAAGAGTTCTTTATCTTTGAAATCGTAAATATTGTAGTCTATTCTTATTTTTTTTCATGAATCATTGTTTCAAGTAATCATCCACATTAAGATACGAACATGATATCCAGTAGAATATTATTTCGTCTCATACATATTTAAAATTACAGTCTTGATTAAATGGTCATGAAATTGTTGCAGAATATTTGCTTAGGTATATATGTTTGCTTTAGTTCATCTAAACTGTAAGTTTAAAGAACAATGATTAGATTGTGTTACACTTTTGACGCTAGATTTTTGTGTTCTTTAAGTTTTTTTTTTTCATCGTCAAGCGGTACTGTAACACAATTTACTTATTGTTCTTTCAACTTATAATTCAAAAGAACTAAAACAAAAATATATGCGTATGCAAATATTACCCAAGAATTGCATGACAATCTAATCAAAGTTTTAATAATCAAAATCAAAGTCTAATACGTACGTAAATATATGTTTGTAGCATAGAGTTTAAACATTTCACAATTGATTTTATAGATTTATAAGGTTTAAAAATATTACAACAATTATACCACTAATTTTTCAATAATAAATCATAGTAAAGAGTTTGATTTGTTTTCTAAAATCTTATATGGAATATAATCAGTTTGGTAGTCGTGATGTCTTATTTAAAAATATTGATTTATAATTCGTTTATTAAAATTATACATCACATTACTTATTTTTAACGATGACAATCTTATATATATTACTAATATATATATATATATATATATATATATATATATATATATATATATATATATATAATCGTAGTACATTTAACTCAATTAAAACGTTATTTTTTTCCCTCTAAATCTAATATGTTATTTCTATTTTTTCGATATATGATTTTTTTTACTTACATTAAAGAGTAATTTTAAGGATACAATAGTATAAAATTACGTTATAATAAGTAGGTGTATTGATTAGGTTGAGTTTTGAAATGTTTAAAATTAAAATTTTAAATTATACAACCCTCATTTTTCTTGTGAAATTAATCAAATTTAAAACTAAGGTACCTATTAAAATTCAAATCAATTGTTAGATTATTTTTTTGTAAGTCTCATATGTTGTTTAATCTTCATTTTAACATCAATGTTTTCTTTCTAAATCGAAAGTACTATTTTCATATATATGGTTTTATATTCATATTAGATAGTACTATTGAAGATACAATACTTTTAAGGACATAATTGTTAAAATAAAGTCTTAGTAGAATAGTATATTGATTAGGTAGAGTTTTAGAATAATTAGAATTAGTTTTTAAGTTAATTTTTTCTTCAAAATCAATAGTATTATTTTCGTTTTATATATATATGAGTTTTTACATTCATATTAGAGAGTAGTTATGAAGATACCATTGTCAATATTAAGTCCTATTAAGTTAGTATAATGATAAAGTAGAGTTTTATAATGATTAAAATTAGTTTTTAAAAATTTAAGGACATAATTGGCAAAAAGAAGTCTTAATAGATTAGTATATTGATTAGATAGAATTTAATAATGATTAGAATTAGTTTTTAAATCAAATAAGACTTATTAACACAGAAGTTAATTACTCTTAAAATAAGGATTTAATGACGTGTCATATAAAGAAGTGACGATCTGTCACGTAAAGAAGTTATCAATGTCTTTCTCGCTTCGCTTATTATATATTATATATAGATAATGTTGTGTTTCTTTAGTGGTCAAACATGTAGTCTTTCAAAACCAGAGTCTCTTAGCTTGAAAATAGAGAAGATGAGATTGAGATTCAGTTATCATGTCCCAAATGCGGTGGGTATCTCCACCACCCTGAACGTGAGAATCGGCTCGAAGATCAAAGCAAAATGATTCATGAAAAGAATTATTGATGTTATACAATACATATAAAGGCTTGATACAATCCATATAAAGATAACAAGCTTCCTTTGGAGTCGTCAGCCGCCGAAAGAATTGGTTTAATCAGGAGGCTCTGGTTTGGAAGGGGGCATGATCACTAATTCTTCTTCCTTTATCTTCGAGGCATGGCATATTCATAGTTTGGTTAAGACATATTGATGTTTGTAATCACAGCTTTCGTAATCCCTTTTTATTTTTAGTATAAAATACTGTTTAAAGAAAATTTTAATTTATTTTGTATAATGGATTATTTTCGCCTACCACCAAGGAAGATCTCTACTATCCTCTATACAACAGTTAATAGTCGATAAGTATGGTTAGTATCACTTTTGTCGCCACCGTAGTCGACAATTCTTAAAAGTACCTTTTTATAATCATTAAATAAGTATCACAAAAAGTATACAATGACCGTTATGTGTCACTATAAAGAAGGTTGCATGTATCGTTCTATGAGTTGGGAAGCGGCCAAAATTTTCTGAAATAACTACGCTTAAGGACCGTGTTATACCGGCAATCTCCGCGTTTAATTGCTTCCCTTCAAGATCATGTTCAACAATTTTAGGAGGAGCCTTTTCAATAAGTTTTTATAGATTTTCAAAAGCAATCAGTTTCAAAATGTGCTATATTTGATATATTTTTATTTTTTGGGCATTCATTGGAGTATATGATTTCTAATTTAGAGTTTGAGGTTATTATATTAAAATCAAATTGTGAAGTAAACTGCTATTTTGGCATTTTATAGTGTTCTAATAATTAAGTCATATTGCTTACATGAAAAGATGTTAAGTATTAATCTTTAAATTTGATAAATGATCTTTGCACTTCAGATTTGTGTGATTTTATGTTGTTATTCTAAAGTACTTTTGAGGTATTAACAGTCAAATTTAGGCATTATATATAGATATATTGATTAGACAGAATTTTAAAAACAACAAAGTTGGCAGTTTTAAAAGGTTTACAAAATTGGGCAAATAATATTTACAAATTTTCTTAATAATGAGCCATAATAGAGAGTTAATAAGCTAGGGTAAAAAAAAATGATCAAAACAAATTGAACGATTGTCGCATATGTAGAATGGGTAAAAACAAAAAGAAAACTAAAAATAGCTTATGAGTTTGAAGTTCAATGTTATTAATTAAAAAATTTAGAACTGTTCCCTAGTTTTAAGAGGTTCACAAAAATTGGGGCAACAATGTCTACGAAATTTTTGAATAATAAAATTTAGTAAAGAGTTAATAAGTTAGGGTAAAAAAAGAAAATGACACAAAACAAATAAGATGACATGTTACATAAGTAAGGGGGTTAAAAATGGAAAAAACTTAAAGAAGCTTATGTGTTTTATAATTAAATCTTATGCAATTAAGTTTAATTTATGAAGTAAACTATCAATTTGGTACTTTTAAAGTAATTTAAAAAAGAAAGTCATATTCATCTTGTAAGTTGCTTCCGTGCAAAGAAAAGAAAGTTTTTACCTTGTGACCTATTAATTTTTAATTGTCATGAGTGATTTACGTTTTATTTTTTCATTTTTGATTGTTTATTTCGTTTGTTAAAGTGTTTTAAGGGTGTTAACAGTCAAAATCAAGTCTTAATATGTGATACATTGATTAGGTAGAGTTTTAGAATGTATAGAATTGATTTTTTAGTGTTACCAGGTTTATTAAAATTATGACGATAACACCTGTGAATTTTTAAGTAATAAGTTTTAGAAAAGAATTATGATATACGTGTGACTTTAAAAAATACGAAAAAGGGGGCATGAAAACAAATATAATGACGTATCGCATGATTAAAAAAGATAAAAACGCTAAAAAAATCCTTATGCATTGCTCCCATTATGCACGATGTTTCGTTTATTATTCAGTTATATATGTTATAGATCAGTTATATGATATAATGATACGACGTATAATTTCTCCCACTTCATAATTAACTATCTCTTTTCTTTCGGTATATATGTAGGACGGAGATTTAGTTAGTATAAATTATATAATGTGAATCAGTTTTTGTCGTACAGGGACATCTATTGAGCCTCCGAGTTTCAAGTTTTGTCCTACCAGGGGCAGACATCCCAGTGCATTTCGGCAATGAGAACATGGAGCGGCCAACCACGGGGCGGTCAATCTCATTCAGGCTGCCTCCACAATGGTATAATGATAACTTCTTGGGTTTTGCCATTTACGCTGTTGCTAGAAAAATTGGACAGAATCTCATCGTCGTTAGAGCAAGAGTGGTAAGTAATGACAACCGTGAGCGTCACTGTTCATTTGCCCAAATCTTTCGTAATTTGACGAAAGAAAAGATTGATCAGCACGTCATCCTGGTATTCTTAAGATTTGATGAAGAATGGTGGCCTAGATTTGACGAATTTCACCCTAACAACTGTTGCCTAATCGAGTTCCTTGCAAGGCGAACTGCCGACCCTCCTATCTGTTATGAGCCGTGGATCGATCGGGGGGGTGTTCGTCTGATATACAAGAAAGATGTTATGGTTGAAGATCAGATGACGGTATCCCCATCCAACTACCACTCTCAGATGATAAGACCAAATACCAACTCCAATGAAAGCCCGCTGCCTCTTGAAGCTTCCGAGTCAGGGCCATCAGACACCACCGGTCCAACAGAAATCAAGCCACCAACCCACCACCCATCCCGGCGCAGTATACACCGCAGGCCAGGGAAGCACTTTGCCTCACAACAATAGTCCCGAATCTAGCAAGCACTTTGCTCAACAGCAGCAAGTCAAGGAGCCACTGAGAATCAGGATCAAGAAGAGATCCGCTTTCGCGCCAAGGGAGAGGATACCGTCTAGTCATTTACACCAAAGGTGCCGGTTGGCCGTTGCCTTGTCTTTAGCGACCATAATGTATTTTGAATTTACCGCCTACCTTTTCATTTCCATTTTAAAATTGCAGATGTAACTACCCTTTAAAAGGGGGAATCGATGTAACAGGAAGGCATGTGAAATCAGAGACCCATTTCCTTCTCTCTCTACTGAATTCTGTTCTCTTTCCCTCTCTCTCTACTCTATTCCCTCCATTTTTATTCTGTGAGCTGAATTTCAGTACACACCAAATTAAACTAGAATTTATCACAGTTTACTCCATACTAGCAGCCATGGCCGTAGTGTCTCTGAACTGACTACATCTGCATTTAGATGATGATCCCCCTGCAAGAAATTAAAGAAGCAAAAAATGGAAGCTACAGCCCAACCATCAGCATCGGAGGAAAGGTGCAGCTTCGGGTAGGTGGAAACCATCATCGCAGTCTCCTCTAGAATTGACGCCGCCCTTCTTCACCCCTTTCTCAGCTAAAAAAAAAAAAAAAAACCTCGTAATCTATATCTATATCATATATATATATAATAGACGAAGCGTTGTGCGTTGTGGGGGCGACACATAAGCTTTTTTGGAGTATTTTTTCCTTTTTACCCCTTTTAATTATGCGACACGTCATCTTTGTTCTATTTTGCGACACGGCATCATCTTTGTTTTAGCGTTTCATTCCTCTTTTACTTCTTTTTATTAAAGTCTCACATGTATCATGACTCTTTATTAATAAAAAATTCGGAGTTATTATTACTATAAAATTAGTTGACCTTATAAGAGTAAAAAAATCAATTCTACACATTTTAAAACTCTACCTAATCAATGTTACAACAAAGTAAGACTTAATTTTGATTATTAACACCTCAAAAACACTTTAAATAACAAAATAAACACTCAAACATAAAGAAAACATTAATTACACGTCACCATATTTGTTTGGTGTTTTATTCCTCTTTTACCTCTGCTTATTAAAGTCACACATGTATCATGACTCTTTAGCATAACGTATTATTAAAAATTACATGTCACTATATTTGTTTTGGTGTTCTATTCATCCTTTACGTTTACTTATTAAAGTCGCACATGTATAATGATTCTTTAGTATAACTTATTATTAAAAACTCAGAGTCATTATTACCATAAATTTAGTAGACCTTATAAGAGTAAAAAATATCGTCTACACCTTCTAAAACTCTACCTAATTAATGCATCAACATATTAAAACTTGATTTTGACTATTAATACCTCAAAAACACTTTTTATAACAAAATAAACACTCAAACATAAAGAAAAAATAAATTACACATCATCATGTTTGCTTTGGTGTTCCATTTCTCTTCTACCTCTACTTATTATAGTCATATATGCATCATGACTCTTTATTGTAGCTTATTATTAAAAAATTCGGAGGTATAATTACCATAAATTTAGTTGACTTTATAAGAGTAGAAAATCAATTATACACCTTTTAAAACTCTACATAGTCAATATATCAACATAAAGGAACTTGATTTTGACTATTAGCATCTCAAAAATACTTTAAATAACAACATAAATATTTAAACATAAAGAAAACATAAGTTACCTTTGGAAAAAAAATTATAGGTCACAAATTTAAAGCTTTCTTTTCTTTATACAAAAGCAACATGTAAAAGAATATGTGTTGATTGTTATAAATAATTTAAAAATCATAAATTTAATAGACCTTATAAGAGTAAAAAATATATTCTACACCTTCTAAAACTCTACCTAATTAATGCATCAACATATTAAGACTTGATTTTGAATATTAGTACCTCAAAAACACTTTTTATAACAAAATAAACACTCAAACATAAAGAAAAAATAAATTACCCGTCATCATGTTTGCTTTGGTGTTCCATTTTTCTTCTACCTCTACTTATTATAGTCACATATGCATCATGACTCTTTATTGTAGCTTATTATTGAAAAATTCGGAGGTATAATTACCATAAATTTAGTTGACCTTATAAGAGTAGAAAATCAATTATACACCTTTTAAAACTCTACATAGTCAATATATCAACATAATAGAACTTGATTTTGACTATTAACACCTCAAAAATACTTTAAATAACAACATAAACACTCAAACATAAAGAAAACATAAGTTACCTATGAAAAAAACAAAATTATAGGTCACAAATTTAAAACTTTCTTTTCTTTATACAAAAGCAACATGTAAAAAGAATATGTGTTAATTGTTATAAATAATTTAAAAATACCAATTTGAGATTTTACTTCATTAGTTAATTCTAATTATATCACATTGAACTTTAAGATACATAAGCTTTTATAAGTATTCTTTGTCTTTTTCACCTCTCTAACTTATGCGTAACATCATTTTATTTGTTTTAATGTCCTTTTTTTTAACACAATTTTAACTCTTTACTAAAATTTATTATTAAAATATTTGTGAACATTATTATGCTAATTGTTGTTAACCTTTTAAAACTAGAAAAATAATTTTAANATTTTAAGTATATAACATTGACCTTTCAAATACATTAGCCTTTATAGTGTTTTTTCCTTTGTCTCCCTCTTACTTGCATGTCATTGTATTTATTTTGGTCATTTTCTTTTTTTTTTCCCTACTTATTAACTATGTATTATAATTTATTGTTAAAAGATTGTGGCTATTATATAGTGGCCCAATTTTCGTAAACCTTTTAAAATTAGCAAATTAACTCTAAAGTTTTTAAAACATTGCCAAACGAATATACTTATATATTATGCCTTAATTTTGACTGTTAATACCTTAAGTATACTTTAAAATAAAAAAATTAATATCTCACAAATATAAAGTATGAAGACTACGTATCAAAAATAAAGATTAATACTTAACATACTTTTATATAAACAATATATGAAACAAATATGACTTTATTTTTAAATATCTTTGAAATGATAAAACAACAGTTTATTTCACAAATTAATTTTAATATAATAACTCAAAGTCTAAAGTAGAAGTCATAGACTCTTTTGAATGCCCAAAACAAAGAATCAAATATAATGCATTCTTAAATTGGTTACTTTAGAAAATCTTCAAAAAAACATATCAAAACGGCACCTCCAAAAATTATTGAACATGATCTTGAAGTGAAACAATTAAACAAAAGAATTGTCACTGTAATGCTACGCTATTTCTTTTATAAGGTTAGTTCTATCTCTTAGAATGATGGTTATCTAAAAAACATTTGGCCGCTACCCAGGTTATAGGAAAGATGCCTACAATATCCCATACAGTGAAACTCAATGGTCATTATATACTTTTAGTGGCACTTATTTAGTGACTTTAAAAAGGTTCTTTTAAAAATTGTCAGTTATGGTATCAACAAAGATGGTACTAACCATATTTATCGATCATTAACTGTTTTGTATAGAGAGTTGCAAGGATTTTCATGGACAGTAGGTAAAAATAATTCATTTCTGAAATGAATTAAAATTACTCCACGTGCTTCCATTTCAGTACCAATGTCTATTTTTAGTTGCCTATTTACGTCTACAAAATAAATTACTAATTGTATAGTTCGTGCACCTTTTTGGGGATTTTTCTTTTCCAATACAAATGACTATGACCGTTTTTTAATTCATTATGTTTGAATTCATGTATATGTACATGGTAATCTACAAAAAATAATGTTCAATATTTGATATTCTAACTTCACAAACTTCTATAATCACCTTAATATATTATAAGCTTAAAACTTAATGAGCAATATAAATCAAAGATGAAGTGCAAGAATTTTGTAATCTAACGCAATTATATCCCCATTTATAACAGTTTAGACATCTTTACGAATATTCACCGCTATATATAATTGTTTTAGCCTGAAAAAAAAAGAATTTGTTAAATCATATTATATTTTTATGATCATTCAGACAATAATTAACTGTACAATGCATACATATTTTCAAATTAATTGTCTTAGAGAATATTCAAAATTAAATGGGTGGTCGAAAATGCGCCGAACATGACGATGAAGTAAAGGAATTAGAATACAGATATTGCCACTATAACACTATAGTTTCTCTTTTCAGGATTATTTCTACATTTTAAAAGGTTGGTAGTTTGAAAAGAAGTAAAATAGCTCCACTTACTTTCATTTTTGCTAAGGTTTTTATGGCATGTTTTTTTAGTAGGTTTATTCAGTCTAGACAATAATTTACTAAAAAATTTATTTGTGCCTTTTTCGTACTTTCTTTTATAAACTTTAGGGCTAATTACATCTATGTCCCTGAGGTTAGGGGGTAATTACACTCAAGGACACAAAGTTTCAAAATGTAACATTCCGTGACCAAAAATGTTTCAAATGTATCACCCGTGTCCATCCGTTAGGGTTCCATCCAAAAAATATACTGTTCATCATTTTGTATTTTAAAAATGACAATACTGCCCTTGTACAATATATCTTGAATAATTTTTTAAAATTTTAAATTAGGATAACAAATCTTAATTCTTTAAAATTAGGGTTTGAAACTAATTTGTAAATTAAGCTTTTAAAATTTGCAAATTAAGCTTTCAAATGTCCAAATGATTTAATTAGGGTTTCAAAATCAACCCTAATTTAAAAGTTAGGGTTTTGAAACCTTAAAATTAGGGTTTCAGAACCCTAATTTTGAAATTTGGGTTTCAGAACCCAAATTCCAAAATTAGGGTTCTGAAAGTTAGGGTTCTGGAATCTTGCCGCCGGCAGCCCCAGCTCCCTCCCTCGACCCATGTCGCCGGTAACCCAAGCCCGTCGCTGCCCTTCCCGCAGATCTCCCATAGTTGCAGATCTCCCATAGTTGCAGATCTCCACCGTCGCTGCCCTTCCCGCAGTTGCTGATCCAGGGTGGGCGGTGACGGGGAAGGGGGAGGTAGGTGGTGACGGGGTGACGAGGAAGGGGGAGGCAGATGGGGTGCGGCGCCGGGGAAGGGGAGGAAGAAGGGGCTGGTGGGTGAGGTGAAGGGCCTGAAACTCTAGCATTAAAAACTCGATTCCCAAATCAAGGCACTGCCGACTTCCATATCTAGGCTATGACTCATGGTCGCTCACACGGTGGGGGAGGAAGAAAGGGCTGGTGGGTGACGGGGAAGGGGAGGCAGGTGGGGTGCGGCGCCGGGGAAGGGGAGGAAGAATGGGTGGGTGGGTGACGGGGAAGGGGAAGGGGGATGCAGATGAGGGGGGGGGGGTTGGGGGGAGGGGGGTTAAGAGTAAAGTAAAGATGAAATAAGAGTAATGGCATTAAAAAAAAATAAGGTTCTAACTCAGGGGCAATACAGTCTTTTCATTAAAACTGTTAAGATTTTTAGGGTTCCGTTTGTCGATGGACATAAGTGTTACATTTTGAAACTTTGTGTCCTTGAGTGTAATTACCCCCAAACCTCAGGGACATAGGTGTAATTAGCCCTAAACTTTAAATTTCATTGTTGATAACTATAGTAGATGTCTAATTTAATATGGTAAGGAGTTCTATCTGAGATACTTATAAAATAAAATAGTTGATCAATGGTGCGCCACATAACGTGAAAAACTAAAAAAAATTGTCTCACACTTATATTATATGGATATGGTAAGCAAAATAAATAACGTGAATATAATTTTGTGAATAAATTCTTGAAATTTCAATTTTTCGTACAAAAATAAAATTAGTACCTGAAATACCAAAGAAAAAAGTAACATTCTAATTTGAAGTGAAATAATTGATTACTCATTTTATGCTTCACTTTTTGAATACTTTATTTTGAACTTTGAAATCTTAATAATTTATTAGCACTATAACATGCTTTATTATTACGAAACAATTTTAGGAATATGCTTTCATTGAATTCGTCTTGATTATCATATTGCTTATATCTGAAGTGCATGAATGCGATATGTTTTGAATTCGATAGTTCACTTCAAGCGAATACGATTAAATCGTAATTTTCAAAACCATTGACATGATACTTAAATACTCAATCTTAACTCTATCAAAATATGTTAAAACTCAAACATACTCATAACTTTTAAATAGAACTCACCCGGGCCTTGCCTGGGTTACTGAACTAGTATATTCTATAAAAAGCTAAAGCCGTCTCTTAAATTTGCGATACGTAGGATTTTTAAAACCCTCTCATTACGCCACGTAAGATTTTTGGAACTCATTATTGCTTGCCACGTAAGTTTCAACTTTCATTTCAGAGTCTCCTTTTCACCTAAAACTCCTTCACAGATTTTTGCAACTTTCATTCTTGGAGTCTCCTTCTCGGAGAAAACTCCTTCACGCTACCAAAACAGAGTACTCTGTATACACTCGATGAAACCCAGAAACACAGAACTCTTGAGCTCCCTGCTTGGAGTTCTGCTCTTCCTCAAATTGTGGTCCCGGCATGCCCAGAGTCTCCCAGACTTTGGTTTGAAGCAATTTCGATCAAAGAGAAGGAGGGTCCTGTTTAACAGAGAAGGCTCCCAAATTGTGGTTTGAATCAAGTTTTAATCAAAGAGAGAAGGCTCTAACAGGTAACCCCTCTCCTTTGATCAATTGCAATTGCATGCGTTTTTCTGTGTTTTGTGAAATCCAGAAACAGAGCTCTCGAGAAGGCTCCCAGATTTTGGTTTGAATCAATTTCAAATCAAAGTCTGGGAGGCTCTACCAGAATACCCCTCTCCTTTACTCAAAAATACACTTGCATGCATGGATTAATATCCAACAGATCCTCCCTCAATCGTCAATCTGCTCTTCCTCAAATACATTCTCTTTCTCCTCCGCCCAATGTCAATCACTTGCTCAAGCTGATTCGCACACCACCCAACAGATAAGCCAGCATGTGATTAAATTGCACTGGGCTGGTGCTTGGCGGGTTTTGAATCGTTGCAACTTTGTTGGAAACTTTGACGGGCGCGCATCAGCTTTACTCAAGAATCCAAATTCCAATTTGTTGTGATGGAAATAAAAAATTGATACAAAAATCTGAAAGGATTGCGTCCAGTTTTTTAAGATTGACAAAAATGAGATTTTTGTATGCATTATAAAAGTCTGCAACAATGAAAAAACAAAACTCATATCCGGCATGTGATTAAATTGCACTGGGCTGGTGCAGTAGCCATAAATTTCAGATATTTTCAATATTTTCTATGGTTGATTGACAAAAATGAGATTTTTGGATGCAACCAAATGTTTTCCTTGCTCTATCATGATCTTTTCAAGCTTTTCAACCAGATGTTTTGCATCCATGTGATTAAATTGCACTGGGCTGGTGCAGTAGCCATAATTTTCAGATATTTTCAATATTTTCTATGGTTGATTGACAAAAATGAGATTTTTGGATGCAACCAAATGTTTTCCTTGCTCTATCATGATCTTTTCAACCAGATGTTTTGCATCCATGTGATTAAATTGCATTGGGCTGGTGCAGTAGCCACAATTTTCAGAGATTTTCAATATTGTCTATGGTTGATTGACGAAAATGATATGTTTGGATGCAACCAAATGTTTTGCTTGCTCTATCATGATCTTTTCAGGCTTTTCAACCAGATGTTTTGCCAGCATGTGATTATTTGATTCTTAGTTAGTGTCTCAAATTGTAACTCTACTACAGTGTCACCATCTGCTATGTTTCTTCAAACACAGTTTAGGCATGGGTCATACCCATAATAATCTTACACATTACTCATGTTTTCTTGAAATTATGTGTATTTAACATAGAATGCTCATAGATTTTGGTTTGACGCAACTTTAATCAAAGAGAAACGGCTC
Source organism: Escallonia rubra (assembly GCA_033065855.1). NCBI lineage: Eukaryota > Viridiplantae > Streptophyta > Magnoliopsida > Escalloniales > Escalloniaceae > Escallonia > Escallonia rubra. The sequence goes on along the minus strand of JAVXUO010001759.1, from coordinate 84,632 downwards.
TAACAGGTAACTCTTCCTGCACCGCACCTTTGTTAGTCTCTATACCAGGAAAATCACAAGTGCATGCTTTATTGAATACATAAGCAGAATGGTTGACGACAATTGCGGAACTAAAAACTGTTTGGAATCAACCATGACCAATGAAAGAAAATCAAAATTCAAAGCAACTTACATATCTTTCTCGGAAAATAGAAGAATAACTTAGAAAACCAAAGTATAAAGAACAAAGATAGTTGCTGTTATTTTCTTTCTAAAGGCAAGCTGCTCATATAGGTCCTAGCAATAGGAATCAGTTCCAACAAAGTTGATGATTGATTGAAGGAAAATAGAAGAATAACTTACAAAACCAAAGTATAAAGAACAAAGATAGTTGCTGTTATATTCTTTCTAAAGGCAAGCTGCTGAAATAGGTCCTAGCAATAGGAATCAATTCCAAAGAAAATGATTGATTGAAGGAGGACTAAATTGACTGTATATCTAGATGGACTAAATTGTAGTGCATCTAATTATAATTTCAATTCTTACATATCTTACATTTATCGAACCTTTGTTAGGTCACCCTTCTATATGCAATGGCATGGTTCCTTTCATCAATTAGACTTGAACAATATAGAGAAGCTAGGGCACGAAGGAAAAAGATTCTCAACATTAAAAGATACGGAACACCTACATCGGCAACCCGGCTTAGAAATCCTAGATCACAGCGGAGGAAAGCACTTGAGAATAAGATACATGGACCATCATCCTTGGGCTATGTCTTCCAAGATCAATGTTCAGTCTCTGGTACGTGCCTTCTTTGTTATAACTTTTACGGCCTACGTCAATGATGTGGGGAGTTTTTGTATGCATGTCCAATTAAGTTATTGCTCATATGTAATTAACAATGTCATCTTTCCAGAAAGAACATATAGAGAACTATATCTTCCGCAATTGACGTTGGATGCCCTTGCATCAAGTATGCCAAATTCACTACTGTTAGTTTCAATGTATTAACCACATCCTAATTGTTTTAGGGCCTTATCATGTTAGGGCATAAAAAAAGGACTGAAAGAAATAAACCTGCCGCTGTCAATAACAAAGCTAGATCAGGTATTGCTTTAATAGTTATTTGCATGGCATAAATTTTTTCTTGCAACCTTTGTCTAATTTTGGCGGAAAAACTATGCTAGGGCAAGTAACAGGACTGAAAAGAAAAGGACATCAAGATGTAGATAACAAGGCTGAAACAGGTAGTATTTCGCATGCCATGAAACAAAAGCTTTGTCTTCTCCTGAGTTTTTTAATATAGCGAACATAGCCTAACTTTTATACCTCAATGGACCTTTAACTAGGGCAAGTAAAGAAAGCTCGAAGAACTGGACAGTGCACTGAACATGGCCACATTCAATCAGGTATTATATTAATTTTTTTTGGAAATAGCTATTATTCTGCTCCTAAAGTGCAAATTCTATTCCTCGATCTCTGATAAATGATTTAACTTCATCGAATATGCAAACGTCAATGGCAAATGGCCACATTCAATCAGGTATTATATTAAATTTTTGTGGATATAGCTATTATTCTGCTCCTAAAGTGCAAATTGTTTTCCTCAATCTCTGATAAATGATTTAACTTCATCGAATATGCAAGCGTCAATGGCAAGGTTGCACCGCCGCAACGTCCTTAAAAAGAAAAAAAAAACAGCAGGTACAGTTCGTCCCAATAATTTCTTGCAACGAATACATGTTATGTATCAAGGAAGTTACTATTATGCTATGCTTGCAGAACGCGAACCACAAAGAAGACAACCACCTTTAAAGCGTGTACAAGAAAAACAAAAACAGTTGTTTTTACGTATGCAAGGTTACATTCGACCACGTGCTATTATTTTCCCAGTAACACTAATTATTTACCTACGTCTCAATTCGCTAAATAGCATCTACCGCTATTACTTTGGTAGATGCTAAACTTAAGAGAGGTACCAAGGTGTCAAGAGCAAGGTTGCATCGCTGCAATGTCCTCAAAAAAAAGAAAGCAACATGTATAATTCGTCCAAAGACGTACGTACTTATTTCTTCCAAGGAATACATGTTATGTATCATGGAAGTTACTGTTATTCATGCAGAAGGCAAAACACAAAGAAGACAAGGACCTTCAAAGTGTTTACAAGAAAAACATTCGTTTTTAGGTATGCAAGATTACATCCGACCACATGCTATTATTTGTACCAGTAACACTAATTAGTTATTACCTAAGTCTCAATTTACTAAAGAACACTCTACCACTATTACTTTGGTAGATGTTCAACTTAAGAGAGGTACAAAGGTGTCAAGAGCAAGGATGCACCAACTCACAATCATAAAAAAAAAGTGGAAAGGTTGAACTACATTTGGAATATTGCAGGATTTTCGCTTCCTTTAGTATATACATTAGGAACTAAAACTACTTTTTGATGCACAGGTGAACAAGTACTTAGAAGAGGAAAGCGTCTGAAGTATATGCAAAAGAAAAGCTCATCTTTTGGTTTGCATTTTATACTCGCTGAATTCCTTAAATGTCCTACCAAATTTGTAAGTGTCTAATCCAGTAACTGTATCCATCATGCAGATGAGCCATCCAACTATGGAGAACCAGATAGAACATGCGAGCACTGTCATGCTGTAGTCTGGTACGAGGAACGCGCTGTCAAATCCAAGAAAGCCACTGCACCAAAATTCTCTATATGCTGTGGGCAAAGGAAAAGTTGAGTTACCATTATTGAAATAGCCACCACAAGAGTTGCAAAAAGTTTTAGATTATAATGCCAGTGAATCAGCTTCAAAATTCAGGGAATCAATAAGGGCTTATAATTGTATGTTCGCATTCACATCCATTGGTGGAAGGAATGGCACTATGATAAATGATGGCAAAGGGCCGTATGTTTTTCGGTTAGGCGGCCAAAATCACCACAGGATTGGGTCCTTATTACCACCTATAGGTATGCCACCTAAATTTGCCTGGCTGTATATGTATGATAGCCATGACCAAGTAACGAATATAATGGCTGCATGCACCACAGACGATGGTTACAGCAACCTTGATTTTGAAATTGTTGGAAAGTTAGTGCGCGTGTTTGATATAAATAATGAGATTGTAAAGATGTTTCGGCCTGCTAGAGAACGATTTGCTGAAGATGCATATATTCATGTTCGTTTACGATTGATTGGTAGCCGTACAACTGATGGTCGAGTATGCAACATGCCAGTTGCTTCTGAGGTTGCCGCTTTAGTGCCAGGGGATGATGTGCATTACCCTCGAGATGTTATCATTGACCACAGAGCTGAAGGATTAAAACGACTTAGCAGATTGCACCCAAGTTTCATGCCCATGCAGTATCCTATATTGTTTCCTCATGGAGAAGATGGATATAGGAAAGGTATTTTGCACAAAGCTATAAGTGATGCTGAAGCAACAAAGAGAAACCGTCTGACGATGCGAGAGTACTATGCTTATAGACTGCAACACAGGTATGGTGAAGGTCATACATTGCTGCAAGGTGGCCAGTTATTCCAGCAATTTGTCGTTGATGTGTATACGTGTATTGAGCATGGCAGATTGTGCTGGATTCGTTCAAACCAAAAGAAACTGAGGGCTGACCTATATAACAACATTCGAGATGCCGTAGTTAGAGGCGACACATGCCTGACGACTGTAGGTAAGCGTGTAGTGTTGCCAGCCTCTTTCACAGGTGGCCCAAGGTTTATGCAACAAAACTACCCGGATGCTCTTGCAATCTGTCGACGATACGGCCATCCAGATTTTTCCATTACGTTTACATGTAACGCAAAGTGGCCAGAGATACAAAGCTTTTTAAACCTTATTCCCGGACAAAAGCCAGAAGACTGTCCAGACATTGTAGCCCGTGTTTTTCAAATGAAATTGGATGAACTTATGGCAGATTTAAGACAGGGACAAGTTTTCGGCAAGGTTCTTTCAGGTATGTTAAAAATACCTTCTTACATATAATTTTGTTTATAGCTTTCTAATGAGTATTTAATAGAACGTGAAAATGAAATTAGTTCATGTTGAACTTGCTAATTGTCGTTCTTTTATAGCTGTTTACACAATTGAATTCCAAAAAAGAGGTCTCCCACATGCACATATCTTGGTTTGGCTTTCACAATCAGACAAGCTTCCCACTCCTACAGATGTCGATCGATTTATTTCAGCTGATCAAGATACCAGATCCAGAGGAGGATCCCATAGCTTATAATTTGGTCTCTCAATTCATGATGCACGGTCCTTATGGCGATGCAAGACCAGGCAACACATGCATGAAGGATGGATTGTGTATGAAACATTTTCCGAAGCAGTTTAACCCTGAAACCTATGTCGACAAAAATGGATAGCCTGTTTATAAATGGTCAGATAATAGAAGGGTGGTTGTGTTTGAGAAAGAAAAAATAGACCTGGATAATAGGTAAATACGTGGTGTTATGCCTATCTTTACTTACAAAATTTAATACCACTTTACTTTTAGTCTATTAAGCGTATTTAATTCTAACATACTCTTCATTTTGCTTACTTTACCTAGGTCTGTGGTCCCATACAATCGATATTTGATTGTAAAGTACCAAGCACATATTAATGTTGAGTGGTGCAATCGAGCAAGATCTATAAAGTATTTGTTCAAGTACATAAACAAAGGCCCAGATAAAGCAACAATGGTAGTCGAACATCAAAATGTTGACGTTAATAGTGAAGATAAAGAAACCATTGATGAGATAAAGCACTACCTAGATTGTCGGTACATATCCGGGGCAGAAACATGCTGGAGAATCTTTGAGTTCCCTGTTCATTTTAGAGATCCAGCTGTACAAAGGCTTAGCTTCCACTCAGAGGGTGAGCAGTTTGTAACATTTAGTGAGTCAGAAAATCTACCGGGAGTTATGAATAGAATAGATCTCGAGGGTACTATGTTCATACAGTGGATGAAGACAAATGAGAATTGTCCAGAAGCACGTTTATTTACTTATAGTGAATTTCCAGAATATTATGTATGGGACGCTGGGAGTAAGATCTGGAAACCAAGAAAACGCAGAAACACCATTGGGAGACTAGCATATGCGCATCCATCATTCGGCAAGCGTTTCTATCTCCGGATGCTTCTGAATGTTGTTAGAGGAGCAAGGAGTTATAAAGAGTTGTGAACAGTTAACGGAGTTGAGTATCCAACTTTTAAAGCGGTGTGCTACCATAGAGGACTCCTTGAAGATGACAATGAGTGGCACGATGCTTTGAATGAGGCTGCACGTTCTCAAACTGGGCAACAACTAAGGGAATTATTTGTGACCATGTTGCTTTATTGTGAGATAACAGATCCATTACAGCTATGGGAAGAACATTGGCAAGATTTGTCCGATGATATTGAGTATCATCAACGTCGTTTATGCTGTGCCAATAATTTGATACTCCTTGACCATCAAAGGAAAACTTTGGCTCTGTATGAGATTGAACTGATTTTGAACCGCAATGGACGGTCCCTTAAAGAGTTTCCACCCTTCCCTCTCCCAGATGCTTCATTGTTGGCGGAATGTAACAACGGGTTGTTACGGGAACAATTATCATATGATCGAAATGCCCTTAAAGAAGACCATGATAGGCGGGTACAAAAGTTGAATGCAGAACAAAAGGAGGTATATACAAAGGTAGCAGATGCAGTTGAAAATGAAAAAGGGGGGTTCTTTTTTGTTTATGGCCATGGAGGAACTGGGAAGACTTTTCTTTGGCAAACGATCATTTCAAGACTTCGCTCAAATGGTCATGTCGTGTTAGCTGTTGCATCATCAGGAGTTACAGCTTTAATAATGCCTGGAGGTAAAACTGCACACTCAACGTTTAAAATACCGTTGGATATCAATGAAACCACATCTTTTGTGACATTCGTCAGGGGACAATGCTAGCAGAACTTCTATGCAAGGCCAGTTTAGTTATTTGGGATGAAGCATGCATGAACCACCGTAATGTGTTTGAAGCTGTTGATAGAACTTTACGGGATATTATCAGGAAAAAGGACCCGAGAGCAGAATACAAGCCGTTTGGCGGAATACCATTTGTGCTTGGAGGTGATTTCAGACAAATACTACATGTCGTTCCTAAAAAGGGAAGAGAAGACATTGTAAGGGCAACAATAAACAGATCAGAACTTTGGGATCAATGCTAGGTGTTTTTACTTTCACAAAACATGATAATTGAACAGAATATGCCATAGACCATCGCCGTAGAAGGTGTCCAGAGCTTTAGTCAATGGATTTTAGACCTTGGCAATGGAGATTTGCCAACATATAGCCTGGATAATGAAACAGATCCTTCTTGGATAAAAATTCCAGAAGAATTCCTTATTCCCTCTGGAGATAATCCTTTGCAGCTTATCATGGATGCCACTTATCCAAAATTTATTGAGAGATACAAGGATACACAATATTTGCGTGAGCGAGCTATATTGGCACCAAAAAGTGAAGACGTGGGCAAAATAAATTCCCATATTCTTTCTATCATGCCTGAAGATGCTAGGGTCTATAAAAGTTCTATACAATTTGTCGGGCGTCAACAAATGTAGAAGGTATTGTATCCTATAGAGTTTTTGAATTCCTTGAAGTTTAGCGGACTGCCAGACCATGAGCTTGAACTCAAAGTGGGAGCTGTAGTTATGCTCCTGCGGAACATAAATCCAAGCAAAGGGCTATGCAATGGAACAAGATTGGTCATCACTCAGTTGGCAAAATGGGTTATAGAAGGGAGGGTACTTACGGGCAGCAAATGTGGTGAGAAAGTTTTTATTCCAAGGATAATCATGAGCCCCATGGAAGCTAACCTCCCTTTTGTTTTAAAACGAAGGCAATTTCCAGTTTCAATTTGCTTTGCTACGACGATCAACAAAAGCCAAGGACAAACGTTGAAAAATGTTGGCTTATATCTACCGAAGCCTGTTTTTAGCCATGGTCAGCTATATGTTACTGTTTCACCACAAGGCCTTAAAATTCTGATTGAGGATGCCAAGCCTGAGCATAAAGGCTACACAAAGAACGTTGTTTATAAAGACATCTTTAATGGCCTGCCAACAGGTATGTTGCATACCTCCGTAATGTATTCTGGAACCTGAATTTGCTACAATTAGGAAACAGTATACGTGCAATGGTAATCAGCAGACATGCAGTGGAACAGGAATTTCATAATGGCAAAACTCTCAAACTAATGTTGTTATTATCATCTTAATGTATATGTTATAATGAGACAGTCAGGTAAATTGACAAAAGTCTATTCATAGTCACTGGTTCCCTGCTTTTAGTTCAGAATATTGTATGCCTAACTGAGTGCTCATACCAGATCTAAAACCAGGTTCTTCGAAATTTTAATGCAACCGGTTCTTTCCACTGTTGCTGATTTGTGAGTGTATTTACATCATCCTTTTACTATTTCAGGTTGTTGAAAACCAAGGACTGGATGTGACCATGTGTGCGTTGCCTGGGCAATGCAATTCAGTGTCTACCCTACTCTAATCCCCATTGACGCACCTGTTACTTAAGGAGGTACACATTTTCAACTCACCACTCTCCTTCTATTTTGACCACCCTTTAATACACACAACACACACGAATACTCAGATTTTTTGAGCTGATGTTCTTTGAAACACGGATCTTATAATAATCTGTGAAAATAGCCCTGAGTTTTTCCCTGTAACACTTGGATTTCCGAGCAGATGACTTTCTAACGGAGTAAGAAATTATGGGAAAGCAAATAGGTTTTTGTTCATATGGACACCTAAATCTGCTACTATATAGTGTTATGTAAAATTAACTTTTTTAGCTGTCATGTGTTGCAGACAAATTGCTTACTACATAGATCACCAAGGTAATTTTTCTCGATTTGTCAATATATAGATCATGTTTTTCTCAAAAAGTCTGCATTTATCTATGCATCACTGTATGGCACTTGGACAATTGTTAAGGTGAGCATTGTCACACTGTTTGTAATTGATTTTGATATTTATCTCCAGCCCCTACCACCTTAACATTCAAGGCTTAGAGGTACAGGTTAGATTTAGCGATTTGAAGGATTTTTGCATTGCTTTTGTACTTTTCATGCCTGTATCTCCGTACCAATCTGTTTGACTAATTAGTTCTTCTTATATCCAAAAACACTAGCTCATGTCTTCGCAACCTTTCAGTAAGACATCATTTTGCAAACACATTCTACAAGACTTGGATCATTTTGGTTTTTACTATGACTACTGCGAAATATATATTCACGTCTAACCATAGATATCATGTAGGTGCTGCAACATCAAAAAGCACATAGGTTACTTCAAGTTGTGGAGTCCTCTGCACACATGTATGGAAACGAGACAAGCACTCAATGAACTTCTCAATAATCAAGTTCTATGTTCTGATGTCAGAGATTCATTTTCATTCACAAGGGTTTTAGAAATATGCCTTCATTCTTGGATTATATATAATGGATTTTTTCCTCATTGATTATAGCGAATAACATTTTCTGTCAAATTAAGTTCCTCAAATCTTGATTCCTACATGTATGCACCAAAAATTGAAACCAAGTTAGACGTGTAATCTTTTTGCTCCGGCCTTTCTTCTCATCATCATTGTAGTAATATTAGCTTCAATCTAGAATTAGAACAAGAGTTGGCAATATGATTGAAACACTAAAAACTGTCATCGCTTACTAAGAATCATTGACCACTTATAATGTGCAGGGCCACAACTTTAGTTGTTAAAATGCTCCATTATTGTTTGTGTATAATGGTGTAGACCATAAATGCCTCAAAAAAGTAGTCAAAAAGCACCGCATGCAAAAGGAAAACGATTTTTTATGTATTCACATATAGTTGAATCATTGGTTCCGTTCATTTTATTATAATTCATTAAATATTATTTATGTAGAAACATTTCAAAAAACTAATCCATAAAATCATGTGGTGTTAATTTGATACAACTTGCAACTCCTTGACTCTATAAAACTATAAAACACTGGCTTATTTCATTGAAAAAACGTAACTTCGATAAAAACCAATTCCTCCTCTACTTCCTCCTCCTTTTTTCCCAAGGATGAAGATGAATAAGAAGACGAATGTTAACAATTTCACCCATAAAGTTAGTCACACCATGAATGCCACCAAACCGCTTCAGCAATTTCAGTGCAAAAGAAAAATACTGCAGGGGAATATTGATCACCCATTTTGAGAAACTGCCACTACTTACTACGGTAAGCAATTAATCAAGTTTTTTTTTTCTCACATAGTGCAGCATAGAATAAAGATCCACTTATTCATGATACTTGCCTACTTTAACGCAGTGGTATTTCAATGATAAAGTTTCCTCGCCTTTACGAGAAGACGAAGATGATGAGAAAGTTATCGAAATTATTTATATTCCTGATACACCAGAACGCAATGTCGATGAAGTTCCCTCGCCTTTACAAGAAGATGAAGATGATGAAAAAGTGATCGAAGTTGTTTATCTGCCGTGAAGTTGTTGACTTGACTGAGGACTTGGCTAAGGAGTAGAACATACCTATTTAGATTTCATCGGATGACGAATAGTTTTAAATTCTACTTTTTGTCTTTAGAGTAGAAAAGTTTAGCTTCTAGTCCTCTACTTTTTGTCTTTAAAAAATTCTTGAGAAAAGATTTTTTATTGAATAATGATTAGCATGAAAAGATTTTTTATTAAAAAATTCTTGAGTAGTCAATTAAGAAAAATGATATTGACATCCTATCAGAAGACTACCACTCAAAGAAACATAATATAAACAAAATTCTTATTATAATAATGAACTTCTAAAGTATGTCTTCTAACTAAAGAAAAGTTACGTCTCCCACAATTTAGCTAAACTACCGACCTAATACAACTTTAACACTAAAATTCCTAAAAAACATTCTTGCTAACCCTCTCCTTTAATCAAATACCAGATTTTTGTTTGAAGCAGTTTTGATCAAGCCAGTTTCCTTCTCACAGAAAACTCCTTCACAGATTTTTGCAACTTTCATTCCTAGAGTCTCCTTCTCGGAGAAAACTCCTTCACGCTAGCAAAAACAGAGTACTCTGTACTCTATGAAACCCAGAAATACAGAACTCTTGAGCTCCCTGCTTGGAGTTCTGCTCTTCCCCAAATTTCCGTCCCGTGATGCCCAGATTCTCCCAGACTTTGGTTTGAAGCAATTTCGATCAAAGAGAGGAAGGTCCTATTTAATAGAGAAGGCTCCCAGATTGTGCTTTGAAACAGATTTTAATCAAAAATCAAAGAGAGAAGGCTCTAACAGGTAACCCCTCTCCTTTAATCAATTGCATGTGTTTTTCTGTATTTCCGTGTTTACCTGTGTTTTGTGAAACCCATAAACAGAGCTCTTGAGAAGGCTCCCAGTTTTAGGACCCTGCCCATATCTTCTTTCACAACATCCACCAAAAGCACGTTGCGATTGCGCATGTCCTGCAATTATTATTACATATCAAACATTAGTCAACGCAATATCATGCCTAAGCTGGTATACCATTCGTCTCCGTTCATTTAAACAAAAAATCCAATTGCATGCATGAATTCAATACAATATTTCAATTCTTCATTTGATTATTAGTTCTACGATCTCCACCGTTCATTCATCCGTATGCCATGTACTGTACTACATTAGCACATTAGCAACACTCTAATTGAAAAGGCGTACAAACCATTGGAAGCCCCAGAATGTCCTCTTTATCGTCTGCGCTAAGTCGAGTGCAAGCTTTTATTGCGATCATTTGCAAGAGTTAAGGATGCTCTCGAGTTTACCATTCTCTCCAGATTTATGATTCAGATGCCCCTTTTAACTACCCGAAACATGGCAGATTGTACATTCGCATTGATCACGCCTCTCCTACCATCTAAACCCCTCTAATACAGGCCTTCAAGCCTCATTTGTGAGGTGTGCGATCTGGGGGTTACGAGTTGGTCTAGCAGGCCAGAACACTCGCTACTCTCCTTGCTACCGCACTCACTGCATACCCCTGCTCCGCCTTGAGCACTCGAGATGTTGCTGAGGTTGTAGTATGCATTTTGTTCCTTATGATTACTAACGCTTCATAATTTCAAAGTTGTGCTCCACGTTTAGATCAGTGAGTTTTGATGTTATGTCTAATTATAAACAACTTCTTTATATTTCCATAGAGCCGTTTGAGTTCGCAAAAAGCCTGGAGGGCTTGGTGCCATTTAGACCTCACTCCTGGTAATTAATCCAATAATGTTTCGGAACAAAGGTGGTCATTCGAAAAAAGTAGGCAAAAAAACACCTTTTTTGCATGACATTCTTGCATGACCATAGGTAAGATATGCAATGGTCGGGCAGGCATTGGTGATGCTTGGGTGGTGGTAGTGATAGTTCTATCGAAAACGTTGTAGTAGTGATGACAATGAAAACATATGTGCCAGTACACATAATTGAATGGTGGTTGTACATACTGAAGTAGTATGAATCTATCGAAGTAGTATGAATCTCTGTGTTTAAAATCATATTCTTTATTTGGATAATTGTAAGAATAAGTTCTTGCCACTTTAGCTCTAATAATCACCTGTTTTATTGCAACAGATTTTCGCCAACTCAAACATAATGGGAAATGATTATCATTAAATTTCTGATCTAAAAACTGGGGCTGGAGATAACTGGACCATAAAGGTCAGAATTGCTCGAATGTGGGATGGCGAAAATCCAAACTTAAACAATGAAATCATAAATTCCAATATGATACTGGTTGACGAGAAGGTATGCTTATTACTTAGGAATTAAAAAAAAATCTATTTATATATCTGCAAATGAAATAATGTTGCTATATTGTTTTACAGGCCGACTCAATTCATGCAATAATATGGAACAACCAGAGAGCTTCTTTTTTGCCAAAGTTAAAGAAGGCAACGTCTATACGATCTCTAAAGTGAAGATCAACGAATACGTAGACGGAGCAACGTATAGGCCCCTGCCAAACCAGAAACTGTTCATAACTATCTGCTTTGGGACAAAGGTCGAGTCTCTCCCACGAGATCTTGAAAACATCCCTAGGCACAAGTTTAATTTCCTGGAGTTTAGCAAGATCAATGATACGAGCACATATCATTTATCACCCCAGAGTGATAAATGATACCGTAGTAGAGAGCTCTAGAAAGACGTGCTTCAGATTAGTCTTTCTAGTGCTCTCTACTACGTTAAATTTGGCCCGGGAGGAAAGACTAATCTGAAGCACGTCTCCCTGCACTACACAGGATCTTATGGATATCACTGCAATACCCTATACGAGCACCTTTCAGTCCAATATTGTGACTCTGCTATCGATTCTGAGCCGTGGATCGATAGGGGGGTTGTCTTTTGACATACAAGAAAGATGTTATGGTTGAAGATCACATAACGGTATCCCCATCCAACTACCACTCTCAGATAAGACCAAATGCCAACTCCAATGAAAGCCCGCTGCCTCTTGAAGCTTCCGAGTCAGGGCCATCAGACACTACCGCCACAACAAAAATCAAGCCACCAACCCCCCGCCCCACCACCCATCCCAGCGCAATACACCGCCCCGTAATGACCATAGACACCAACTGCACACGATACCATGCTCCCAAATACGAAACCGTCCTGTTAATGGGCCGCTTTGCCATAACCTTTAATCCTGAGGAATTTCAACAGGTAGGCGTTCTTCCTCAGGCAATGATATTCAATGCTCAGACTTTGATCGGGAATCCAGTGACCATAGCGATAGTCATGAATCTCGCAACCACTTCGCCTCAGAATCGGACTCCTGTGACGAGGCGGCAGTAGAAAACTCAAAGGGGGAGCCGGCGAGATCCATTCTGAAAAGAGCACTAGATTATCTGCCATCACAACTACGGCTCAAGGGGTTGTCCTAGCTTAACCAGAGGTCAGCTGGTAAGGGGTTGTCCTACCTTAACCAGAGGTTTCGGGTTCGAGTCCTGGGAATACAGCCGCGTTAAAATTTGGTAGGGAGAGTTTTGTCGCCCATGTGGTCCTGCCCGGCTCGAACCGGGATTTGTCGGCTACCAATGTGGTGTCCAGATACCGGGTGGTCTGACCAAAAACTACGGCTCAAGCGCAGGAGGCAATAGAGGATACAGAGAATCAGAGTTGGCAACATGATGAAGCCACCACAGAGAAGGATCCAGCTCAACAGCAGCAAGTCAAGGAGCCACTGAGAATCAGGATCAAGAAGAGATCCGCTTTCGCGCCAAGGGAGAGGATACCGTCTAGTCATTTACACCAAAGGCCGGAAGGGTGCCGGTTGGCTGTTGCCTTGTCTTTAGCGACCATTATGTATTTTGAATTTACCGCCTACCTTTCCATTTCCATTTTAAAATTTCAGATGTAACTACCCTTTAAAAGGGGGAATCGATGTAACAGGAAGGCATGTGAAATCAGAGACCAATTTCCTTCTCTCTCTACTGAATTCTGTTCTCTTTCCCTCTCTCTCTATTCTATTCCCTCCATTTTTATTCTGTGAGCTGAATTTCAGTGCACCAATCCAGAATTTATCATACTAGTTTACTCCATACTAGCAGCCATGGTCGTATGTCTCTGAACTGACACACTACATCTGCATTTAGATGATTACCCCCTGAAAGAAAGAAGCAGAAAATGGAAGCTACAGCCTAACCTGCGGCATCGGAGGAAAGGGGCAGCTACGGGTAGTGGGAAACTATCTTAGGAGTCTCCTATAGAAGATATACAATTGATCCGCTACCGGCGGATCTCCGCTCCGCCCCACTAGGAGCGGATTGTTTTGACTTTGACCGGGTTATGGGGTGGGTATGGTAAATGTTTTTTAAATCCGCAGCGGGTTAGGGTCGGATATGGTATTTTGTCCAAACCACCCGGTATCCGACCCGCACCCGCTCCGTATACTAACCCTATGCAGCAATAAGTCTTAGCCGTCCATCCTAACATATATATATATCTCATCAAAACCCTAAAATGCTAACTCTCAGTCTCTGCCGACTTGCCCATGGCTACCTCCCTCTTCCTAATCTTCTCTCCTTCTCCACCGTCAGCCCCTCAATGGCCAAAAACCTCTTGACCACCTAACTGACGGTCGCAACCATTCGACCACCTACTTCTCAAGTTCTGCGGCACCAAGAACAACAATAGTCGTCTGGAGATCTTGCCGGAATGGTCGCAATCGCAGATCTGTTGCCACTTCTCATGACGATTTTGAGTGAGAAACACTTTGGAAACCGGCACAAAGTCCCAATGTCATTCATTCCAGAGCACACAGACATTCAGCATACAAAGGGCTTGGCGTTGGCTGATGGGTCTGTTGCAAGTTATGGAACTGTGTTCTTGATTTCTTTCGAGTATATATCTACCTTAGATTCTCAAAGAGAATGTTTGAGTAATGAGTTGGTACATATTAGCCAAAGGAGGTAATTGATTTTTCTTTTCCCTTTTGGTGGATCTTGCGGTGGTTGATTATGCACCTATGGTGGTTGGTTTGTGTGTTTGCGGATGTATCAAGATGTGTCTATAGTGAAAGAGATGGGGGGTGTGGGTTTTTGGGTACAGAACCTGCAAATGGTCATCACTCGTTGCTTCGGTGCGGATCGGGGCAGAGGCGGATTTTCTTATAGTCCACCGGATCGGGGATGGTATTACCATCCATCAACCCGATGGTGGGGTGGGGTGACATATTTGTGCTGCCGGGGCGGGTTCGGATATTGCGAAATCCGCATCCGACTCGCCCCATTGCCATCCCTAATTGACGCCCTTTTTCACCCTTTTCTCGGCTATCGGAACAAAAAAAGACCTCGTAATCTCTATATAAACCCCTTTTGTCAAAGTGATCATGTACTGTATTCGGGTTCCGGGTGTTGTGAGCCAATAACCCCCTAATCCCAATGAAAATTCTTAACTAAACTGCGGCGAGATAGTCAGCCTCGGACAGGTTATGCAGCATTCAAGCTGGCTAGAACTCGTAAACAGATCTGCGTCATCTTTCAAGAAATTGAGAAACCCGTAACCTCCCTAACAGCCAAGTTCTTAAACAGAGTTTTACCTAGTCGACGGGTTTGGATCCCTCGGGCATTTTGGAAACTAAAGGAGGTATTTGGGGTGGACAACGGAAGTATGTTGTCTTGTAATTCATAAAGACAAGAATCTTATAGTAGTGAAATTTTGTAATACGACAGTATCACCGTGGCTGAATGGTTTTGTTTATAGACAGCCAATTCTGGCTAAGTGGAAATGCACATGGGATCGTTTCAACCTTATCCTTACATTAATGGGACAAATCTTTGGTTTTGGTTGGTGACTTCAATCAGGCTTCACCACAATCTTACAAAACCAAGTATTATTACCTAAGAACTTGAAGGCGGGCAAAATTTTCTGACTTCCTACAGAACGACGCTTCTTAGCATTTAAATAGGTGTTTCTGCTTTGCAAATCATACGTGTACCTATGGACGAGTGGAATATGGCTTCTCCAATGCCTACTGGGCTCAAGATTTTCTCTTAGTCCAAACTGTTGATCTTGGGATACAGCCTTCTGATAATGCACCTTCAATTCTTTACCTCAATCCCATAAATGAGTTTTTGCCCTTACTAAAAAGATTTGAGGCAATTTGGCTAAAGCATCCACAGGCCAAACCAATTATCTAGCAGGGGTGGTCCACTTTTATCCCGAAATCCCCCATTTCAAAAGATCCTCATCGGGGCAAATCATGCTGAAAGTCCTCGTTTATGGTATAAAGAACGATTTGAAAATCTGGATGCTCAAATAATAGATGCCAATGCCCACCTTCTGTACTTTTATATGCTTATACCAAACCCTGGATCACAACTCATAACACAGAATGCCAGAAAAAACTTGACTGATTTCTAGATTGTGAAGAAACTTTTAGGCCTTATAACTCATCAAACCACGCCTGAGTGGTTACACTTTGGTGACATAAATACAAAGCTTTTCCACACTTCAATGATTAATCACAGAAGGAATAACTGGATCCGATCAATCACCGATGGCTGGGTGACATCTATTTTAAACACTCAAATATCTCTTTTTGTCTCACTAAACCACTTTGAAGCTACTTTCTGCCCACCCACCACTGGATTGAGAACCAAACCTAGGTGTCCCTTCGTAAGTGGCATATCTCGCACCCTTTCCCATGATCAAATTTGTGGCCTGAACAAACCTTTTTCAGTCGTAGAAAAAAAATCTGTACTATTCCAGATCAAACCTCTCAAAGCACTAGTCCCAGACAGTATTCGACACAAGAATACAACTAAGCACCCGAATCTGGCGCTGGATGAGGTCTGTGCTCTGATGTACACTGAGATGCACGTGATGAAGAAGGATAAGAACGATCAATAACCAGGAAGGGGACTTTTGTCGCCTTAATGTTTTGAATGTCAAATCAATGTTTTACAGGCCTCGTATGAACAGATCGTCAAGGGGGCCTGGGCAGCAGTTCGAACAACCATCAGCATCCACGAGTACGGGCACGAGTACAAGTATTGAGGGATTGAAGTGATGGTTGGATACACCGGGGGTCGTCAATATGCCGAAAGGCCACGCACATGGCCTCCCGATACGACTGCACGTGTCCTAATAGGAGTGTCCCCACCCCCCGTTGCGCCTCTATAGACGCAGACACCGACCGTGGGGCGACCGTCGTTACAAGAGGACGAGATCTGTCGCATTGCTACGGAGGTGTATAGGATGATCGCGGCGAATAATTAGGTACAACCACTATAAACGTTGAGTAAACACTTTATACGATTGCAATCGAGATTAATGTGTCCGTACCTTTACGTGCAGGGAACTGCTGCTCGACATGCTGAGCCAGATCTGCCTCACAGTGCCCCCGTGGACGAGGACGATCAGCAGGCTCCATATTTGGGACTTGTGGACCCCTGATCAGCCCTTCCCCGACCTCCTAGCTATTTGTATCCCACTCTCGTGCCCCCCCCCCCCCCCACTTGTACTCCTTTCCCCACCCCTACCCTACTATCTCCCGCTCCCTTGTCGTCATGAACTTTCTATAAATTTAATTTTTCAATTGATACAGAATTCATTCTTTATACATGTGTTATGTTTGTTTTAGGGTTAAATAATTGTTGATTAATCCTAATGTGCATTGAGAATCATTTGCTAGAATGAGATTGTGTTGTTGAGAAATTGTAATTACATGTTTGGGCATTAAAAAAATAAAAACTTATTTTGATTTTTTCCGTCGTAAAAAAGTCTCACTAGAATAAATAATTCTTTAGCGACGGGAATTCTGCTGCTGAAATAAAAAGTGACAGATTTTTAGCGACGGTAATTTCGTTGCTAAATCAGTTAAAATTTTAGTGAGGGATAATCCGTCGGTAAAAATCTGTCGTAAAAAAATTTCCCAGCGCTGAATATTTTACGCAATGAATTATTTCCAAAAAAGAAAATAAATTAAAATACAAAAAAATATAATTAGCAACGAAAAATCCGTCGGAATTCGTATTTGTACGTCTATAGTTGAAGGTGGACTTTAGGCGACAGATTGAAAAAATCCGTTGCAAAAATTTTAGAGACAGGGTTATAGACAACGGACTTTTAGCGATGGTGTGTACGTCGCCAAAAGTCTTTGACGACGGATTTATGACTTTTTGCAACGAAAACCCCGGTCACTAAAAGTCATTTTTCTTGTAGAGGTAAAGATAAAAAGTTTTGTACTTTTACTTGTACTTCAAAAAAACTCTAAATAATAAAGAATGTAAAAATATGAAAGCCATATATATATATATATATATATATATATATATATATATTGAAACAAATGTTGGAGCTCATAATTTTGGATATAAAATTGCTTTACACTTTTGATCAATAAATGAGATTATTAGAACTTAGGCATTACTATAATCACATGAATGTATTATAAAATTTCAGTCAACAATATAACGAGCGAAAAGATAAAGTAAGTGAACAAATGAAATAATTTTTTAACCCTACACCATTGCAGCGCCTTCTATAACATTCTATATGATAAACTAGATGTAAACAAAGTTTTTATCCATTTGACATATCCTTTACTCAAGCACATAGTAGCATAATAATTATTAAAGAGAACTATATGATCGTTTTTTTTATATTATCTTTAACTAACGTGTGTAATATGGTATTTCACAAAGGTAATAATAAATGTGGAATCAATCCGGTGTTTATTATGTTGGAACATTTTGACTTTTATGATTTTTTGAGTTTATTTTGATTATGATAATACTTAGATGTGAAATGCATGGATGTGACATACTGTGAATTTGTTGGTTCGCTTCAATCGAATACGAATAAATCATAGTTCAAACCATCGACATACTACCTTAATACCTAACATTAATTCTATCAAAATATACTTGAAAGTCAAACATATGAATATATAAGTCGTTGAATTTAACCGATCCGGGCCTTGCCCGGGTTACCGGACTAGTAATATATCATATGCGAAGCGAGATCTTTTTTCCGTGACACATCATTGCATAGATAGTTTCTTTACTTGACACATCATCACATTATGTTTTCAATATGAAATAAAATTAAGACAATTATAAGTGTTAATAAAGGTCTAAAATATTACCACTCTTGGATGTGGTTCTTATTTCTTGATAAGTTAATTTTAATAATACCAAGCATTATATAAATGAAAAACTAATTCTAGACGTTCTAAAAGTCACTGATTGATGAAATCATTTATAATGACTTAATTTTGACTATTGAATCCTTAAAACCACTCTCTAATATAAATATAAAAAAATTCATATATCTTAAAAAACAAAAATAACATACTAGATTTAGAAGAGAAAAAAAATCATGCTACAATAACACTAATGTAATAATTGCTTAATTATATATATAAGATTTGCCTACCTTAATCGATGTAATGATTTGTTAATATAGTATAGTAGCTTTTAGAATCCTTATGGTAAAATAAAAAAAATTGACATCTATTTTTTTGGTGGAACCAGACAAACAACAAACGATTGTACAATTATTATTGATTAAAATTGCAACAATGATAAAGCTTATTCATAAATGTGATAGTTGAAAATGATTTAAAGCTATATAGTAATTATGTTGGATGTGATCCTTATTTTTAAGTTTATTCAATTTTGCAGGAATTGAATGAGGGCTACATTAAGAAGCCTTTTATAATTTGAAATCTAATTCTAAAACTCTAAGTATAGGAATAATTAGGATTTGATTTTGACTATCGCGTTCTTGTCTCTCATACAAAGACAAAACAACATGTGTCTAAAAAATATCACTTATGGATATTTAGAAGAAAAAAAATTATGTTACAATTAATTTAAGGTTATTGTAATGTAATAAATGTATGTATATTTACACATAACATAGTCATTGTGAAAATTATCTATATAATACATAAAATCAATAATCAAATTATAGGATAATTTTTTACTTTGATAAGACCGCACGAGCAACAAAGTGACTACATAAGCATATATGAGACTTTAAAAAGAAATCAAATGTGTTAGGGAAAAAAAAGGTGCAATCAAATCGAATAATTCTTATTTACTATATTTGAGAACATATAAACTTTTAAGATGAAAAAATATGATATGACTATTGTATTTTTAAAACCACTCTATAATATGAATATATAAAATCATATAACTAAAAAACAAAAATAATATTGTCTTGAATGGACTCTTTATTTCTTGATAAGTTAATTTTCATATCAGGAAGCTTTATAATTGAAAAACTAATTATAAACATTTTGAAACTCTAACTAATTAATGAACTGACTTAGCACTTAATTTTGACTATTGTATCCTTAAAAAAAAGGGTTAATTACTCACGGCCCCCCTGAGGTTTACCCTAAATTACACACGGACCCCTTATCTTTTGAAAATTACAGTCCGCTCCATTTCTTCGACGGTGTTAACGGTGGGACGCAAAAAGACATTTTTACCCTCATATATTAACTGCACAGTATCGTCTTGGATTTTGGACGGACTGGCTGGCTCTTCACTCTTGGCTACACTGGCCGGAATCGGCCATCGCCTCCTCCCTTCTTCTGCCACCGACGTCCATTGTCATTCCCATCTCCAAACACCATCCCACCCCCAATCACCACTGTAAGACAAACACAACCACTCCCACGGTGATCCTAAATAACACAAACCAAGCACTGAACGCTCAACGCCTAACCACCCACCACCATCGCAACCAACCTCCATTACACTGTTGTCAACAGATCTGGCACCACCACGCTATTACCCACCTCTGCCACAATGTCACCAACAGATCTGGCACCACCAAACCTTCATCCATCTCCAAGCACACCGCACAAATGGGTTTTATCGGTGCCTGGTCGAGAAGTCTGTGAGGTCGTTGATGAACATGTCGTTTACGCTGGAGAAGTCCGATTTGGAGGCCGGGTTTTTTAAGGAGGCAAGTGAGGAGAGGACCTGTACGGTGACGGTGGTCGCCGCTATTGTGTCGTGGTGTACAATGTAGGCGACGCCAGAGTCCATCGCCGGAGAAGAAATTGGCAGAGTAGAAGAAGCCCACCGTCGCCGAGAAAGCCCCCGCCGAGAAGAAGCCCAAGGCCAAGGAGGCCGGCTCCGCCGAGAATGAGGGCTGGTTGACCACAAGATGGCACCGAAGATGGTGCCGAAGATGAATCCCGCGCGATGGTGGCTGTGGCGCGGTGGTCGCCGCTATTGTGTCGTGGTGTACACTGTAGGCGACGCCCATCGCCGGAAAAGAAACCGGCAGAGGAAAAGAAGCCCACCGTCGCCGAGAAGGCCCCCGTCGAGAAGAAGCCCAAGGCCAAGGAGGCCGGCTCCGCCGCCACCGGAGACAAAAAGAAGAAGAAGAAGTCAAGGAGTCTTTAGACAAAAATAAGAAGAAGTGAG
The DNA here is from genome assembly GCA_033065855.1 of Escallonia rubra. Classification (NCBI taxonomy): domain Eukaryota; kingdom Viridiplantae; phylum Streptophyta; class Magnoliopsida; order Escalloniales; family Escalloniaceae; genus Escallonia; species Escallonia rubra. The sequence goes on along the minus strand of JAVXUO010001759.1, from coordinate 63,719 downwards.
GGCAGTTTGGGGATGAAAAATCCAAAAAGAGAATTTTTAAACGGAGTTAGGGTCCCCGTCAATTTTTTGGGGCTCCGTGAAATACGGGTACAAACCTGGGGGGAGAGGAGTGTAATTTTCAAAATATAAGGGGGTCCGTGTGTAATTTAGGGTAAACCTCAGGGGGGCCGTGAGTAATTAACCCTAAAAAAATTACTTTCTAATATGAATATGAAAATTCATATATCTAAAAAATATAAATAACATATTAGATTTCAAAGAGAAAAAAATGATGTTATAATTGAGATGAAGCAACAAAAATAATGTAACAATTGATTGATATTTATTTTATTTTAATTTAGGCTTACCGTATGGATGTAAAGATTTATCAGTATTATATATAGCTTTTAAAATCCCTTTGGTAAAATAAAAAAAAATTTGACCATATTTTTTTGGATGGGACCACACTACCAACAAATAACTATATAATTATTATTAATTAAAATTGTAATAATGATAAAACTTATTCATAAAATCTGATAGTTGAAAAGGATTTAAGGCTATAGACTAAACGTGTTAGTGTAACTAAAAAGTATGCAAATATTACTTTAGAAGTGATCCATGTTAGTGTATCAAAAACGTGTTAGTGTAACTCATATATAACATTTACAATTTAAAAGGGATACGTCATAACCTCACAATTTTTTAATTTTAACCGCAATCGTATTCGCTATTTAGCTCTATATGTCAACGACATAACTATTTGACTACTCTAAGTGCTAAGCAAATATTCATTTGAAATATGTGGTACATATTAATACATTCTTTAAAACCTTATGGTATGTTGTACTTCATAAACCGACTCGAGCTTGACTTGAATTATTAGGCTAATAAAGTTAATTAAGGTCCTTCGGCAAGCAAGACCAGGACATATATCAAGTTGTCATGGCCTCTAAAGTATATACCAATTATATCGCAGAAACGTAGGTCACATAACTGCTGGTACAAAAGTGCTGTTAGTATAAAATTGCTATGAATGGTGCCCTTCTACGTACTTGGACATTAGTCTACCTTCTTCCTCAGCCACCAACTCAAGCAATAATAATATACTGGTGACATTGGGAAGATCGCTAAAAGAAACAAGTAGGACATTAACATATTGTCTTATACAATCACCGCCGTCCCGATTCCTACCAAGATTCCTTTTGTCTTTTTGGCGAGAAGTATATAAATGTCGTCCAGGGGAGTTAGAAAACACCGTTCTAATAATAATAAAAAAAAAGGCCCCAACGCGTCTTGATCTTAGGCCCCAAAGTCCAAAGCAAGTTGGCTTTCTCGGTGTATATGAGGCAATGAGTGAGCAGCTCTCTCTTTCATCTCTTATTATTGTAATCAACAACCGGCAAGTTTTCAAAGGTCTATGCATGGCTGCCTCTTCGTCTTAATATTAACTATTGTATCAACAATACCATTCTTAATATATATATATATATATATATATATATATATATATCCAAAATAATACTTTCGATTTAGAAGAAAAAACCACTCAACCTAATAAATAATACTTTCAATTAATGAGAATTGTATAATTTAAAAATTAACTTTAAACATTTTAGAACTCAACCTAATAAATATACTAACTTATTATGCTTTAATTTTGACTATTATATTCTTAAAACCACTCTTTAGTGTAAATATAAAAATTCACATATTGAAAAAACGAAAATGAAGTTCTAATTGAGTTAAATGTACTATCATTATATATATAGACACACACACACATAATTAATATACATAAGATAATCATCATAAAAAATAAATAATGTAATATATAGATTTAATAAACGAATTATAAGTCAGTATTTTTTAAATAAGACCTCATGATTACCAAACTGGTTATATCCCAAATATAATGATTTAGAATACAAATCAAACTCTTTAGTATAATTTATTGTTGAAAAATTCGTGCTATAATTGTCGCGATATTTATGAACCTTACGATTCTAGAAAATCAATTGTATAACGTTTAAACTCTATGCTAGCTAAGACATTTATTTACATATTAGACTTTGATTTTGTCTATTAAAACCTCGGTTATGGTGTCATGCAATTCTTGCGTAATATTTGTATACGCATGTGTTTGCTTTGCATACGCATATATGTTTCTTTTGAATTGTAAGTAGAAAGAACAATGAGTATATTGTGTTAAAGTACCACTTGATGGTATAAAAGAAAAGCTTAAAGAACACATAAAGCTAGCGGTGGCACTGTAACAGAATCTACTCATTGTTCTTTAAACTTACAGCTCAGAGAAACTAAAGCAAACATATACTTATGCAAATATTCCGTAACAATTACATGACCATATATCTAATCAAGACTTCAATTTTAAGTGTATATGAGACGAATAAATATTCTGCTAGATATCATGTTCGTATCTTAATAAGTTGGTGATTTCTTGAAACAATGACTCATGAATATAAGAATGAACTATGACATTTACGATTCCAAAGATAATGAACTCTTAACTTAACTTTTTAAGTTATAAGACTTGGTTTTGAAAGGTTACAGGTTGGACCACTAAAAGAATTTAATAATAATATAGTCTTGATAAGTTACTTGAAATTGTTACAACTAAAATATTATAAATCCTTACCAACAATTATAATTTTAATAAAAATAGATTTTTTTATTTTCATAAGATCTTAATCTCTTTTGTTTTCCTTGAAATGTGGTATAAATTGATACACTTTTTGTAACTTTTTAAAATATTTTATTAACTTAATCGAGCTTGACTCGGGATCCTAAGTTATAATATCTACTAACTGAGGCGAGAAATGCAATGATAGCTTATGACACCTCATTGCATTGTATTTCTAATATAATAAGAGTTATAAAAACTAATGTTGATTTTCAAACATTATTTTGAATTGGGTCATTAATTTTTTGCAATTAATTAAATTAACAAATATAGTAAACATTTAAATAATAAGCCTTATGCAATTATAAAATCAATTCGAAGGATTCAAAATTTTCTAACCAATATAGTAATTTATTATGACTTAATTTGAATATTATATATCGAAAAAGCCATCTAACATGAAATATTAACTTCTAAAACAAAAATTACTTAAGAGATTTAATTGGAAAAATTAGATACTATTTTAGATTCAAATTTAAGTTTTCTGTAAATTCAAATATGAATGTAACTTGATAAATATTTTGGTTAAAAAATTTAGTCAATAATTTCATAACTCTAAGGTTTTGTACTGTCTTATTTAGTTACATTGGTTAAATGTAAAAATATCATAATCTGCAGATTCTATATGAGATATATTAAAAAAATAGTGTAAATTTAAAACCTTAACTTAAAAAGATGTTGTGATGAATGTAGACTAAAACTTCGATTGAAAATCTTATTATATCTGAAGATAAATCTAACTTAGTAAGCATGCTTATTGTATACTTTATGAAATCTTAGTTAAATTTATTCAACAAATTTCTTATTACGAGATTTTGAGTTATCTTATATATTCATGTTGGTTAAAATTTTTAAACTTTATATAATTACTTCATGTACTGATTACTATTTTCTCTGTATACTTTGTTGGTAGATTAAATTTACTTCTAAAAATGCCAAATCATCCTTACTTAATTAGTCACGTTGATTAACTTTTATAAATCACATGCTATAAACAAATATATGGACCAAAAATTTCTCTATAATTAAACTAATATGTAACTAACATTATGGGCAACCGATTTAAAGGTACAAATTATTTTTAAAAGATACTTAAAAAATAATAAAAAAGTGGTGTGCAATGGCAAGTTGATCTCAATATATTCTCCGCATATCGTTATCAGTACAATATACTTTTCTTTTCTTTTTTTTTTGTGTACAAATAAAGTTTTATTTTTTGTTCATCTATATAGTTACCAAATTAGAATTAACAAATATGCACAAGGACATTACTTATTGATATTTCATCAGAAGGGTTAGTTTATTTCATTACAAGAAAGTTGAAGCCAAAAATTAAAATAACTATCTTTGATGAAATAATCATAAAATTACAAAATTGTACAATCTCTGTTATTATACATTTCAAAACTCCTAAAATAAATTAGGGATAGTTACAGTAATGTCCCTGAAGTTAAGATGAAATTACAGTTAAAGACATTAAGTTTCAAAAGCGATCAATCGTGTCCTTCCGTTGTTGGTCCGTTAAAAAATTATATGTTACCTGATACGTATTTGTAAAATACCAATACTGCCCTTATTATAGATTTAAGCCCTATTTTTTTTCCAAATTTGTGTGTTTTTTCCCCTTTTGATAAGATTAGATTTATTCCATTTATGGGGTTAGATTGCCTTTATCTTTAAAACCCTAATTCTCTTTCTCTCTCTAACTCCCTTCACCCGCCGCCTGCCCCCATCCTCCTTACCACCCCGTCGCTGCCACCCACCCCCGTCCACCCCTATCGTCTCCCCCACCCTCCCTTTAACCTGTGGCTGCCCCCATCTTTCCCCTACTTCGTCGCCGCCTATCCCCTTACCCTACTACCGCCCCGCCCCTTCTCTTCACCCTCAACCTCGCTACCGTCCCCTCACTTCACCCACCTTGCCACCGCCTCCTCTCTTCCCTCTACCATATCGTCGCCCTTCGAGAAGCCGCTCCGGACGGTGTCGTTCGACGATATGGAGGACGAGTCCGCAATTTGTAACTAATGGACATGAAGTTCGTCGGCGAGTGGCTGTCAAAGGTCTATTAGCGGCTGAGATCGATCCCACTTCTTCCCACCCACTGCTGCCCACCCCTTACCCCTCACCTAGCCACCGCCATGGTGGGTTCGTACAATCGATTGGACAGATTTTGGCCCATGGTGTTTATATAGTTTAATTGTTGGTTTTATTTGTATATATAATTGGTTGTGGTTGGTTTTAGCTTTGGAAGATAGTGTTGTTGATTGAGTTGGTTTTGGTGGGTGGTTTTTGGCTTTGCTCGATGGTGGTGATTGTGGGTGTGGTGGGTTTTTGGTGGTTTTGGTAATGGTTATGGCGGTGGGGTTTGTAGGCTAGTGGCGACAGAGTGGCCGGCAAGGATTTAGGTTGCACGTAGTAGAGTTGCAACGGGGAAAGAGAGAGACTAGGAAAGAGATAAGCTAATGGCATTTTAAAAATTAGATTCTTAAGTCATTAGCAATTTGGCCTTTTTGCTCAAAACCTTTATATATTTGTGTATTCCGTTAGGTCAAAAGATATAAGTGCCTATTTTTCAAATTTATGAACACGCGTGTAATTACACCTAAACCTCAGGGACGTAAGTGTAATTATCCCAATAAATTACTGTTGGTAAACCGTCTCGTGCTTGGCACGGGATTCTTGACAAGTAATATAGAACGCTGACTATGAGATTGGAAGTCCACGAGAATTATTTGGACATATCTTGGCAGTAGGAGTAGGAGTCTTTCCTAGGAACGACAACAAAATTAATTAATTAATACGATAATAATAAATGGTAAGAAAAAATCATTCATGTGACCTTTTTTTTTTAATCTTTTTGACTTGGTGCCAATCTTCTTGAATGTAGGGATGGCAACGAGGCGGGTCAGATGCGGATCTTACTCAATCCGAACCCGCTCCGCTAGTTCAGAAACCCCACTCCGCCCCGCCCCGCCCCGGCACCGGGTCAAACGAATTGCATACCATCCCCGATCCTAAGGTAATTTAGGATACCCGACCCCGCCCCGATCCGCCCCGCTCTTTCTTTACTCGCGGCCACACAGCCTTGACAGAGAACTCTCAGCTAACGAAGACGAAGACTTTGGGCATAAAGGCTTAATTGGCTAAGGGCCTTTAAAAGCAGGAAGCATCCAATTTGAATTCCATTGACAACGGTCTGACAATTCCCATTTCCTCCTCCCTTTTCTGCTCACTCGTAGATCGCCGATCACCTCCATAGGCAATCTGAAGAGGACTGCCGTTCGTGCACCTGTCCCCAATGGAATCGCGGAATTTCCACATGTCCCCAGCGCCCCTTGTAGCTCTCACGAACGCAACGTAGCCGCAGCAGTCGCACTTGACAAACTCCACCGCCACTACTCAGCTGTTGCGCCGTCGCTGTTCGGCATAGCCGCGGCAGGAGCTTCGGCGGCGGACTGAAGATGGGTGACTGGCAGAGACAAGCATCGTACCATGCGGGGCAGAGAGAAGGTGCCGTGAGGTGGTTGATTCGTGGAGGCCGTGACCTTCGGCGTATGAGCGTTGAGAGAACAGAGAATTAAGATAAGAAAGCAGAGAGAAGATGGGGTGGCAGAGAAGAGAGGCGGAGAAAGAGAAAGGATTTTTGTCCACATTTATACTATGAGATGGACGGCTGAGATTGCCTAGATCTAGGGTTAGGATAAAAAATAAATATAAAACACATACAACAGGCGCGCGGGGCGGTGAGAGCGAATACCAAATCCGACCCGTACCCGCTGCGGGTTTAAATTTTAAATACCATACCCAAGCCGTAACCCGATCAAAATCAAGAAAACCCGCTCCTATAGGATCGGGGTGGGGCGGATATCCACCGGTTGCGGATCAAATTGCCATCCCTACTTGAACGCGTTATGAATGGGCCCCAAACGCGTCTTGAACGCGTTATGAATGGGCCCCAATCCAAACGCGTCTTGTTGATCTTTAAGAAAGACTTCTGATGATGCTCCTTAGAAAGACACAGGGGAGCTCTCACTTTCATCTCTCTTACTAATTGTAAATCAACAACCCGGCTGATACTAATACTTAAGTCCGCCAAGCTTTCAATTGTCCACGCAGGCATGGCTGCCTCTTCGTCTTCAACCCCGCCACGCTGGGTGTACGACGTGTTTCTGAGCTTCAGCGGCAAAGACACCCGCAAGAACTTTGTGGACCATCTGTATGACGCTTTGGTTAGACATAACATCCGCACCTTCAAGGATGATGAGGATCTCAAGAGAGGAAGCTCAATCAAGCCGGAACTCCTCAAAGCCATTGAAGGGTCGCGGTTTGCCATCGTCATTTTGTCCCAGAACTATGCTTCGTCGTCGTGGTGCCTGGATGAACTCGTGAAGATCATTGAATCCAAGAACCTGGGGGGACTGACTGTGCTTCCGGTCTTCTACCATGTGGATCCATCGGATGTGCGTAAACAAACGGGGAGTTTCGCTGAAGCCCTTGAGTACCATGACAGGGACAGGGTATCGGGTTGGAGGCAAGCATTAACCGAAGCAGCCAACACAGCAGGGTGGGATGTCGAGAATGTGGCAAATGGGTAAGCATGCACCAATTCAAATTTCCAATCTCCGTGCAGAAAATATTCGGTGACTGCCTGGTATATATAGCATCTAACCGAATTTAGGATGAGAGACTCATTTTCTGTCTCATATTACGGAGTATTACCTAGGAACGTATGTTTGAAAGGATTAGACAAAATCACGTACTTTGCACGTTAAATAATAATTTGAAATAAAAATGTAATACATCAGAGTGGGATACACAATTAAATGTAATTAGTATGATTATTTTAGCTCAACCATAATATGTAAGTCAATTATGATCAGCTGCTAATCAAAATCTGGAAGCCTGAAAAGATCATTTGCAGAAAAGTCTAGCTTTCAGATGCAAATTGCTAATGCCAATTACCAATAATAATTGTCATTATCCATCTAACTTTCAAATGCGAATTGATAATGCCTGATTATTCCATATTACATCTTGTTATCCAAGATATACTGATATTTTATTCAGTTTCAAAGATTTTCACAAATTTTTTAATTCTCCCAAACGCTACGAAGGTGAATAAGAACTTGTAGGTAAGTCTAGAAAGAGTGAGATAATAGTAGGAACTGAGTAGAAATTTGAATTATAACTAAAATATATTCCTCCAGGAAAATGACCCAAAGTACTATAAAATCAGAAAAAAGAGCTTCCGACAGATTATGCGCTACCTTGTGAGTTTGCATTGCCTACCTTGTCCTTGTGGTAAAAAAATTGAAGCCAAGGAGGAATATACATTACCTTGAATTCGTGTCAATGCATAGGTGAGTGGCCACTCCCTCTTTTTTGGTAGTCTTAAGTCATAAATTTCGTTGCTCCGTCACAACATGCCAAGAAAACTAGCAAATTTTTATGCAAACTCACATCCTTTCCACGTGCAGGCATGAATCAAAAGTTATCCAGGAACTTGTTGTGGAGGTCTTCCGCAAGTTGAATCATCCAGTTTCAAATGGTCAGGAGAGTCTGGTTGGAATAGAATCTCGTGTTAACGAGGTTAAATCATTGTTGGAGTTGGGGACTGATGACGTTCGCTTTTTTGGGATATGGGGCATGGGTGGAATTGGTAAGACAACGCTTGTAAGTGCATTGTTTGACAACATTGTTCATCAGTTCACTGGTGGTGCCATTTCCTTTCTGATGTTCGAGAAATGTCGGAGAAATGTGGTTTAGAGTATTTACAAAAAGAAATTATTTCCCAAATCCTGCGCCTGGAGAATGTGAAGGTAGATAGTATTTCTCATGGAATAAACCGGATAAGAAGCGTTGTATGCCACAAAAAAGTTCTTGTCATTCTCGACGACGTGGACAGTATGGACCAAGTAAATGCATTAGCTGGAAATCGTGATTGGTTCGGTAAGGGGAGTAGAATTATCATAACAACAAGAGATAAAAGGATTTTAGATGTTAACAAAAATTTAGCTAAGATATACGAGGTTCATTTGTTAAGTGAGGCCAAAAGTGTCGAGCTCTTCAATTTGAATGCCTTCAGGAAAGTTCATCATCCAAAAGAGTTCGAGAAGCTCTCTGCTCTTGTAGTAAAATATGCTGGAGGCCTACCTTTAGCTCTTACAGTGCTGGGTAAATTCTTATATGATAGAGACGCTAAAATGTGGAAAAATGCAGTGGATAGGCTAAAAGATATTCCAGAAGATGATATCATAGGAAAACTTAGAGTGAGCTTTGATCATGGACTGAAGCGAGTAGAGCAAGACATATTCCTCGATATTGCATGCTTTTTTAAGGGAGAGAAGGAAGATTATGCCAAACGAGTACTTGGCAGTTTTGATTTCTATCCAGGTATTGGAATACGTGTTCTAGTTCAAAAATCTCTCATAGTTATTTCTAATGGTAAGCTTCAGATGCATGACTTGATACAAGAAATGGGATGGCATATTGTTCGCAAAGGCCACCTAAAACAGCCTTGGAAATATAGCAGATTGTGGGACCCTCAGGATGTTTGTGATGTATTGGCACAAAATACGATGAGAATCGAAGTTTTGTATAAATGCTTAGGATCTAATTTGTACAAAAAGCATTATTACAGTAAGTCGTTTTTTGGGTTTAACATTACAATAATCATGAATTTTTGCTCCTGCGCGGTTGTTTTTTAGGGGACAGAGGCAGTTGAAGGCTTACAACTGGTCTTACCAAAGACAACAAAAGTAGACTTCAGTAGTGACGCCTTAAGAAAGATGGACAGGCTAAGGCTACTAAAATTCCATAACGTCTACCTTTCTCAAGGCTTTGAATATTTTCCGAATCAGTTACGTTGGCTTTACTTGCGTTCTTATCCTTCAAAATCTCTACCACCAAGTTTTGAAGCGGCAAACCTTGTTGGGCTTGAAATGCCTTTTAGCCGCCTTGAACAAATTTGGGCTAAAAGAAAGGTACAATCTCTTCTGATGTTTCTTTTCGATCGTTGCGAACCTGAGATTATCTAACAAAGAATGAGTCTCATCATTGCGCTATTAACTTGGCTTATGTTGCAATGCATGCTTTCATATCTCTTAACGCATAGTAGTGATACAGGATAAATATCATTTCTTCATTGTTTGAACAGAGAGTAAACAAGCTGGAATTCATCGATCTTAGTCACTCAGAAAAGCTAATTCGGACACCAGACTTTAGGGACATCCCGAACCTTCAAATGTTGGTTCTTGAGCAATGCACGAGTTTGGTACAGGTCCACCAATCTATAGCATTTCACGAGAAACTTGTTCTCTTAAACTTGGGAGGCTGCACAAATCTGAGAAGTCTTCCGGGCAATATTCAACTGGTGTCTCTTGAGAAGCTTGTTCTCTCTGACTGTAAAAGACTCGACAAGTTTCCAGACATTCAAGGAGATATGGATAGGTTATCTGAGCTTTATTTAGATGGAACTGCTATAAAAGAGCTTCCCTTATCAATTGAACGCCTCAAAAACCTAAAATTGATAGATTTATCTACATGCAAATTCCTTGGAAGTCTGCCGAGTAGCATTTGCAGTTTGCACTCTCTAAGGATTCTTCATCTCTCTGGCTGCTCAAAGCTCAGCAAACTGCCAGAGAATCTAGGAAATTTGGGATGCCTAGAGGAGCTTCATGCAGATGGAACTGCTGTCATACAACTTCCTCCCTCCTTTGAATTGCTGAAGAACCTCAAAATCCTTTATTTTCGTGGATGCAAACCCCAATCATCGATTTCACCCTTCCTACATCGGTTACTGATGTTAAGTTCATTACAGGAGCTAGATATCAGTGACCGAAATCTATTAGCACTTCCTCCTGATATCATTTGCTTATCCTCTTTGCAAATGTTGAATATTTCACGAAATTATTTTGTTAATCTACCATCAAGCATGTCCCAATTTCCTCGGCTTGAAACTCTCTTTCTGTCTGGATGCAAGAAGCTTCGAGTATTGCCAGAGCTTCCCCAAAGTGTAAATACAGTGTTTGCAGATAGTTGTGTATCGTTACAGAGGATACCGGATCGACTGCACAGGCACACTAATCTGCATGTGTTCAGCCTCAACGGTTGTTCCAGATTGCTGGAGCATATGGCTTATACAGCTTGGCAGAATATTCAAAAATCTGCCTATAAGATCTTGAAGATCTTGAAGGTTCCCTCTTTTTCTCCATATATATGTATATGGCCACTAATCTTTGAATTGCATAATAAAGTATATTGCACAATAAAGTATATGTGGCCACCAATCTATACTTTATTATTCCCATAGTCCGAAGAAGTTTGCACGCGCCATGTAGGTAGGCAGGTTATAGCCGAACCACGTTAAATCCTGTGTTCAGATATTTTTGCCTTATTCTTTGATGTTGCAGTTCTCCTAATTATTCTTTTTCATTATATACCAATGTTTTCGCTATATAATTGAAATTTTAGAATTGGTTTCCTAGTTTTAAGAGGTTCACAAAAATTGGGGCAATAATGTCTACAAAATTTAGTAAAGAGTTAATAAGTTGGGGTAAAAAAAGAAAATGACATAAAACAAATAAGATGACGTGTTGCATAAGTAAGGGGGCTAAAAATGGAAAAAACTTAAAGGTGTCTTAATTTATAATTAAATCTTATGCAATTAAATTTGATTTATGATGTAAACTATCAGTTTGGTACTTTAAAAGTAATTTCAAAAATAGTCATATTCATCTTGTAAGTTGCTTCACCATAATGAAAATAATTTTTTTACTTTGTGGCCTATTAATTTTTAATTTTCATAAGTAATTTTCATTTTTTATAGTATTTTTGAGTGTTTATTTTTGTTATCTTGAAGTGTTTTTAAGGTGTTCATAGTCAAAATCAATTCTTAATATGTGATATATTCATTAGATAGAGTTTTAGAATATATAGAACTGACTTTTTACTGTTACTAGGGGTTTATTAAAATTATGACAATGACACCCACGAGATTTTAAATAATAAATTCTAGTAAAGAGTGATGATGTACGTGTGACTTTAATAAGTACGAAAAAAGGGACATGAAAACAAATATAATGACGTGCCTCATAATTAAAAAGGATAAAAAGAAAAATGACGTTTAAAAAAAAAACCTAATGCATTGCTCCCATAATACACGACGCTTTGTTTATTAGACAGTTGTATAACTATATGGTATGGATCACTTATATATGATATAATGATACGATATATATAATTTTTGCCACTTCATAATTAACTCTCTCTTCTTCTTCTAGTACTTAGCACGGATTTTTAGTCAGTATAAATTATATAATGTAAATCAATTTTTGTCATACAGGTACCTGAAGTGGATGACGGAAGTTTTGTTCTACCAGGAACAGAACAAAAAAGGGAATGGCTTGTCACTTTCGGTACAGAGATAAATGATAGCAACTGTGAGCCTCTTTCTAGAGCTCTCAACGACGCTAAATTTGGCCCGGGAGGAAAGACTAAACTGAAGTTCCACTTACTGCAATACAAAAGAGATAATGGTTGCCTAATCGAGCTTATTGGAGTCAAAATTCCCGACGATGCTGGGCGGTGGATCGATCAGGTATCCAATCCACCTACCAAAGCGATAGTCCGGAAACTCGCAACCACTTCGCCTCAGAATCGGACTCCTGTGACGAGGTGGCGGTAGAAAACTCAAAGGGGGAGCCGGCGAGATCCATTCTGAAAAGAGCACTAGATTATCTGCCATCACAACTACGGCTCAAGCTCAGGAGGCAATAGAGGATACAGAGAATCAGACTTGGCAACATGATGAAGCCACGACAGAGAAGGATCCACTGCGAATCAGGATCAAGAAGAGATCCGCTTTCGCGCCAAGGGAGACGGTACCGTTTAGTCATTTACACCAAAGGCCGTAACGGTGCCGGTTGGCCGTTGCCTTGTCTTTAGCGACCTATTTTGAATTTACCGCCTATCTTTTCATTTCCATTTTAAAATTTCAGATGAATCGATGTAACAGGAAGGCCTGTGAAATCAGAGACCAATTTCCTTCTCTCTCTCTACTGAATTCTGTTCTCTTTCCCTCTCTCTCTATTCTATTCCCTCCACTTTTATTCTGTGTGCTGCATTTCAGTACACCAAATAAAGCCAGAATTTATCACAGTTTAGTCCATACTAGCAGCCATGGTCGTAGTGTCTCTGAACTGATACAGTACATCTGCATTTAGATGAAAATCCCCCTGCAAGAAATTACACAAGCAAGAAATGGAAGCTACAGCCCACCATCAGGATCACCTAGGTCTTCCTTTATCTCTTTCTCTCTTCTTGAATGTTCTTGATATAGCTAAAAATATCCCTCCAATCTACGGACGACACGTGGCGGTTGTGACACGTAACCCAAGCTAGCTCATTACTAATATGGCACTTACCATATTAGTAACCGGACAAAATCCTAAAGAAGATCTGACTCTATCAACAAAGATCAATATGGGATTCTCTAGAATCCTAATGAGATTCGGATTAGAGTTGACTGAAGCCCAATTCTAATAGGACTCCTCTTGCTACCACTATATAAAGGGGGTCAAGCCCCCCAGGTAAACCTAAGCTCACACATATACACATTGTGTCTTTACTGCTTCTTCAGAGTTCTACATCGTTAGCCTTCTCTGACTTAAGCATCGGAGCGTTCCCCCACCGGAACTCCACCCGGCGGTCACTCCGTGTTCTCTTTTGCAGGCCTGATTTCTGGTGTTGTTCCCGATCCAGTTTTTAGCAGCAACAGATTGGCGCCATCTGTGGGACCCCTACAAGGAACATGGCTAATCATTCTTCTTCTGATGACTCTTCACAGAATCATCCTCAGAACCATCATGCGCGAACTAGCGGCTCTCGTCAACCAGGTCATTCTCGTGACCGATGATCGACCCCTTCACACTGCCATCTCGCGAGTTCTTCTGAAGATGTTTACGTCAACATAACATCTGCTACTCTCGAAGCAGAAACTAGACCTCAGAGAAACCGATCTCCAACGTCTACTCTGAAGAACGGTGACCTCCGCCATCATCTAAACCGTCAGCTATTTAAAACACCACATGACAACCTTACAAAGGAAATCCATGAACTGAAGGATGTTGTAAACACTCTTCAGCGAAAGCTCGACATGGCAGTGGCTCCACCGTCCACTCACCATTCTCATCTTAACCCAAGCGACCTTCGTCTTCGTCTCACCTCCAGATCAAGCTACGGCCACAAATACAGATCAACGGCCGATCCAACTTATGATCCAAGAGAGAAGAGCGGAGATCACATGACCAGGAGTGGATCATGCTATCGACGAGATCCATCAGTCGAAGGCAGTACCAACCCCTCCCCCAAACGGGTCACCAGAGCTGAGACCCTTCAAAGATCTGTCCACAGAAAAAGGACGCCTGAGTTTCATTCTCGAGAACGAGACTCCTGGAAGATGGTCCCTAGATATAACTCTCCAGAACGATCTCCCCCGAGGGGAAAATCTGGATATCCATTATCCGAAACCATCGAAAGGGCAAAGCTACCTCCCAATTTTCGCATGCCTCAGTGCGACCTCTACGACGGAGCTGGAGATCCAGGAGAACATGTTTATCAGTTTCAAACGAACATGTTACTCCTCCAGGTTTCAGATGCTGTCATGTGCAGAGCCTTCCCTACCACTCTGAGAAAAGCTGCACATGCATGGTTCAAGTCTCTACAACCAAGATCCATCTACTCCTTCAGCCAATTATCGGATCTCTTTCAAAAACACTTTGTAAGCAGTCGCTCCCGAAGAAAAAACTCGGCGAGTCTGCTAAACATCGTGCAAGAGAAAAATGAATCTTTGGCATGCTTCATCGGACAATTCAACGCAGCTACTTTGGAAATCGATAACTTAGACGAATCCGTGAAGTATACTGCCTTCCTCCGAGGCCTCCGACCAACATCCAAGTTTGCGTTCTCTGTAAACAAAAGTCCTCCAGGTAATATGAAAGTCCTTCTCGAGAAGGCCAACAAATATATTCAGGCTGAAGAATACCTGGAGACACACAGAGAACGACATGGAGAAGAGAAGAAACGATCTCGAGAGATAACTCCTCAATGAGGCAAGCCAGCAAAGCAATCTAAGCGCGATGATCGACGTCCAAAAGACCGGTTTGCTTCGGAAAACCTGACACCTCTCAATGCAAAACCATCGCAGATTCTCCACGAGATCAAAGACAATAAAGCTCTCCAATGGCCAGACAAAATGAGATCTCGTCCAAATAAAAGGAACAAAGATATATGGTGTCACTTTCACAACGATCATGGTCACACAACTGATAATTGCGGGACGCTTAAACGAGAAATTGAGGCCCTTATCAAGCGTGGCCAGTTGAGAAAGTTTGCAACTCCTGGAGAAGAAAGACAACAGACACCTCCGGCCATGAAGGAAAGAGAAGATCAAGAAGAGAATACAGGTACAATCAATACCATATCTGGGGGATTAGCAGCAGGAAGTTCATCAGGACAGGCTCGAAAAGCATACACTAGAGAAGTGTGCATAACGAGTCAGCCCCCGAATAAGAAACAGAAGATAGTACCTGTAACGGTGATTACCTTTTTTGATGAGGATTCAAGGGGTATAAAAAATCCTCATGACGATCCTTTAGTCATCACAATGAAAGCTGGGAACTTCGATGTAAAGCGTGTTTTGATCGATAACGGAAGTTCCGCCGATGTCTTATTTTACGATGCATTTCAGAAGATGAACATTCCAACGGACCGTCTCCGAAAGATGGATACACCGTTGTATGGATTCTCCAATCATCCAGTTGCGGTCGAAGGTATAATTGCGCTCCCCGTTGTGATTGGCACACCTCCGGCACAAGCCAACTTCATGCTTGATTTTGTGGTGGTAAAGGTCCCCTCAGCATACAACGCCATATTGGGACGGCCAGTACTCAATCAATTACAGGCAGTAGTGTCAACTTACCACCTCAAGATGAAGTTCCCCATAGAACAAGGGATTGGAGAGGCGAAAGGAGAACAAACTATAGCTCGTAAATGCTATGTGACTTCATGCCGATCAAAGAGCAAGGAAGCACTCATTATCGAAGACCTCCGGGAAGATACAAAGATGCAAAGGAGAGAACCAGTCGAAGATCTTATTAGCATCGAACTATATCCCGGAGAAGAAAACAAAACAGTCCGGATAGGTTCAAATCTGAAGGAAAACACCAGACTCGAGTTGGTGAACCTATTGAGAACCTATACGGATATATTTGCATGGACAGCTGCAGACATGCCTGGAATTGATCCTGAAGTCATTACCCATAGGCTGAATGTTGATCCATCCAAAAAACCTGTCAAGCAGAAGAAGAGGACTTTTGCGCCAGAAAGACAGGAGAAGATTGAAGAAGAGGTAGATAAACTCCTAACTGCCAACTTCATTGAAGAAGTCCACTACCCAGATTGGATCGCCAACGTAGTCATGGTTCGTAAGTCAGGCGACAGATGGCAAATATGTATCGATTACACAGATCTCAACAAAGCATGCCCAAAGGACAGCTACCCGCTCCCAAGGATAGATCTTCTTATCGACGCTACTTCGGGCCATGAACTGCTTAGTTTCATGGATGCGTACTCTGGTTATAACCAGATTATGATGCACAAGGATGATGTCTCCAAAACCTCGTTCATCACAGAAAGAGGATTATACTGTTATAAAGTGATGCCCTTTGGACTCAAGAACGCCGGGGCAACCTACCAGCGTCTGGTGAACATGATCTTTCGGGACTTGATCGGAAAGAACATGGAAGTTTATGTTGACGACATGCTCGTCAAAAGCATAAAGCCTGAATTCCATGTCAAAGACTTGAAAGAAACTTTCGACATCCTTCGAAAGTATCAAATGAAGCTGAATCCACTCAAATGCGCTTTCGGAGTCGCATCAAGAAAATTTTTGGGGTTTATAGTTTCTCAACGAGGGATCGAGGCAAACCCGAAAAAGATAAAGGCTATTCAAACCATGACGCCCCCGAAAACAATCAAGCAAGTACAAGAATTAACGGGAAGAGTCGCAGCCTTGGGAAGGTTCATGGCTCGATCAGCTGAACGATGCTTGCCATTCTTCAAAGCCATCAGAAAAGAAAAATATTTCACGTAGAAAGATGATTGCCAGGAGTCGTTCGAAGAACTCAAAACGTATTTGGGTTCTCCACCCCTACTTTCAAAACCACTTCCCGGCGAAAACTTATTTCTATACCTCTCAATCACTGACGTCGCAGTCAGTACCGTTTTAATCAGAGAGGAAGATGGAGTTCAGAAACCCATCTATTACATTAGCAAAGTCTTACAAGATGTAGAGACGAGGTATCCGAAGATTGACAAGATCGCACTAGCCCTTATCATATCAGCTAGGCGTCTTCGACCATACTTCCAGTCTCATACCATTATCGTACTGACGGACCAACCACTTAAAAAGGTATTGCTGAGCTCCGAGGCTTCAGGAAGATTAGTCAATTGGTCCGTAAAGTTGGGGGAGTTCGACATCCAATATAATCCTCGCACTGCAATTAAAGCTCAAGCCTTAGCAGACTTTATTGTCAAGTGTACATTACCTGAAGACCCTCCTCAACTGATAATTTTGGAGGTCCCAGACCCTTGGGATCTTTATGTTGACGGTTCTTCAGCTATTGGTAGCAGTGGAGCCGGAATTATTCTTATAAGTCCAGAAGGATTTACTATTGAATACGCACTTCGCTTTGGATTTTAAGCCTCAAATAACGAAGCAGAATATGAGGCTCTTCTTGTGGGGATACGGCTAGCACACGCCTTAAAGGTGGACGCACTATCAGTTTATAGTGATTCCCAACTAGTGGTCAATCACGTTTTGGGAGATTACGAGGCCAGAGATGAAAGAATGGCTCAGTATCTTGAATCAGTTAAAACTTCAACAGTGAAGTTTCAAAACTTCGCCATTCGCCAGATCCCCCGGGATCAAAATACTCAGGCAGATACATTATCAAGGCTTACTTCTACTAAAGAAACCAATGTCCAACGACCAGTATACCTTGAATTCCTAAAAGACCGCAGTATCGGTTCTCAAGTTGACATTGAAATCATAGATCAAGAACCCTGCTGGATGGACGTCATCGACAAATACTTGTCCACATGCGAATTACCAAGTGAAAGACATGAGGCGAAGAATCTTCGTGTCAAAGCTGCATGGTATGCCTTAGTAGAAGGGACTCTATACAAGAAATCATTCAGCCTTCCTTACCTCAGATGTCTACGCCCATCGGAATCCCTATACGCACTACAAGAAGTACATGAAGGGATATGCGGCCAACACCTCGGAGGGAGGACATTGGCACAGAAAATCTTAAGGCAAGAATACTACTGGCCTACGATGCAGAAGGACGCCATCGAATTCACGCGAAGATGCGATAAGTGTCAGAAGTTTGCACTAGTTTCTCATACACCAGTTGCCCCTTTAACTTCGATTGTTTCTCCCATTCCCTTTGCTGTATGGGGAATGGATCTGCTGGGACCGTTTCCTATGGCGTCTAGGCAACGACGATTTGTGATTGTGACGATAGACTACTTTACCAAATTGACTAAAGCAGAATCTCTGGCAACCATTACTTCAGCCAAGTGTGAAGACTTCTTCTGAAAAAACGTCATATGTCGTTTTGGAGTACCAAGAGCTTTGGTCGTTGATAATGGAAAACAATTTGACAATAACAACTTCCGAACCTTTTGTACGAATCTGTCGATCGATTTGAGATTCACTTCTGTAGCTCATCCACAATCCAACGGACAGACTGAAAACATGAATCGAAGCATCTTACAAGGATTGAAGAAAAAGCTAGACGAAGCTAAAGGCGCATGGGTGGACGAACTCCCCAAAGTGTTGTGGGCCTATCGAACAACCCCACATTCAGTCACAGGGGAAATGCATTTCTTACTCTGCTACGGAACGGAAGCAATGTTGCCAGTTGAGATAGGAGTCCCAACAATACGGGCCTTACACTTCAACGAATTAAACAACGAAGTTGGACTTCGAGCAAATCTTGATTTGGTAGAAGAAGCTCGAACTCAAGCCCATACACGACCCGTTGTCATAAAACAACGAGTGGCACGATATTACAATCAGAGAGTCCGATCCAAGCAGTTCAATGAGGGAGATTTAGTCCTTCGCAAACTAGAATTTTCCGATCCAAAGGTAGTGACGGGAAAGTTATCTCCAAACTGGGAAGGACCCTACCGTGTTATAAAGGTGCTCAAACCGGGCGCCTACGCACTGGGAACACTTTCTGGAGAATCCATCCCTCGTACTTGGAATGCTGAGAACTTGCGCAGATATTACCAGTAGTGTCTTGGCCTGAGCCAAAACACTTCCTTTTTTTGGGGGATAAGGGGCACAGACCTTGTCAGAACTCCAATATCTTAGAAATAGTCATCAGCAGATTGTTTCAAATAAATGGGTTGTTAAGCAATCCAATGTAAAACTTTATCTTTTGCTATAGCAATAAAGTTATTTTTTCTCAGTATTGTTGTAAATAAGCGTAGCCAAACATTCTGTCCGAACAGAGTGACGGTTGAACACTCTGCCCGAACAGAGTGACAAGCTTAGCCAAAACATTCTATCTAAACAGAGTGATGGCCGAGCACTCTACCCGAACAGAGTGACAAGCTTAGCCAAAACATTCTGCCCGAACAGAATGACGGCCGAGCATTATGCCCAAACAGAGTGTATAACTCTTGGGTTTTATAAAAATACAAGAGAAGCCACACGGATTAGCTACAGATCTAAATCCGTGAAGAAACAGAGGTTAATGGGGGCATCGTCCCTCCACCAAAACTTTTGCTTCTTCGAAATATCGGCCGAGCGAGGGTGCTCGACTCCTTTGTCGACTCTTTAAGTGACGATTAAAGGGTTTGAGTCAAAGTAAAAATGAATAATACTGTGTGAATGGTAAACATAAACCACGAGAAACACATAGTAAGAGCAAAATACCATAAAATAAAAGATAGAGTTTTACAATAAGCCCTTAAGAGGGCATCAAAATTCTATCTAAATAAAGCAAAGAGACTAGATACAAATCTAAGCCTCGGGGGCATCACCAGAAGGACCTTCCCCTGGAATATGAAAAGCTGCGGCATCCCCTACCTCTGAAGGCATAGCAGTCTCTCCAGATGGTGACACTACCGCAGGCAGAACGAAATCATCCAAGGGGATGTCAGGAAAGCGCTCAGCAAACATCTCCTTGGCCTTCGCAAAACCAAGCTCATAAATCTCTAGGCCATCTTCGGTCCGCTTCTTCAGCCATTCATCCCCAGCATTCCCATCCAAGAAGTCGCGGATGCCTTGGTCTTCAGCTTTGGTCACTTCTTCTGCAGCCTTCCTCTTCACCCGCTCCAGCCTCTTCTCCAGAGCGGCAATCTGAGCAAGATGATCTTCCTCTTGCTTGCTCAGCTCTTCAGCACGGTGGGTGGCCTCTTGTGCCTCCTTAACAGCTTTATTCTTCAGCTGAGCCTCCTCGGCCGCCACCTGCCTTGCCATCTCAAAACGAGAAAGCATCTCAGATCCACTGGCATACATCTGAAATGAAGATTGGAACCATCAGCTAAATGAAAGTTGAAAATGAAACAGAAACCTAGTTGAGACAAATGACGTTACCGTATAGACGGCCTGGGCAAAGGAGCAGGCAAAGGTCTCATGTGTCTGACTCTGGAAAACCTCCTTATCTCGAGGAAGAATTCCATGAAGAAGATGCTGCTCCGAGACCTGACTGTCCGGCATCCCAAGGGCATCACGCCTGAGTGTGCATCTCGGACGAAAAATAGGATCATCTTCGATAGACAATTGCTCAAGGATCTGTGGAGAGCGTTCTAGAGGAGTGACTCTAGTCTTCTTAAGAGAAGGGGGCAACTCTGCGCTTGGCTGCTTCTCCTTTCGCTTCCCCTTAGCTTTCTGGAGAACGTTAAGGAAGCCTCCCTGCTGTGATTTTCCACTTCCGCTAGCCATTTCTGCAGCGAAGAAAGAAATCAATACGGGAATAAACATTGAAATCAAATTGAAATCGATGACTTATATACAAAGCACACCTAGAGAAATGGTCTCGGCAGACGGCATGCTAGGAAAAGCAGGAGGAGGAGGAGGAATCAAAAGACCAGCTGGAATGGGCTTTGGAGGAATGATCTTCACCCACTCCAATTGTTCCTTCGAAAGAGGCTCATCTATGCAAAGACCACCTCAAAGCTTAATATGACTAAGTATGTGCTTAGTCAGATTGTTGGGAGGAGGCTTGCCAGGATTTTCAAAATCCTTACAATAAAGATTCCAGTCTCTATCAAATGGAAGCTCCCTCTTGTCCATGCGACCAACAAAGAAGTATCTAGAATGCCAGCCTTTATTCGACTTCGGGCCTCACTTCAGAAGTAATATCCTACTATGAATGTAATACCATCCCGGGCAGTTGGCAACTCCTTTGACGAAACAGATTTCAAAGAAGGCTCTCATAAAATCTGTTACATCTGGTTTATAGCCTGAAGTCTGGACCAAATATATAAGACCGGCAAGCTTCCTCCAACCATTTGGAACAAGCTGCCCGGGAGCCATGCGATAATGCTCAAAGAAACGAAGAGCAAAAGGATGAAGTGGAAGCCTATACCCAGACTTCACCTGCTCTTCGTAGACACCCGATTCAAACTTTGTGCCCTAGTTGGCTGGTTCACCCAAACTGGGAAGACGAGCATACCAACCTTTGGGAAGAGGATATTCCCGAATTAAATCCTACAAATCCTCAGTAGACATCTTACTGGACTTCTCGTCAGCAGTATACCAAGGCTTGGGATTAGCCTTATCCTCAGCCTGATCCTTTACATCTCCTAAAGGATTCTTTCTGGACAAAGATTGCGAAGGTTGAGAAGATAAAGGTGGTACTGGTCGAGAGGATGAAGGTTGGAACAGTTGGGAAGTTGAAGGTAGTGGAGGTTGTGGATTTGAAGTTCCAACTTCACTTCGTGAAGTTGCAACTCTATCCGAACTCGAAGATGAACTATTTACACGAACATTCTCTCTGGACGAGCAAGTAGACGACGAAGTTTCAGACATGTTTTCTACTACAACTAGGAAACTATGAAAAACTTGAAGTGCTGAACAAAAGAAGTAGAAGGAAAGACTTACTTGCAGAATAATGTGCTTCCAAGAATTTTCGAGTGAAGGTAAAATGAAGCGAAAGTTCCCTTTTTATAGAGAAACCCCAAGTAACCGTTTCTTGGAAAACGCAACGGTCCGTTTACCCCACACGTGTCGTAAGATGAAGAGTAGAGAAGATTGAAAATTTTCAAAATTCCCACTCAATAAACATTAAATGGAGCAGAAGACACGTGGAAGAAACCCAGAAGTTGGCCGAGCAGAATCCCGTCCGAACACTCTGCCCGAGCAGAGTGGGAACGACCGAACAGAATTCTTCCCGAAAAGAATTATGCCCGAGCATATTCTCGTCCGAACACTCTGCACGAGCAGAGTGAGAACGGCCGAACAGAATTCTGCCCGAACAGAATTATGCCCGAGCAGAATCCCGTCCAAACACTCTGCCCGAGCAGAGTGAGAAGGGCCGAACAGAATTATGCCCGAGCAGAATCCCGTCCGAACACTCTGCCCGAGCAGAGTGAGAACGGCCGAACAGAATTCTGCCCGAACAGAATTATGCCCGAGCAGAATCTCGTCCGAACACTCTGCCCGAGCAGAGTGACAACGGCCGAGCAGAATTATGCCCGAGCAGAGTGACAACGGCCGAGCAGAATTATGCCCGAATAGAATTATGCCCGAGCAGAATCCCGTCCGAACACTCTGCCCGAGCAGAGTGAGAACGGCCGAACAGAATTATGCCCGAGCATAATCCCGTCCGAACACTCTGCCCGAGCAGAGTGAACGGCCAAACATAATTTTGCCCGAACAGAATTATGCCCGAGCAGATTTGCGTCCGAACACTCTGCACGAGCAGAGTGGGAACGGTCGAACAGAATGATGCCCGAGCAGAATCTCGTCCGAACACTCTGCCCGAGCAGAGTGACAACGGCCGAACAGAATTATGCCCGAGCAGAATTCTGTCTGAACACTCTGTCTTAACAGAGTGATCTTGGCCGAGCACATTCATGCCCGAGCAGAATTCCATCCGAGCAGAATTCTACCCGAGCAGAATCCTGTCCGAACACTTTGTCTTAACAGAGTGATCTTGGCCGAACACATTCATGCCCGAGTAGAATTCCATCCGAACAGAATTGTGTCCGAACAAAATATGATCCGAGCAGAATCTTGTCCGAACAGAACCATGTTCGAGCAGAACACTGCCCGAGCAGAACCATGTCCGAGCAGAATCCTGTCCGAACAGAACCATGTCCGAGCAGAACACTGCCCGAGCAGAACCGTGTCCGAACAGAATCTTGTTCGAGCAGAGCACTCTTTGAATATTTGAAATGTAAGACAAACAGATTCAATCCTGTTTTTCTTTGGCATATTTCGCTATCGCCAGTGGAAAAGGTGTGCTTCCACCCGCTTCATTAAACGCTGGTAAAAGCAGGGGGCATATGATATAGCTAAAAATATCCCTCCAATCTACGGACGACACGTGGCAGTTGTGACACGTAACCCATGCTGGCTCATTACTGATATGGCACTTACCATATCAGTCACCGGACAGAATCCTAAAGAAGCTCTGACTCTATCAGCAGAGATCAATATGGGATCCTCTAGGATCCTAATGAGATTCTGATTAGAGTTGACTGAAGCCCAATTCTAATTGGACTCCTCTTGCTACCACTATATAAAGGGGGTCAAGCCCCCCAGGTAAGCCTAAGCTCACACATATATACATTGTGTCTTTACTGCTTCTTCAGAGTTCTACCTTGTTAGCATTGTCTGACTTAAGCATCGGAGCGTTCCCCTGCCAGAACCCCACCCGACGGTCACTCCATGTTCTTTTTTACAGGCCTGATTTCTGGTGTTGTTCCCGATCCAGTTTTTAGCTGCAACAGTTCTAATTCTGCTTCACTGCTGCTTGTATTTCACAATACTTTTAGTACTGTGTTCTAACTCCTAATTTCTGCAGCTGAAAAGGGAACATGTTGAGCTCATGTTGATTGCCATAACTCAGTTCTTCTACAAAAGAAACATAAAACGTGCAGACCACATAACTTTGCTCTTTCGCATTTATATGATGGAAGCAAAATCTCTAAACCAAACGGAGGAGAGGCGCAGCTTCGGTAATTGGAAACCATCTTCCCTGTCTCCTTATTAGTCTCCTCTTAGCAGAAATACTATTGACTCCCTTTTCACCCCTCTCTCGGCTATCAGAAGAAAAATAGACCTCTTAATCTATATATAAACCCTTTTTGTCAAAGTGGTCATGTACCGTATTTGGGTTTCGGGTATTGTCAGCCAACAACCCCCTAATACCAATGAAAATTCTTAATTGGAACTGTTGCGGGATAGTCAGCCTCAAGTTTGTGCAGCATTCAAGCTGGCTAGAATTCGTAAACAGATCTGCGTTAACTTCCAAGAAACTGAGAAACTTGCAGCCTCCCTAGTAGCCAAGTTCCTTAAAGTGAGTTTTACATAGTCGATGGGTTTGGATCCCTCGGGCATTTTGGATTTGGGGTAGAAAATGGAAGTATTTTGTCCTATAATTCATAAAGACAAGAATCTTATAGTAGTGGAATTTCTTAATAAGACGATATCACCGTGGCTGAATGGTTTTGTTTATCGACAACTAACTTTGGCTAAGTGGAACTGCACATGGGATCGTTTTAACTCTTTAATGGGACAAATCTTCGGTTTTGGTTGGGGACTTCAATTAGGCTTTATCACAATCTTGTAAAACCAATGTTATTACCTAAGAACTTGAAGGAGGGCCCAATTTTCTGACTTCCTACAAAACGGCAGCTTTGTAGCATTTAAATAGGTGTTCCTGCTTTGCACATCACGTGTACCTATGGACGATTGGACCAAGGCTTCTCCGATGCTAGTTGGGCCAAGATTTTGCCTTAGTCCAAACTGTTGATCTTGGGATCTTCTGATAATGCACCTTCAATTTTTTACTTAATCCCATACATGAGTTCTTGCCCCGAAAGATTTAAGGTAATTTGGCTAAAGCATCCGCATGCCAAACCAATTATTTAGTAGGTGTAGTCCACTTTTATCCCGAGATCCCCCCTTCAAAATATCCTCATGAGGGCAAATCATGCTGAAAGTCCTCAGTTTATGATGTAGAGAACGATTTGGATATCTGGATGCTCAAATAATAGATGCCAATGCCCACCTTTAAGAGTGACGAGTTGGGCAACATGAGCAAAAGTGTTATGGTAATCAATGCCCTTAATCTGGGTGTTGCCCTTTGTAACAAAGCGGGCCTTGCAGCGTTCAATAGATCCATCAGCACGTTGTTTGATTTTGAAAACCCATATAGAGCCAATGGCTTTCTAATCAGCAGGTAAAGGGACAAGGGACCATGTATTGTTTCTAGTTAAAGCTACAATTTTGGATTGCATTGCATCTCGCCATTCTTGAAATTTCATGGCTCCGTGGAAAATGGTAGGCTGATAAGTAACATTTAGAGTAGTAACGAAACCTTTGTAAGGCAAAGAGAAACGATGATAGCTTAAGGAAAGAGCAAGAGGATGACATATACCTTGTTTGGCAGCCGAAGATGAATCAGAACGGGCAATAGACACGTAGTAGTCTTGAAGTAACCCGGTGCTTTGCGTGTGGGGGTCGGGCGACCAGCGTCATGAAGAACTGGGGGCATAGGAGTATTGTGTTCATTATTAGGTGGGGAAGAGGGGAGAAGTGCCAAAGGGTTAGGGTTAGGCGTATTATGTGAGGTGGTGTGAGAGGAGGTATGTCTATGTCTAGTGGTGGTAAAGGAAAAACAGGGGAGGGAAAGGAGGTGGTGGGAGAATGATGTATATGATAGGGAAAAATGGTCTCATGGAGATTTCACCACTATCTTCCTCCAAAGCCCTAATTTTAACTCCACCCCTCTTTCCCAATTCCTCACAAAGTCAACTTTCCAAACTACCCAATCCTAACACTCTTCCTTTAAAACAATCAATTCAACCAAACTACCAAGTGGGTGGGTTGTTTAGTCATACCAAGTCTTTAGAGGCAGCACCGTGACCATGGCTGTAACGGGTCCGATTAAAAAATGAGAGGACGAGTGGCATCCAATTCTTTCTTTCCGTACAATTTAGAATCCTCTCCAATGGATCCGGTGATAACCGTGGCAGTAATGTAAACTGCCATTTGGAGCGGGCCCTGGAAATGATGCCATGTTACATCTCTTCCACCCTGTTAGCATTTGATATGGATTTTCAAAATCCAACAATGGTAATATTTATGTTTTATGCTTTCCTCCGAAGTCATGTCGGCCATGCTGTTTGTGCTTTCTTGGCTATATTTGTTGTACTTTGTTTCCAGAGTCAAACCTTTATTATGTGCTCTTTTTGTCTATACATTATTATCTTAATTAATGCAATGTCTGTTCTACACCAAAAAAATAAAAAAAGCAGTTGAGAATCCTGAGGCAGAAGGGGCAGAGTATGTTTGATTGAAAAAATTATCTACATCTGCCTATAATAAAAAAAATTGTGTCAAATTTAAACCTTTTATGTGAATAAATAGTAACATTTCTATATGTATATCATATTTTGTGGGGATACGACTGAAGTCTTAGGAAAATAATTAAAAAAATTATTGGAAGAGGAATATAATATAAATACACCTTTAGAATTGAATTCTAAATATAGAAAGAATCCCTTTGGTGCCGTAATGTTGAATGTGTTTTCCTAATTTTATTGAAAAAATTATCTACATCTGCCTAGAATAAAAAAGATTGTGTCAAATTTAAACCTTTTATGTGAATAAATAGTAACATTTCTATATGTATATCATATTTTGTGGTGATACGACTGAAGTCTTAGGAAAATAATTAGAAAAATTATTGGAAGAGGAATAGAATATAAATACACGTTTAGGATTGAATTCTAAATATAGAAAGAATCCCTTTGGTGCCGTAATGTTGAATGTGTTTTCCTAATTTTTATCAAATACTGTTTAAAAAGTGGTGAGGAGTTATACAATGATGGAACCAAACACGCATTACGTGTGCACAGTAGCTCGTACCAATGATGAAACTTAGCAAGTCCACTTTCATATATTAGTTGAGATGCATCTAGTTTTACTAGAAGCCGGATGAAAGATGATAGATGGTCGGCATCCACGTTCACAAACCGGACCAAATAAGTAAGAGAGGTGCGTCTAGGATCACAGGCCCGGTGAAAAAAAAAGATGAGTCCAGATTCACCGACTAAAGGTGGAATGAAATTTGTATGTCAGATTTACAAATCATACAGAAAAATGACCACAAAAAAAAACATTCATCCAAATTCAAGAACTAAATGAAAGGAAAAAGATGAGCATATAGATTCACAATATGGAAAAAAGAAGGATAAATGACGTGCCTAATGTCACAAATCCGACACGAAAATGAGAATAGTTATGCATTGAAATTTATATATTGGATAAGAAAAGAATGGGTCCAGATTCACTCCAGATTCACAGACCGGACAAAATAGAAGTAGTTTATGTGTCTAACTTCATGTGTCAGGTATACAATGAGAACACGTGGTTCCAGATTCCGTTAATATACACAAAGTTGGTAAAACATGAGTATCCAGATTTATAAACTCGATAAAAAGAGACCATGCTATATCAAAATAAAGGTGCAAAAAACTATTTTTAGTGAAAATAAAAGAGTAGTAGGTGCAAACAAAATTGCAGCAATTGCTAATGTCTCGGTAATTGGTGCAAACAAATCCTAAAGAATATGAGAGAAAGTAGATCAGCATTATGGTGGATCAAAGTTCTAGAAAGGAAGGAAAATTGGCCGCGTAAGGGGCGTAAGGAGTCTGCCAAACTTACAAAAGAAAAATGACTCTCAAAACATGATCTTGTCGTACTCCGATACCATGATAAATTTTGTTAATGTTGAAATTGTATTCAATAGCTTAAAATTATAATGCTTAAATAGGAAAGCCAAAGCCTACTAAGATGAAACAATTTTTAAGTTTTCATAGAAGAAATCTGGGGGACCTTCAAGCTCTCTGATTGATTTGCATAACATGAGACAAATAATAAGTTACCTAGCTGGAGTGGTGTCCGGCGGAGGGTCTCTGATGCCTAATCATTTTATGTATGAGGGAGAAGCATGAACAGTATAGAAAAGTGGTATTAGAGTTTAGAACTAAGCTCTATCTGGACCTCATAAATGTTGGAGACAAGATGTTGCTCAAACTCACACTCGTAGTAAAAGTGAAGAAGATATGAAGACATCTTGAAAAGAACACGCAATTAAACTAAAATTTTATCTCTACTTCTTACACTTGCACCATGCACTTTACTTGCACCATCTTATATTTTTTAATAATGCTTCTAAGGAACTCCTAGACATACCCACTACTTTAATAGCATATATTAGCCAACTACTCAACGTCATAAACACACTACTAGTGCATTTGAACCACATGAACTACTAACACGTTATTAACACACCACCAACACATGACAAATGATCACTGAACATGCCACTAATACACCCACCTCAATTGCATTTAAATAAATCAAGTTTATTTTTTCAACACCCCCCTTTAAACTTGATTTATGACTCTAAATAATCTTCATCATCGAGGGGTTAGCTCCCTTCTTTCGATCGCAAGAACATTCTTAGCAATCTCCTTTGAGGTGTAAAGCACGTGGATCATCTACAAGTTGAACATGTCAATTTTTTTCAACACTTTTGTGGATTTTTTACCTTGAACATCATCCAGTAACATTTCTTGCAACTCATCCGGATCAAAGACCGTATCCATGTTCACCCGATCACTCAACAAATTCTCTAAGCCGAGTTGAGAATTATGCTATTTATTTTTCACAAAATCCCTTTCCTAGTCAAGTATGATAAACTTGTCGGAATAATAATCACTGGAATACTTTGCCAAAACGTTCCCTTATTTTTTGTTACCGAAAGCATCCAAACTTACCGGTCCAAAGGAAGATAAGTCAACATTTTCGGCCTCGTTTACAAACCCATCTAGCTATATAAGACATGTCCAACATGCGTTTGGTATCATGTCATTTTTTCGTCTTTAAGACTCTAGTCTTGGTACTTTATACTATTAATACCTCGAGTTGCTTTCTTGTTACCGTTGAGACTTTTTTGTGTTACTATCTTTCTTTCTCATCCATTTTGAACAAAATTTAGCTGTTACAATTGATGTTTATTTTTTATTGCGCGTGCACGCGCGTAATAAAGGTGTATTAAAATTTTTGTAGTATCTACAGTAGCCAAAATTTGGATTTTTGGAAATTATGATGTCTGGTGTACCAGTTGGTGTCGCAATGTATGTGTCCTTGCTACCTAACTTAAAATCATAGGTTATTTTGCCTGTGTTTGATGAGTTGAAATTCTATTGGATACTTGAGTAACTATCCATTTGTCTAATTTAGCATTTCCTTGTAGTTAAACTGGATGGAACTCAACTCTTCAAAAGTCATGTAAATGCTAATGGAAAGTTAATCAGTAATCTGTGATGCTTGTGGTGCTTTGCAAGGTTTGAAGCTATCTTCATCCATTTTTGACATTATAGTTATGTCCAGCATATTCCTGGAACAGTGCAGCCTTACACAACTAGATCTTTGAAGTTGCTCACTTGTTTCTGCGATAGACAACAAACTTTGTATCACATGCGCTTATGATATGTTGACTATTAGTTTTTTGTGTTTTGAAATTGGTTTAATGTCAGCTCATTTGTTGAATATTGGATGTTGGAACAAAAAATTATTAAATAATATATTTTTAAGAAGATTTATCTTGTGACGCTAAGAAGTGCCCTACAAGATCTATAAGAACGCTGAAAAGTACAATTTAGAGGATGCTTATTTGTGCCTTCTTAAGCCTTACCCTTGTTGAGTCGCTTGTGTGTGTCGCTATAGCTTATTGTGATGGCTTCTAATAGGACGACGTTAGGATACCATTCAAAGCGCCCTTATCTCAAAAGTGTCCTTATATGATACTTGTAAGGACGGAAGGAGGCGTCCATACTTTTAAGCACCTTTACCATGAAATTTAGGACCAAGAAAGAAGGAGCATAAGAAATGGAGAAGAAGTTTGGATATGTTGGTGGAGTAATTGGTATGGTGGGGATGAAGAAAAAGTTTAGCTGTAGTGGGTTGGATCAGTTATTTATTAAATATTGAGAATGCTCCAACATTGACCTTGATTAACTTTGTTTTAATTTGAAGTCAGTATATTTTGAAGCTTTATAGTTGGAAGTTCCAAAAAGGCTTCACCATACGGGTGCTCTTCCTTCATAATTATATAGATGATCACTTGACAAACGATATTGTTTCTGGTCTCGAACACCGTGAAAGCAGCATCCCGCTGCAACCTCCTGTGATGATCAATTTCTCTGTGGCTTCCGAGCCAGAACTATTGATCCTACGTGACCCTTTTTTCCTTAAGATCGGGGATATTTGCAAAAATGAGCAATCGATCATTCAAAAGCATGGATTTCGTTAGGCATATAAGGAAGATGCCGAATCAAGACCTCAATGTGGGAACTTCGTGTTGCTACAAAAGGGCTAGTTCGGTGTTACGAGAGACCTTTGCCCGTCCTTGCCAAGGTGGCAAAGCATCATATAGGATGGAATTACCACTGAAGTTGAAGCTTAACCTGGTCATCCATGTCAATACTTTGTAGTTAATGCCATGAATGACCCATGGCGCATAAATCTCTAAAAGCCAAAGGTCGGAAATTTCAACCCTTGTCGGTGGTATCTAATTGGGATCAGAAAGGGTACTAAAAGAAAACAAAGAAAAATAATCTATAAATAGTGTGTGCTCCGTCGACTGATCAAACAAGGGCTCCAAAATAAGTCTACCTGGCTCGCGCAAACAAGCTTAAGACGAGTCTACGACCAATAAAGTGAACTCGGATTCTTTGACCAGCAGGATTAGGACATATATTTAGTCGTCCTTGTTTCTAATGTATATATCATTACATGGCATTAACGTAGGTCGCAAAGTCATTAATATAAAACTGTTGTATGGTGCCTCTCTAGGTACTTGAACAAAGCCCGATAATGGAGTCTCCTTTCTTCCTCAGGCACCAACTCAAGCAATAAACCCATCATACCATTTAGCAGATACACGTGAAGACAGATACACACTCTTCACACTTATAAGAAAACAAATTTTTGTGCGAATTAAATAGCAAAACAGGCAGATGATCAACAACATGCAGTGGCGGAGCTCCTGCCTGACCGGGGGGGGGGGGGGGGCACGGCCCCCCCCAACTTTTTGAATTTTTTTTTTTTAGTTATTTCAATTAGATACTCATATTTTACGTATTTACAAAAATGCCATTGTATCGTAACTAATTGATTAGGGTTTCTTTTTGTTGTATTCTTTATTCTTTGAGTCACTGGCCGTCATAATATTTTCGTTCTCATTCTTCATTCTTCCAAATCCTAAATTTCAAATCTCCGAATTACAAAAAAATACGAATTGATCGAGGTGAGTTCTTTTGTTTTAAATTTAATTCTTGAAGTATTAAAAAATTCAAGAGTTACGCTAAGTATCGTATTAATGTATTCAATTGTTACGCTATTTTAATAGTTACGCTATTCATTAGTTTAATTTTTATAGTATTAACGTATTCAATTGTTACACTATTTCAATAGTTAAGCTATCGTTAGTTTAATTCTTATAGTATTAATGTATTCAATAGTTACAAAAAAAATACGAACTGAACAATTTACTATACATTTATCGTACTCAATAGTTACGCTAATTATAACACGAACCGAGCAATTTACTATACATTTATCGTACTGCAACTACTGAACGAGCATTTTCAGTTATGAAGAGGGTCCGAACTCAACTCCGAACTAAGATGGATAATGATTTTCTCC
Source organism: Escallonia rubra (assembly GCA_033065855.1). Classification (NCBI taxonomy): domain Eukaryota; kingdom Viridiplantae; phylum Streptophyta; class Magnoliopsida; order Escalloniales; family Escalloniaceae; genus Escallonia; species Escallonia rubra. Next base: position 32,010 of record JAVXUO010001759.1, on the reverse strand, counting down.
CCGCCTCTTTGATTGTGCGCATTGCGAAAGATATTGTGAAAACGTTTACTATAGACTCGATCATTGATGATTTTCGTGACTATAAAGAACGCTGAGTTCTATTTTAATCATCAATGTATATAGTTACTTTTCTTGTTTTGTGAAACCTTGATGAACTACATTTAATCTTAGTGTTTTTTTTTTTTTTTTTTTTATGTAAACTTGAACCTTCTTCATTCTTTTATTTTGTCGTCAAATTTTTTATGTCTTTTTGACCCCCGGTTAGACTTTCTGAATCCGCCCCTGACAACATAGTTACCAGCAACCAAATCATGAACCAATCTTTTGGTTAAACCCTCACGTAGTACGATATTAGTGGGAGAGTCCGTCTAAGACCAAGATGTACGACTAAACACGGTGATTGTTTAAATAAAATTCTCCCGTTACTTAAAAATCAAACCAACTCGAGCAATATTATTAATAATAATAATAATACAACGGTGACTATAGGATTGGAAGTCGAATGGAAACTATTTAGACATGTCCTGGCAGTCGGAGTCTTTGACGTGAATTGGTACACCGCACTGCCAACACGATTTGACTTGGTCCTAATCTCTTTCACATGTCAAGAAAAAGGGGCCCCGAGCGCGTCTTGATATTGGGCCCCAACGCGTCGTCATCTTTAACAAAAACAGAGGAGCTCTCTCTTCCATCTCTCTTATTGTAAATCAACAACCTGCCTGATACTAATCCTTAACTCGGAAAGCTTTCAATTGTCTACGCAGGAATGGCTGCCTCTTCTTCTTCAACCCCGCCGCGCTGGATGTACGATGTGTTTCTGAGCTTCAGCGGCAAAGACACCCGCAAGAACTTTGTGGACCATTTCTATGAAGCTTTGGTTAGACATAACATCCGCACCTTCAAGGATGATGAGGATCTTGAGAGTGGAAGCTCAATCTCGCCGGAACTCCTCAAAGCCATTGAAGGGTCGCGGTTTGCCATCGTCATTTTCTCCCAGAACTATGCTTCATCGCCGTGGTGCTTGGATGAACTCGTGAAGATCATTGAGTGCAAAAACCGGGGGGGACTGACTGTCCTTCCGGTCTTCTTCCATGTGGATCCATCGGATGTGCGTAAACAAACGGGGAGTTTTACTGAAGCCCTCGAGTACCATGACAGTAACAAGGTATCTACTTGGAGGCAAGCATTGACCGAAGCAGCCAACACAGCGGGGTGGAATGTCGAAAATGTGGCAAATGGGTAAGCATGCACTAATTCAAATTTCCAATCTCTGTGCAGACTTTTTTTTGTGACTGCCTGATATAGCGTCTAAATGAACTTATTACTTTGGAAAGTGTTTTTGAAACTATAAGTAATGATAGGATGCTTTGCACTGTAAATAATAATTTAAAATAAAATTGTAATAGATCCTAGTAGGATACACAAGTAAACGTAATTAGTACGATTATTTTAGCTCCACCTTAATATGTAAGTCGATTATAAGCTGCTAATCAAAGATCAGAAGCTTGAAACGTTCATTTGCAGAAAACTCTTACTTTCAAATGCAAATTGCTAATGTCAGTTACTAACAATATTTGTCATTATTCATCATACTTGTTTCTTTTGACAAATTAAGTTGTCTCTAAAGAGAATTCTAATTATTCCATATTACATCTTGTTATCCAAGATATACTGACATTTTAATCAGTTTTAAATATCTTTCATAAATATTTTAATTCGCACAAATACTACAAGTTTAGCATTGCAGTAATGAAGGTGAATAAGAAGAACTTGTTTAAGATTGATTTTTGAAAGTACATTTTAGATTAAATTTTAATCAACTTTCAAAATCAGGTATAACTTATTTTTAAATCAATATTAAATTATGGATGGTGTTTGGATAAAAGTACTAAAAGCTATTTCAAGAGACAACAAAAACAAAAAAAAAATTAGTGCTTGACTAAAACGTGTTAAAGGTTTTTTGCAATTAACAAATATACTCTATTACTCTGTTATAGAAAAGTGATTATTTCATAATTCTTATTTCCTTGGATTAAGATTTAATTATTTTTTTAGCTTCCAAAACCTGACTTAATCACTTTTGAATGTTTGCCAAACACCTAGAGACGTGATATAAACCAGGTTAAATCATGTTTTATATTATTACAAAATCAATGGCAAACAGGCTCAAAAGTGTTTTAGAGACAATTTGAAGCACATAAAATATAATGTAAAGTGTATTTATTGAAGTTGTCCGCTCTCATGTAATATAATTTTATGGCATGTACACAAGTCTACACTACAAGAAATTAAAGGGGACTTTTAGCGACGGATAATTTATTGAAGTTGTCTACTCTCCTGTAATATAATTATATGGCATGTACGCAATTCTACACTACAAGAAAATATACCTTTAGAGACGGACAATTTCGTCGCTAAAGTCCCTCTCTCGTCGAAAAAGATATTTACTGACAGACATCCCGTCGCTAAAAGTTTGGTGACAGAATTTGAAAATCCGTCAAAAAAAAAAAAAAACTTTAGCCATGTTCCGTCACTAAAGATAATTTATATATTTTAGACTAACTTTTTTCAAAATTATTAATTTTGAAAAATATTTAGTGACGAAAAATTCGGTCGCTAAAGGTATTACCGACGTACTTTAAACTAATCGACATTTTAACGACAAAAATTTCATTGCTAAAAGTCCCTGTCACTAATGTCTTTAGTGACGGTATATTCCGTCGCTAAAAGATTTTAGGTACACAACTTTTAGCGACGGAATAAAATCTGTCGCTAAAAGTATATATTTTTTACTTTTTTAATATCCAAATCTGTAACTCAAATTCAAACCCAATTCTCTCAATTCACATTAGGGTTAAATAATTGTTGATCAATCAGCAATCATTTAACCCTAAAACACAGTATGTTTATTCAATAATCGAAACTATATTAATTAAACATAAATTTTATACAATATTGTTCATTCAGAACTAGATATAACAGGGAGCAGGGACAAGAGCAGGATGGGAATACAAATATATAGGGGAGGGGAGGAGCACAAGTCCAGGAAAGCACGGGAGGGGAAGAGGAAAAGGGCTCAGGGGTCCTTGAGACCGGGATCTGGATCCTGCTGATCGTCCTTGTCCATGGGGGTACTATTATTTGAATCCAGCTTGATATGTCCAACAACAGTGCCTTGCATGGAAAGACACGGGCGCATTAATCTAGATAGTAATCGTATATAGTGTTTAATAAATTGTATATAGTGTTTGTACTTGATCTCCCGGTGCGCTGATCATCCGAAACACCTCCTCCGCAATATAACAGATATAGTCCGGGTGTAACTGTTGTCCGCGGGTGGTGCTGCGTTTATGGAGGGGCAGCAGGGGGTGGCGACGCTCCTAACACGACATGTGCAGTTGTGCTGGGCAGGTCGCTTACGCGCCTTTCGACCTATTGACGTCCCCCGGTGTATCCAGCCATCGCTTCAATCCCTTAGTACTTGTACCCTCCTCCATCGGGGCACCCTCGGGCAGCATCTTCCTCGCCTGCTCCCGTGCACCATGTAGCCATTGCTAGTAATTTTTGCCGATATAGGCCAAAAATGCCTGACGCCCAACGCCTGCTACTCAGGCGATTCAAACTTGAACTCCTCCTGCAAGGCATCCAATTACACAATCAGTATGATTAATTTAAATATTAGGTACTAATTAAACAAATAATAACTGACAAAGAAGGAGCCACTCCTCCCACAAGGCCTCCCTCGTCCCAGCATCCTAGTCCTTCCAGTACAGTAAGGGCTAAAAAAATCGGCCTTTCACAAGGACGTCGATCTTCATCTTCGCCGAACACTTCAGGATCCTGATAAAAAAATACATTAATACAATTAAATAAGCGAATCGTAATTACTATCGGAATTAAAGTGATAAGTATTGATTATGTGATTTTTTACTTACTGCCCCTCCTCAGTGAAAGTAACTCTTTGTTTATGCTGAGGATCATTGCGTACCCCCTGTGTTAGGCTACGGCCTTGACGAGATCCTACAAAATACCAAGATTAATACAGTTTTGAAATAATTTAAATATAAGTCTAACATTACAACTAAACGCTATTATCAAATACACATGAGGTCGAACCCATAGAAGAAGAGGAACTAGTGTGTGGGTAGGAGGACTCGGTCTGGGAGGCGGCTGGGGCTGAGGCCCCACCTGCTGGATGCTCGCGCTATGTGCCTTGTCATTAGCGCCCAGTGATGAGGTGGGAGCCACCGGGGTGGACGTAGCTCGGCGTCCATCGCGACCACGAATGGCCCATAAAATATCAATAACTGACTTTGTATAGAGGAAATCCAAAGAAATAATTAACACATTAAAATGACAACACGAAACTTCCATCACATGCTTTCGATTACACTAAAACTGCATGAACCGAGTATACGAGTAAATTAACATATGTTAAATTGTAGAAATACTATATGAACCGAGTACGCGAGTAAGCTAACATATTATTACGGAGTAATCAAGTACACTTCACACTGAGAAAATAACTTTGTTATGTCGTAATATTAAGTGAAATATTTAAGGTACTTATTACAATGGATGTGAAAACATTACAAGTCAATCATCTTCATTTTGAGAATCATCATTGTCTTCATCTTCAGACTCATCATCCTTTTCTTTCTGGGACTCGTCGTCCTCATCGTCTTGTAATTCATCCTCTACGTCAGTAGACTCAACCTTATCATCTTCAACACTTTCTACGTCTTCCGCACCATCATCTACGACTTCTTCTCCAACATCATGCGTTGGTTGAAGAGAAAAATCGTCCTTCTCGTTTTTCACCTCAACAGGTACCAAGACAGGTGCTTGGCTGGCTTGAAAGGTGTCTACCTCACTGTCATATGTGACTGAAAATTTCTTGGACTTGATAACTATATACCAATGAGATTTAGGATTTGAGACGTCTTTCGCGTAGAAGACCTGTGCAGCATGACTAGCGAACATAAACGGTTCATCTGATGGAAGTCTTGACTTAACATTGACATCTACAATCCCTTTTGAGCTAACAGGAATTCCTCTACAGTATGTGATATCAAACCAGGTACACTTGAACAATATCAAGAGGTTTTGGCTACCCAGATACATTAAGTCAACAATCTCATCTAGCTCTCCATAAAATTCCATGTAATTTTCATCATAACAGTTGTCGCTGACCAAGACACCACTATTTTGAGTTTGTTTTGTTCGGTCATCGACTGTTGTATTAAACCTAAACCCGTTGACGATATAGCCTCCATCACAGGATGTTTGTTTACTAGAGCCTTGAGCTGGTACTTTCAAGTAGGAATCTACTAGTTTGTTGACCGATTGAACCTATTATAGAAGACAGTGAAAAAAAAAGGATAAATTAGTATACTAATAAACAACACGCGCGCACACACACACACACACACACACACACACACACATATATATATATATATATATATATATATAGTTTGCTTAAAGCCTTACACATCTTCTAAATCACTCTACAAATTGCGATTTTCGATGAGATTCGAGTCTAGCGGGATCAGTGATTAGAGATTCCGTATCGAACTCACTACAAACCGATATAGTTAATCTGTTGATCACACATTTTTAAGCGTTTACAATAATTATTTGAAGACAGTGACTTACTCAACAAATGCTGAAATTTCATCACAATTTAGAAGGGCGTATATATATATATATATATATATATATATGGAGCTGATCCGTTGAGAGCGCTAGCAAAATAGGAGATCTTGCAAACGCGATCTGGCCGTCCATCCTGAAAGATGGACGGCCCAGATCGCGCCTTTTTCGAATACTGTCAGTCGTTCGCGACACTGTGTCGCGGACGGACTTTTTTACCTTTTTGCCCCTTCGCCCGTCCGCTACATTGTATCGCGGACGGTCCAAATCTTTTTTTTACCATTTTTTAAAATACGTCGGCTACATAATGTAGCGGGCGATTTTTTTAAAAAAAATACCCTCATGTTCGATCCGCTACATTATGTAGCGGAGGAGTAGGCAGACACTATTTTTTTTCTGTCCTTTCTCTCATTAAAATTCTGACACGTTTCTCTCTCTCTCTCTCTCTCTCTCTCTCTCTCTCTCATTTCTCTCGTCAATTTCTGACACACTCTCTTTCCCCTCTCTCTCTCTCTCTCTCTCTCTATCTCTCATCAATTTATGATCATGACACACTGCCTATCTGTGGGCAGTAGGCATGCGACCTAGGACACATATATGGAACTTATAGTGTGTGGTTACCAAATCATCATTGCAGGGCTGGGCAACCCTGACTATATTATGTGAACTAGTGGACCCGTAACTTTGCCAGTCTCTCTGCATATAACAGAGTATCACATATTACAAAAGCTGCCATCAAATTTCTAATTTGTGTACCGAAGATGGATTCATGTACAGCTGGCAAGCTCTAGGGAAAGAGTTTTTGCATTGCCGTGTAAGCTACTTCAGTTGGTGGTTATCGGGTTCTCGAGATGCAGGTCCTATTGTTAGTGAGCTGGTGCTGGTGCCATATTATTATGTCCTGAGCTGCGAAGAGAGATGTGATTCTGGTTTGATAGCCACACCATTTGAAGATTCAAGATGTGCTTTTTTCTTTTAATGATGGCTCCACTTTCTAGACTACAGCCTTGCTTCACGAGATTCATGGTAGTTGTTGGTGATTGCTGGGTAAACCACATTCTCCGCTGGAAGAATTGCTTGACATCTTAGAAGCTGACACACATAGGTAAGCAATAAGATTTGGCCCTTCAGCCTTCCCCAAAGCAACATATTTTTGTCAATGATAATTTTATCTGTGGTTGATTTCAAACACCAGTTGGACTTTGCTTAACGAATGGCTCCTTTACAGACACTTTCTCTCTCCTTTCTCTCACCACGTTTGCAATCCCGTTGGAACTGTTAAGGTTTTAAACAACAAATTATGCTCGCGAGAGAGAGAGAGAGAGAGAGAGAGGAGAGAGAGAAATTGAACCCTCCACTTCTTCTTCATCCTCTGTTGCTGTTATTGTTGCTGTGGTTGAGGAAGAACAGGAAAATGAGGACAATGAGAGAAACGAGAGAGATGTCAGAAGGACAATGAGAGAAAGGACAGAGAAAGAGAAAAAAAAAAGTAGTGTATGTCTACTCGTCCGCTACATAATGTAGCGGATGGAACATGAGGGTATTTTTATCAAAAAATAGTCCGCTACATTATGTAGCGGACATACTTAAAAAAAACGTAAAAAAAAAATTTGGACCGTCCGCGATACAGTGTAGCGGACGGGCGGAGGGGCAAAAAGGTAAAAAAGTCCGTCCGCGACATAGTGTCGCGGACGACTGACAGTATTAAAAAAAGGCGCGATCTGGGCCGTCCATCTTTCAGGATGGACGGCCAGATCGCGTTTGCAAGATCTCCTATTTTGCTAGCGCTCTCAACGGATCAGCTCCCATATATATATATATGGGGGCCGATCCACACCCACTAATGGATAATATCCACCCAACCGCAACACTTTGTTGCGGTTGGTTGCTGTGTTGTCCTTCCCCCCCCCCCCCCCCCCCCCAAATATGAATATAATTTCTTTATATACAATAAAAACTTATATATTGCCAAAACTACTTCCAGCCGCAAAATAAGTCCCATAGTTTTTGTAACAGATTCAAAATATGTATAAAAATCATAGAAATTTAAATCAGAAATTAAAAAGCATTAAAACTATTTTTCAAATATTTATTTTGCTAAAAATAATGCGATATGAAAACCATAGCAAATCAATCCCAAAAATCATCAAAGTTTTACTGAGTCCTTATCATACTATATAAACACTACCATAATTTTCCCCAGAACATTTTCAAGGTTTAAAGGTTCCAAAAGAATTTCCCAATTCTGAAATTATAGAAAATACTATAAATTCATACAATCTCAGAAAAATATAAAATTTTGCCAAAACTTCTAATATAGTCTATTGTAGTATACTGTAAAATTTCACGTGCTACTGATAACCGTACATTAGTTTACGCACGTATCGAACTTAACGTTTTATTTATATATATATATATATATATATATATATATATATATATATGTGTGTGTGTGTGTGTGTGTGTGTGTGTGTAGCGTTACGGTTTGCATTTGGAGGGGGGGGGCACCTTAAAAGAAAAACAACCGCAACACTTTGTTGCGGTTTGCATTTTGGGGGGGGGGGGGGGGGGTGGGGGCCATAGTAACAAATTTCACGATTTATTGATGATATTCGTGAATTTATCGCGTAAATTGTTAGAAAGTCTTAATCGCGATAAATTCACGATTATTTGCAGGATTCGCCCATGATATATATATATATATATATATATATATATATATGGGAGCTGATCCGTTGAGAGCGTGGGCAAAATAGGAGAAGTTGCAAGCGCGATCTGACCGTCCATCCCGAAAGATGGACGGGCCAGATCGCGCCTTTTTCGAAAGCTGTCAGTCGTCCGCCATACAGTATGGCGGACGGATTTTTTTACCAAATTGCCCCTCCGCGCCTGTCCGCTAAACTGTATGGCGGAGGACATTAAAGTCCTGATGGGAGACAGCCAAAAAGACGTCTGCGATACTGTGTACCGGACGTCCCTAGGCTGACACATGTCCTTTTTGCCCCTCCTCACCGTATGCTATACTGTCCTTTTTTGTTCGGCCCTATGTACGTCCGCTATACTATATGGCGGACAGTCAAGCAGAAGGAAGCCTCCCCAACACTTAGTTTTTTTTTTCGGCCCTATGTACGTCCGCTATACTATATAGCGGACAGTCAAGCAGAAGGAAGCCAAAGGACAGTCTGTTACGTCCGCTACATTATGTAGCGGACGGAAGGGATTGACTTTGCTCTGTCTTCTTGAGTGTTCTATGTTTTTTTATGTTATTTCTTCTGTTATGTTCTTTTTTAGTTTCAATTCAACTACCATGGAATCTGACAAACCAAAACAAATCCAATGTTGATGATGCCCACAAATCCGTTCAGACCACCACCATCGCCGCCCAACATCATCCCATGTAGAAATAATAGTCAGAAAACCCACAACCACCACCATGAAATAGAAAATTGTCGCCACGACCGATCAAGCAACCACTACCTCAGATCAACCCATCACCATAGAAGGAGAGGAAGAAGAAACCCCAACCACCACCACCACTGTCGCCCCCAACACCCACCATCCGAACCTCCGCCGCCCACAACCATGAACATCCAAGATCGGTGGCCTTCTCGATTTTGGACGTTAGATCGGTGGCCTTCTCGAAGCAGGTGCTGGCGAGCTCGAATTCGCCAAGGTCGTGCCAAATCAGGTCGGTTTTGTGGAAGAACGGGGTCTCGAGTGAGCTCAGCTGAGTCACCCATGTCAGATCTGGAAAAGACGAAGCCGTCGGATGTCTGGCGCGAGCCCCTGATACTGTCGTCGAAGCTTCCTCTCCTCCGGTGCCTCTCTCCGCCATGACAGCAGATCTGCCATCTTCAAAGAATGGGTACGAGGGAGAGGGAGAAGATGGAGATGACGAGAGATGATGAAGAGAGAGAAAATAAAAGGAGTTAAATGAAAAGAGACAGCTTTTCCAGATCTGACATGGGGTCTTTTCAAAAAATTAATATTCATCCGCTACATAATGTAGCGGATGAAAGGAGAGAGAAAAAAATGTCAGAGCATTAATGAGAGAGAGAAAAAAAAATGTCAAAAAATTCAGTCCGCTACATTATGTAGCGGATGGGCTCGAAGGGTATTTTTGTCAAAAAAATCGTCCGCTACATAATATAGCGGACGGGCTAAAAAAAATGTAAAAAAAAGATCTAGACCGTCCATCTTTCAGGATGTACGGTCAGATCGCGTTTTCAATATCTCCTATTTTGCCCGCGCTCTCAACGGATCAGCTCCATATATATATATATATGGGAGCTGATCCCTTGACAGCGCTGGCAAAATAGGACATTTTGCCAGCGCGATCTGGCCGTCCATCATGAAAGATAGACGGCCCAGATCTTTTTTTTTTGCGTTTTTTTAAGTCCGTCCGCTACATAATATAGCGGACGATTTTTGGACAAAAATACCCTCCAGCTCCGTCCGCTACATTATGTAGCGGACAGAGACAATACTTTTTTTTCTCTCTCCTTTATCTGATTAATTTTCTGACATGTTTCATGTCCGCTACATTATGTAGCGGACAATTTTTTGACATAAATCTATCCGCTACATTATGTAGCGGACAGACTCTTTTTCTCTTCTCCTGACATGTCTGCCTCTCATGTCCCCTCATTTCTTCTTCTTCTTCTCTCTCTCTCTCTCTTTCTCTCTCCTCTCCATCCTCCTTGCAGCAATGACAACAGCCCACAACACTGCTGGGCTGGATGAAGAAGCTCAACCCAGAGATCAATGGCGTGAACGGCTCCGAATCCAACCCCACGTCCACCACTGACCCCCACTCCACTCGAGTCTTCTTCGACAACAAGTCCCACTTCGTCGACCCAGATCCCGGCCACTCCTTCCAGGCCATCCGAGCCCAAATCTTCGGCTCCAACGACACCTCCCTGAACCCGGCACCAATGAACGGCTTCGCACAGCAAGCTGAGTCCATGGAACCCGACATGCCCCAGAGCGTCATGAACGGGTTCGACCCCTATATAATTTGCAAACCCATTTGTAACTCTCACACCCATTAACCACCACTCAGTTCACTCTCTCTCATACTTGCCTCTTATACCCACCAAAACATACACTATATACACAACATACTACACAACATCCTTAAATCTACCCACACCCATCTTACTCAATTTCAATACCTTCACCAACTGCCACACCATGAAAACAACCCTCTGCATCCACTCATACATGAGATGCCTTGCACCCATTTTCCAACCCCGAAGACATCTTCTCACACATATACACACACACATTACACATACTTGGTTGCTACAACTACACGCCCTATGTTGTGCACCAATTATCCAAACACACAACAACAATTCACGGCAATGGCTGCTCCAGTCTTGTTCCTTTCCATTCAACACATACTCAACACTTTCATGTGCACCACACCCATGCCAAGCACTTCCTTCTTGCTGCTTTTGCACCTTCATACACATATAAACTCACGGCTCCTTCACACAATGCATGCCACAACTGTAAACCCAACACCTAGCTGCCTCACACACCTACACAATCATGCACACAATTTTCCCACACACACAACCCGTGGACACCCATTTCAGTTCACTCCCTTCACACCAAACAGCCTTCATGGCCCTCTCTCTCTCTCTCTCTCTAATCTCTCTTCAAAACCAACACACCACGGCAGCTGGGTTGCCCACTTACAAACCCACATATATATATTACTCACAAAACACATAAAACTCACACACCGGTGGGCATGCCTCTACAGCACACTCACACATCTCACGCACCCACTGAACCCCAATCTTTTTCTTTTTCCTGTGTGTGAAAAAGAAAAAGAAGGAGAGGCCGTACAAGGTGCGCCTGTGCGTGAAAAAAGAAGGAGAGGCCGTACAAGGTGCGCCTGTGCTGTGAGAAGCTAGCTTCAAGTGCACTGACTGAAGCCAATGAACTTCAGTCTTTTTTGCGTAAGATAATCGGAAAGAGAAAGAGAGAGAAGGACAATGAGAGAAAGGACAGAGAAAGAGAAAAAAAAATTAGTCTGTCTATTCGTCCGCTACATAATGTAGCGGATGGAATAGGAGAGTATTTTATCAAAAAATTGTTCGCTACATAATGTAGCGGACGGATTTAAAAAAAAGTCAGAACACTAGTCTCGATAGTCCGCTACATAATGTAGCGGATGGGCACAAAGGGTATTTTTGTCAAAAAAAGCCAAAAAATTGTCCGCTACATAATGTAGCGGACGTACTTAAAAAAGCGCAAAAAAAAAAGATTTGGGCCGTCTATCTTTCATGATGGACGGCCAGATCGCGCTGGTAAAATGTCCTATTTTGCCAGCGCTGTCAAGGGATCAGCTCCCTATATATATATATATATATATATATATATATACTGCAGCATTATGCTCTTCATTCATTAGCCACCGAGTATATATATATATATATATATATATATATATATATATACTGCAGCATTATGCTCTTCATTCATTAGCCACCGAGTATAGGTTCGTTCGAACAGACTACCTGACAGCTTGAATATAGAAAACTGCCCTTCAAAACTTGTGCTGGCTCTTGGCTCATTTCAGCCAAGTTGATTTAACATTGTATCAACATTAGGCTCAAAATATTGGCTACAAAAATTAACAAGCTCTTCCATTATGTAAACCTCAGCAATTAAGCCCTCAACACGAGCTTTATTATGAACTTTTTTCTTCAGATGGAACATCGACCTAGAAGTTTAATGAATAAAGTTAAGTGAGATATCAATGATAACAAGGTTTGCATTACGTGTAAACGAACAACATAAAGTTAAAGGATTACCTCTCGAATGGATACATCTACCGATATTGCACAGGTCCACCCATCTTACCTTCATACACGAAATGAAGAGGCAAATGCTCCATTGAATCAAAGAATGACGGTGGAAAGATTTTTTTCAGCTTGCAAATTGTTACCACAATATTCTTCTCAAGCACCTCCATATTACTTACTTGATTGTAGAAGAACATATATCTCGAAAGAAATGAGATAATTCCGTCAAAGCCTCGCATACAACCCTTGGCAACTTTCTTGGAAGGCAATAGGAATGAATCTTTTTATAAATACGTGGCAGTCCTGACTCTTCATCCCTTGAAACTTGCATTCTGATACATTGCAACAACGAGATATGTTGGACGCATACCCATATGGAAGCTTCAAATTCTTAACTCACTGACAGACCTTCTCCATTTGTCTGTCTAGACAATAAGGTGCTTTTGAAAGTATTGTCCTCTCACTGACTGTCTGAGGATGCAGTTTACGGTGTACACCCAACTATTGTATATCTTTTCTCGCTTTAAGGTTATCTTTCGATTTCTCCTTGACGTTCATCATTCTATTGAACACATTACTGAAAACATTCTTCTCAATGTGCATCGCATCCATGTTATTTCGAATAATGAGTGTCCTCCAGTAGTCTAACTCCCAAAAAATACATTGTTTCCTCCAGTTATGCTCTTTTTTCCCATAACTTGAAATCTTGTGATCCGGCACATCCTTGTCGTATGGTATTTCAGTATCAAGTGCCTCTAGGTGTGAAAGCACTACATCACTAGATGGATAGTCCAATGTGACAACCTCACGCTCTTATTTCGTCAAATTTATCCTTCTGCCTACAGAATTGATGATCTGGTGGTAACAACTTACAGCGACATCCGAACCATGAAGCCTTTTCGCCGTACTTTAGTGTATAAGCGAGGTTCACGCCCATACAAGTAGGGCATGCTAGCTTTCCATGTATGTTCCAACCACTCGTCATTCCTAAAACGAGAAAATCGTGTATAGTCCACATCGAAGTAGCCCTCGTCTAAACGTTCTGTTGAAGGGATGCATAATAAGTTCTGACTTCATGATCCCATATTTGTTTGAACTCATCAATCAACAGTCTTAAATACACATATATGTTCTTTACTAGGATTCTTCGGCCCCGGAATAAGCAACGACATAAATTTTTACAGCTTTTTCAAGCACATGCCTAGTAGAATGTTGTACGAGACAATAACAACAGGCCATGTGGAGTAAGGCGTGCTAGACTGTCCAAAAGCCATCAGTTACCAAATCAAGTCGATCTAACATTCTGAACTTCCTGAGCAAAGGTTGGATGTCTGTGGTCAAAATCCTTACATGCCTCTCCATCAACGGGGTGTGTCAGTACATCGGCATCGTTGCTACTAGTCTCACAGTGATCCCTCATATATTCAGCCGTATTGGAGGAGTAGTACATTTGCTGAAGCCTTGGGGTATCCGAAAAATATCGCAATACCTTACATGCAATGTTTTTCGTCTTCCCTTTGTCCGGTTTATACCTCGATTATCATATACTGGACACTTTGTCAAGTCCTTATTCTCTTTCAAGAGTTGTACACAGTCTTTATTGCACGCATCTATCCATTCATAACCCAATCCAAGTTTCACCATCATCTTCTTCGCATCATAGTACGACGGGGGCAGCTTTTCACTCTCTGGCAAAATTCCTTGATAAAAGTAATAAACTCTTTAAATCCTTTCTCACTTAACCCATGGTCCGATTTCAACTGTAATAATTTACTAACTGTAGACAACCCTGTGTATTTCCTAATTCCGTCCAACAACGGCTCTTCGGCATCTCTCAACAAATCATAAAACTGACGCGCCCCCTCGTTCAGCTGTTGCGGACTGTTCTCACTCAGCTCGTGGTTCGATTTAATTAGGAATTAATTAATTCTTAATTAGGATTTAATTAGGGTTTACCCGGGTTAATTTGGTTTAATTAGGACTTACTTAGGGTTAATTAGGGGTAATCAAAGTTAATTGGATACATCGGTGTTATTTAGGGTTAATTGGTTCAATTAGGGTTAATCGGCGTTAATTAGGGGTGACTGTTCAATTAGGGTTAATCGGGGTTAATTAGGGTCAAATTGGTTTAATTAGGGTTAATCAGAGTTAATTACGGTTAACTGGTTTAATTAGGGTTAATTACGGTTAATTGGTTTAATTAGGATTAATCGAGTTTTATTACGGTTAATTGTTCAATTAGGGTTAATGGGGGTGAATTCCGGTTCATTTGTTCAATTAGGGTTGATCGGAGTTAATTAGGATTAATTGGTTCTATTATGGTTAATGGGGGTTAATTACGGTTAATTGGTACAATTGGGGTTATTAGGGCTGCTTGGTCTAATTACGGTTAAACGGGGTTACTTACGGCTATTGAATACACATTATAATTCAAACACATATTGAGTACAATTAAACATATTATAATTAATTTCCATTCTAACACATTATAATTATTTAGAAAAAAAATACGGGCGGTTGACGGCCGACTAGGTGGCTGTGGGCAATTGGCGGTGGGCCGGGGCTGCCGTGGGACGACTTTGTGCAGAGGGGCATTGAGGTGAAGGCTGACGAGCTGGACGATGGCGTTAGGCCGGTGTTACGCTAGGACGGCGCTGCGGGCAGAGGGGCGACACTGCAACGGTGTGCGTTGGAAGACTCGGACTGGCGGTAGGGCGATGCTGCATCGATGGTGGAGTTGAGAGAGAGAAGAGAGAACGACTGGAGAAAGAGAAGAAAAATAGGGTTTTGACTTAAAAGACTTTTAGCGACGGACATTGCCCATCGCAAAAAGTCCGTTGCTAAAAGTATTTTTTTTTCAAAAGTTTTGGACTTTTAGCGACGGTATCTACCGTCGCTAAAGATCCGTCGCCAAACGTTATTTTTTTTTCCTTTTTTTTTTACTGTTAGCGACAAAAAATTTCGTCGCTAAATGTCCATCGCTAAAGGTACATAATTACGGACATATCTTGTCGCTAAAGGTCATTAAAAATGTTTTAGCAACGTAGTATAATCCGTCGCGAAAAGTTCGTTCCTAAAACTATTTTCAAAATTTGCCAGAAAAATAGAAAACTGGAAATACATTTAAGCGACGGATTGTTCGTCGGTAAAACCATGGCGCTAAACGTCCGTCCCTAAAATACTTTAGTGACAAACTTTTAGCGACGGAATTGGGTCCGTTGCTACATGTGTGTTTTCTTATAGTGCCAGAAAGAGTGAGATAATAGTAGGAAGTGAGTAGAAATTTGAATTATAACTAATTGATATTTACAAAAGTAAAAAATTGTAGCTCAAAGAGGATCACAAAAATGTGTCTACTAGGAAAGAGTTAGGATTAATAAACATATAATCAAATTTTGTATAACGGAAGGACTTAGGGCTTAAATGTTGTACTTTTAAAATCAAAAATAAAATGAACTTAAGAGACCTAGAACAGCACATATGAAAACTCAATTGCTTAGGGAATAACCATTCACTCTTAAACTTTACATCATTTTTTCTGCCCGTACATCCATCAAAGTTCAAAATTTCATAATTTTTAGGCCGCCCTTTTTTCAGCAACCCTATCCACTAAAGTCCATTATCCATCTTGTATCTTTCTGTCAATGGGTGGCCATTTCTTGCAGCAACGGTCATTGGGGGTAAAAAATAGCCCTTCCATTTTCTTTTCTTTTGATAATGATATAGCTTTAATAAAAAATTTGTGATTTCTTATTTGAAAATTGAAGTATAGAGCCTTTTTTCTAGCTCAATTACAATTTCTTTAAAGTTAGTTTTTTTTTTCTCTTCTTTTTCTATCAAGCAGTATATAGTGTACTTTAAAACTCTCTTGATAGTACACTGTGAAGCTCTCTTTTGCTTTAATTTAGTATGAGCTTGCTTTTGCAATACATATTAGGCTATTAATTTTGTTGTTTAAATAATTCAGCATATATTTACCACAAGATTCTTATTTTTAGCACGTATAATTTTAGTATGACCTTTTTGAAACTCTTCAAAATTTTAAAATGTTCTAGAGGAGTTTATCTAGATTCTTGCAAAGTGTCCCACGTACAAAGATTCTAAAACGTCCTACTTAGAAAGTGAAAAATTCATAAATTTTAGGAATGGAGGCCCTAGAATCTTTAACGAGTATAAAGGATAAAATACAAAAATTGTCCTTATAAGTTGTCTAAATATTTAAATGGTCGTTAGTTACTAAATGTCTCTGGTTGGTCCTTCAAGTTCTCTTAATCTAGCTGAATGGTCCTTCTCTTCACAACGGTGGGTAGTCAATGCCTTTGTTACTTTGACTGATGGCTAAATTCGTAACTCCATGTCTAATGCCCCATAAAAGTGACAGGCTAAAAAAATGTCACGTTTGTGGGGAACTAGATGTGGAGTTATGAATGTACCATTCAGTCAAGGAGCGCATGTGTTGATTCTCCATAATTATGCGTAAAAGGATCGTTGAAGGAGTGCAGGTGTTGATTCCCCATAATTATGCTTAAAAGGACCGTTTAGTTAACAACATTGAAAAGCTAGGACACACGGGAAACATTTGATACTTGAGGACCATTTAGAACATTTGGGCAAACTTAAAGGACCTTTTTTTATAATTTATCCAAGTATAAATAAGTTTTTGTGTATTCGTTTGGATTATAGACATAACACATGACTATACAGAGTTTCGTTCGTGTACTTTTAAGTTTTTACAAATTTGCGAGTGTCAGCAAGTTCAACTGATAAAGTGTCTAAACATCATATCAAGAAACTTGTGGCCCATTCTCATTGTAACACTGGGATTTTGGGATATTGGAACTGCACCACCTCATTCAATCAAAATTAACTTTGGATTATTTCTCCCTCTTTCCTCTATCTTACATGGATGAGATTTACTAGTAAAATATGCAACATGTTTTGTAGCCAACAATCGATATATATTGTTATGGTTTTATTCTCTCCGTTAGACAGTAAGTACTTTGATGTGTTCAGTTTGATAGTGAGTACTTTTGCATGATAAAAAGCTTGATATCCTGGAAAAAGAAAAAATGTTCCTCCAGGAAAAGGATCCAAAGTACTATAAAATCAGAAAAAAGAACTTCGGTATAGGAATACATATTATACATTACTTTGCGAGTTTGCAGTGCCCACCTTATGAGTCTGGGAACAAATTCAAGACTAGGAATATACATTATCTTGCATTCATGCCAATGTATAGGTGTGTCCACTCCCTCTGTGTTGGTAATCTCAAGTCTTACCATGAATTACACAGATCGGGTGGGGCTCAATACACGCAATTGCATCAATTTAATCCACACCCCTTCCTTGTACACCAATAAAATTTCAGCTATAGCGACAAATAAGTTCTCAAATAGGGTGAATTGAGCAAACAAAGGTGTACTTGTAACGAAGCCTACGTATCACATTGTCTCTTATACACCATGTACAAAAGCTTCTAAGGTAGATATAATTGGGAAAATTTTCGTTGCTCTACCATAGCTTGCCGAGAAAACTAGCAAATGTTTATGCAAACTCCCATCCTTTCCACGTGCAGGCATGAATCAAAAGTTATCCACAAACTTGTTATGGAGGTCGTCAACAAGTTGGATCATCAAGTTTCAAACATTAAGGAGGATCTAGTTGGAATAGATTCTCGTGTTGACGAGGTTAAATTGTTGCTAGAGTTGGGGACTGATGATGTTCGCTTTATTGGGATATGGGGCATGGGCGGAATTGGTAAGACAACGGTTGCAAGTGCACTATTTGACAACATCAGTCATCAATTTGAAAGTGCTATTTTCATTCATGGAGTTCGAGAAAAGTCGAAGAAATATGGTTTGGAGAATTTACAAGAAATAATGATTTCCAAAATCCTAAACCAGAAGGATGTGAAGGTACATAGTATTTCGCAAGGAATGCAATGGATAAGTGGCATTGTATGCCGTAAAAAAGCTCTTGTCATTCTCGACAAGGTGGATAATATGGACCAGGTAAATGCATTAGTTGGAAATCATGATTGTTTCGGTCAGGGGAGTAGAATTATCATAACGACAAGAGATAGAAAGATATTGGGTAATACCAATGTAGCTAAGATACACAGGGTTGGTTTGTTAGGAGTTACTGAAAGTGTCAAGCTCTTTAATTTGAATGCCTTTAAGAAAATACATCATCCGAAAGAGTTCGAGGAGCTCTCTCGTCTCATAGTAGAATATGCTGGAGGCCTTCCTTTAGCTCTTAAAGTGTTGGGTACATTTTTATATGGTAGAGACATTGAAATGTGGAAAAGTGCAGTAGATAGGCTAAGAGATATTCCAGAAGATGATATTATAGAAAAACTTAAAGTGAGTTTTGATCATGGGCTGAAGCTAGTAGAGCAAGAAATATTCCTCGATATTGCATGCTTTCTTAAGGGAGAGAAGGTAGATTATGCCAAACAAGTACTTGATAGTTTTGGTTTCTACAGTGGTATTGGAATACCAGTTCTAGTTGAAAAATCTCTCATAGTTATTTCAAAGGTAAGCTTCAGATGCATGACTTGATACAAGAAATGGGATGGCATATTGTTCGCCAAGT
This sequence comes from Escallonia rubra, assembly GCA_033065855.1. Taxonomy (NCBI): domain Eukaryota; kingdom Viridiplantae; phylum Streptophyta; class Magnoliopsida; order Escalloniales; family Escalloniaceae; genus Escallonia; species Escallonia rubra. The sequence goes on along the minus strand of JAVXUO010001759.1, from coordinate 12,940 downwards.
CCACCCAAGACAGCCTGGAAAATATAACAGATTGTGGGATCCTCAGGAAGTTCATGATGTATTGACACAAAATACGGTGAGAATCGAAGTTTTGTAGAAATGCTTAGAATGTGTTTTTCTGTTTAGAGAAAAATATAAGTTTTTCTAAGTTGTATAAAAAGCACTACTACAGTAAGTCCTTTTTTTTTTTTTTTTGGGTTTAACATTTCAATAAGTCATAACCTTATGTTTTAGTCTTGCGGTTGGTTATTAGGGGACAGAGGAAGTTGAAGGCTTACAACTGGACTTACCAAAGCCAACGGAAGTAGACTTCAGTAGTGATGCCTTAAAGAAGATGGACAGGCTAAGGCTACTAAAATTTCGTAACGTCTACTTTTCTCAAGTCATTGAATGTCTTCCGAATCAGTTACGTTGGCTTTATTGGCATGGATACCCTTCAAAATCACTACCAGCAACTTTTAAAGCGGCAAACCTTGTTGGGCTTGACTTGTTTTGGAGCCACCTTGAACAATTTTGGCCTGAAGGAAAGGTTCAGTCTCTTCTTATGTTTCTAATTCAGAGTAGCGATACAAGATAAAAGTATCAGTTTTATTATTTCTTCATTGTTTGAACAGAGAGGAAACAAGCTGAAGTTTGTCAATCTTGCACAGTCGCAAGAGCTAACTGGGACCCCAGACTTTAGTGACATCCCGAACCTTCAGAAGTTGGTTCTTGAGTCGTGCACGAGTTTGCAACAGGTCCACCAATCTATAGCATTTCACAAGAATCTTGTTCTCTTGAACTTGAAAGGATGCATAAATTTGAGAAGTCTTCCCGACAAAATTCAACTGGTATCTCTTGAGAGACTTATTCTTTCGAGTTGTATAAGACTTGATAAGTTTCCAGACATTCAAGGAGATATGAATAACTTATCTGAGCTTTATTTGAATGGAACTGCTATAAAAGAGCTTCCCTTATCAGTTAAATGCCTCAAGAACCTGGTTTTAATTGAATTATCTGGATGTAGATCCCTTAGAAGCCTGCCGAGTAGCATATGCAGTTTGCGTTCTCTAAGGTTTCTTAATCTCTCTGGTTGCTCAGAACTTTGCGAATTGCCAGGGAATCTAGGAAATTTGGGATGCCTAGAGGAGCTTCATGCAGATAACACTACTGTCATACAACTACCAACCTCGATTAGATTGCTGAAGAAACTCAAAATCCTTTCTTTTACTGGATGCAAGAATTCCATAGTACCCCAACCGCGGAGATTACCCGTTGTGTTACCTTTAGTATCGGGCTTAAGTTCATTAGTGATGTTATATCTCGGCCACCAAAATCTAACGTCGGTTCCTTATGATATTTGCTACTTATCCTCCTTGTTAGAGTTGGATATTGGCGGAAACAATTTTGTTAGTCTACCATCAAGCATGGCCCAAATCCCTCGTCTTGAAATCCTCTGGCTGGTAGGATGCAAGAAGCTTCAAGTCTTGCCAGAGCTTCCACCAAGTATTACGGGACTGTATGCAGATGATTGTGTGATGTTACAAGGTCTAGCACATCCACTGTCCACGTACACTAGGCTGCTGATGGTCTCACTTGTCAATTGCTCCGAATTGGTTGGCAGTTTGGCTGATACATTGTGGCAGTATCTTCAACAATCTGCCTCTATGTTTGAGGTTCTCTCTCTCTCTCTCTCTCTCCCTCCCCCCTCCCTCCCCATCTATGTGTGTGCTTGTTTGTGTGTAGATATACATGTATATACTTATGTATGGCCACTAAGGATACTAGACCGGAGCCCGTGCCAAGCACATGATGGTCATATTAATAGCCATTTGCCTTAGAACCTTTTGACTCAATGATAAAATCTATTTCACAATCGAAATTTTCAAGGTTATTAATATAGTTACATATAGTTTTAAATGGTGAACTTCTTTTTAGTAGAATAAATGAGCAATATCTTTGTGGATATAGATAATCTAGACTTGGTAATATAACGAGTAACATAAATTTGGTGGTTGTTACTAAAGTTGATGGTGATAATATTTTGTCACGAATATGTATTTTACAATATTCTTTCTATTACTATTGTATAGTAAAAAAAAATCTAGTAAATATTATCTTCAACCAGGCGTACATTTTAGCAAAGGTAGATAACTCATATATGTCGGTCTCAATTGCTTATATGTCCATGATTTCGTTATTACCGATGCTAAACATGAAAGGGGTACGTCAAATTTCTCTACATTTATTTTAATTATCATAAGATTTAAATTTTACATTTTTATTTACATATCACATATGGAAATTGCGTATTAAAATGTTTCTGCACTTAACCAATGCAATAGAATAACATAGCGCAAAACGTTAGATAAGCAAATCATTGACAATTTTTTTAACCTTTACCAGGTTGGATTCATGTTCGAATGTATCAATATCAATGACTTGGAGCATCCTATCTATCGATGTCTACACTTACATATGCTTGTCCATGATTCACACCTTGTTTTTTTGTAAAAGAAAAAGAAAATTTAAACTATTGCACTTTTTTTTACGACAAAGCAGTGTATTACAAAAACTTTTCTAGATTTGTTTTCAATTGTTATAAGGTTCTAATTCTACTTCATATTTGTTTAAAAAAATATATGAATTTATTCTTCTTTTCATAATTTCAAATGGTGATTTTGTTATTTAAAGATGTGGATTCTTGTTTTCATGCTTTAAGTTAGTATATTGAACAGATTGTGTTTTGAAATGTTAACAAATGATTAAAGTAAGCGCCTTACAAAAAAAGGTTCTACAATTCCTTATAGAACAACAATTAATGATCGATAAGTATGTTTAGTGTCATTTTTGTTGACACCGTAATCGACAATTCTTAATAGTACTACCTTTCTAGAGTCACTAATTAAGTGCCACTAAAAGTATACAGTGATCATTACGTCTCACTATATCCAAGGTTGTATGCATCTCCCTATGAGCTGTGTAGGGGCAACTTTTTGGAGGAGTCGTTTTGATCTATATTTGACGATTTTTCAAAGAAATCATTAAAAAAACTTGTTATATTTGATTTTTTTTTCCGTCTTTGATAAGAGTAGATGATTTTGATTTAGAGTTTGGATACTTTGCATTAATTCGTGAAGTAAACTGCTATTTTAGCAGTTTAAAGTATTCTAAGAATCAGGTTATATTCCGTTTGTATATTGCTCACATGAAAAGATGTTAGGTGTTAATCTATAATTTTGATACATGATTTTTGTACTTTACATTTATGAGACTTTATTTTGTAATGTTGATGTACTTTTGAGGTATTACTGGTCAAAATTAAGGCACAATATATAAATATATTGATTAAGTAAAGTTTTAAAAACTTTAAAATTGGTTTCCTAATTTAAAAAGGTTTACAAAAATTAGGCAAATAGGATCTAAAAATATTGACAATGATAGATTATGATAAAAATTGATAAATTGGGGCAAAAAAAGGAAAATGACCAAAACAAGTAGAATGACTTGTCACATAAGTAAAAGGAATAAAAATAAAAAAGACCACTGAAAAGAGCTTAAGTGTTTGAAAGTTCAATGCTACATAATTCTAACTTTAGAATTGAGATATACAAAAATGAAGGCAATAACGTGTACAAATTTTTTAATAATGAAGATTGTAAAGAGTTGATAAGTTGGGGTGAAAAAGAAAAGGACACCAAAAAGGTTAGGATGACATGTGATATACACAAGGGGAATAAAAACGCAAAAGAACACTTAAAAAAGCTTATCTGTTTTAAAGTTCAATGTTATAGTATATAATTAAAATTAATTGATGAAGTAAACCATCACTTTGGTACTTTTAAAGTATTTTTAACAATCAAGTCATATTCATTTTGTATATTGCTTCTTCATAAAGAAAAGAAAGCTTTTAGCATGTGACCTGCTAAATTTAATTTTCATAAATGACTTACATTTTTGTTTTTATACTTTTTAGTATTTATTAGGTGTTATTATTAAAAATTAAGTCTTTATATGTTCTACATTGACTAGGTAGAGTTTTAGAAGGTGTAAAATTGATTTTCTTACTGTCAGAAGATAAACTTAAATTATGGAAACAATACTTTAAAATTTTAACAATAGATCGCAGTAAAGACTTAGGATGCATGTGTAACTTTAATAAGTATTAATAAAAAAGGAAAATTATACGAAAATAAACATGATGATGTGTCGCAAAATTGAACCAAGACGACGTGTCACATAAGAAAAAGGAACAGAAAGGGAAAAGAGCACTACAAAACTTATTATATATTTATTTATGTGATACTCATATGATATGATATAATATATTAGTATGATATGATATAACTTATATTACGCAATGCTTATTTGTCATACAGAGAATTGATGGTAGCACTTTTAGACACAGAGGTTACACAAGTTCAAGTATTATGTATGCTGGAAGAGACATCCCAGGGCAGTTGGGCAATGAGAACATGGGGCGGTCAATTTCAATGGAGCTGCCTCCACAATGGTGTAGTGCCAACTTCTTGGGTTTTGCGATATACGCTGTCGTCCAATTAGCAGGGGACTTCACACGTCATCCGTTAGATAGGAGAAGAACCCATTTCATTCGCATGAAAGTAAGAGTGGAAAGTGATGACAACCTTGAGGAATGCTTTATGATTAGGAGGGGAATTGAGATTAGCTCAACAGTAAAGGTTGGTTCGATGCACTTGTTGCTGGCATACCTGAGATTTGGTCATGTATTCTCGTCTACAACACTTGCTGCAAGAATTCAACCCAACAACTGTCGCCTCATCGAGTTCCTTCTATCCGACGTTCGTTTCCTTGCTAATTCTGAGGGATGGATCGTTCAAAAGGGCGGTGGTCGTCTGATTTACAAGGAAGATGTCATGCTACCACTCGAAGACCAAATGATGGTATGTCGCCCATCCAACCACCACTCTCCGATTATTGAAGGCATTCATGTACCCTCTATTCTCCCTCCCTGCCCTCCTAGAGTCCAGCCCATCAACTCAGACACCACCGCCACTACAGAATTCAAGCCACCAACCCATCCCGGCGATCATCCTGCAATACAACACAGGCCAGGGAAGGAGCCGGCACAGTCCATAACCACCACCTACACACAATACCTTGCCACCCCACCTGCACCGCCCCAATGCCCTAACACCTTACCTGGGCTGTTCTTTGACCCGCCACCGCTGGAATTTCACCCGGAATACCTGCGACTCCAATGGGAAAAAGAGAAGGAAAATGACCTCACACCCACAACTTCCACGGCGCATGGTCCCGGATACGCTACCGCGCCATTAGACTTTCTCCGGAGGATGGACCCCTTCGCCCGAGCCTTGCGCGTCCAACAAAAGCAACAGATCAACAATCTAACTCCTCGGGGAGAGAGATTCAGTGCTCCAGATTTTGATTGGGAATCCACCAGCAAAAGAAGTAGTCCGGAATCTCACAAGGACCCTGCCTCAGAATCGGATTCCTGCGACAAGGCGGCAACAGAAAACTCAAAGGGGGAGCCGGCGAGATCCATTGGGATTCGAAGAGAACTAGATAATGTGAATATAGATAATGACCCCCCCCCCCCCCATAACAAGGAAGCTAAAAAATAAAAATGGAAGGGAAAACTAGGAAAAAGTGAGTTTTTGGGTTAAAAATTCAGCGGATGCAAAAACTTATGTAAAGTTAATAAAAAAGTGATGCATGTGCGACTCATTCATTGTATTGTATGAAAACGTAAAAGTACTTTTTTAGGTAAAAAAAAAAAAGTAAAATTATTCTAAATATCCAAAGTATAATATTATTTAAAGATTCAAATAATAATACAATCATGTTGTACGACCAACAATGCATGGTGTACAAAAAAAAATTCACATTGTACAATCAATAACGCAGGAACAAACGGACTGCAGGGCTGCTCTCATTTCACACATCTCCATCCACCATTGCCGGCAACACCCTTCAGCTACGCCAGCTGGCAACACCGGCGACAGCACCATCCGGAGACAGTGCCGATAACAACCTCCGGCGAACCCAGCAGACCCACCAACGAGCACCAAGTCCACCACACTGTCCCGCAACCACCCACCACCGCAGGCCGATTTCAACATCTAAATCGGCCCATCCAAGACAACCCACGACCACCAACCGCCACAAATCCCAAAGCCCGTCATCCAACAACCTCCCGCGACCTTTCGCAAACCACTAACGCCGACCGGTCGTCATCAGCCAACACACTGCCCGTCAACCCGCCGCCGTCGCCACATCTAACCCCATCACCGCAACCCATGACAATCGGCGAAACCCGCGACCACCAGACACGCCCACAACCACAAAAAACAAACCCACGACCACACTCACAGGCACGGATTAAAAAACCATAAGGCAGAAATGGTTTTGGGAACTCACAGGTACGTCAAAGGCAAAAATGATTTTTAACATGAAAATACGTTAAAAAGAACAGGAAAAAAAAAATGAAGACGAAAGAAACTTACCTGTAGAGAATCAAATCCGTGAAGTGTATCTGATAGAGGAGAGAAGTCAATTTCCACGAGACTGATGCCTGCAAAGGAAAATATTACAGACAAAATTGTTCAGAAATTCGAGAAGGCTATCAAGTACAGAACATGTAACAGTATAACTCTGTTTGGTGACTCCAAAAGCCCAGGGAGATGAGAGAGGAACCGCAACTTTTGAACTCAAAATTGGAACAGCAAAGAAAAACTCCACTTAGCTGAGCCTAATAAAACAAATTCAGCCCATTTGATCTTGGGAACAAACAGGGCATAGAAACCCAGACTTTCGTTGTCTTTACCTTTCCCCTGTTTTGTGCAAAACCAGGCAAAGGAAAGAAAAATGCAAAATTTCAAAATTGGAGCTTCACAAAACCTCCGATTTCAAGTGTGAAGGGCAACAATTCAACCAATTTCAAAAGGGAAAATTAGGTTTTGAGGGGTTTGGGGATTAAAACTTAGTGAATGGTGGGTTTCTTTTGAAAAATTGTGAAAAAGTGGGGTAATTTTTCAAAATTTTTGAAGAAAGGGCCCCGACTTAGAAAAAAATGGATTTTTTAAAATCAATTAATCTGGTCTTCCCAAATTATCCCTCCCCCCAAAATCTTTGGCCCCTGTTCTGATACAAGTTGTTTTCTGTAAGAATGCAAGTAGGTTATGCGAAGATGCTTGCCAGTTTGTACAAATTTTCTAGACGTTTCTTCTCTTCCAACTGTTTGTATTTTCTCTTTGAATGATTAAAAGTATCCATTTTATTAATGCTTATTTTGATGTTTATGCTCATTTGTAGTCAAGATTCTTCTAGGTTTGTTGGGTATAATTAGTTGTTGAATGCATCAGCTTGTTTAGATTATGAGTCTTTTATGCAATCTTTAAAGATCTAATTTTCAATATTTAAAGAATTTAGCAGCCATTGGGTGGTAATATCGTTATGGGCTACTTCCGGATGTGTGAACTTAGTGACGGGGAACCCATTTAACGGTCTCCATTAAGGTTCTTGAACTCTTGTTTCACTGATGAAGCGAATTTAGACAAAAAGACCCTTCTTATTCTTAGCATAAATGGAAAATCCCATGTTCCACTTCTTGTCATTCATTTCTCGACACATAGGATTAAATTTTACAATGTCCTCTGTCGACTTAAGTTCTGAAGGTCTTCTAGGTATATTAAAATTTATTTAAGGTGCTAATATTATGAGTTAATTGTAACCTAATATTACACAAAGACCCAATTTCAAATGAAAAAGGTTAAAATAGTGCTCAGTTAGCAATAATTTTTCGCTTGTATCAATACATGAAGGTGGAGAATGGTCATTAAGGACCTTACCTTTACCGTTGCCATATTTTAAATTTGACTATCTTCCATAAAAGAGGCAGAAACTATTGACAGTGCAAAGGATGTGTGCAATAGATATGTGCTTTTTTGTTCAAAAAATCACTTTATTATGGTTCACTAAATTTAATACTTGTTTTACCCTTGTGATTTTTGGAATTTCATGACTCGCGTGCCTGCACTAGCTTGTTGCAAGTCATTAACATCCATCGTCATCATCGTTATATTTCCTCATGAATCATAGTAATGGAAAGATTTTACCATTGATTTTTGGAAAGTTGATTCAAAGCATTAGTTATGCTTATAACCACGAGTGAGCCATATAAGTATCTTAAACACATATATATAACCCTCAAAGACAATTAATACCTCCAGTAATCAACATAGATTTTGATGACATATGAATATCACCGAAGCACGAGAATGCATAGAATCTAATTATTTGGGACTTCTTTGTTGCTTTTCTTAAGTCAATACTTCTTTTGTTTCACTTATTCGTAGTTGACCACTATATAACATACTAGGGAACACTGAAGAAGAGATTTTTCTATCCGGAGAAAAGAAGCTTTTCCTACTTATATGTCTGAACTCACAAACATTCATGGCAAGTAATCTAGAATGCATGACCAAAATTCGATGACAACAGCTTGCCCGAAATTACCCAGAATTTAACCTTGTTTATTGCCAAGAATTTGAACTTTTCTGGCTGTATAAAATTGGAGGCAAGTTTAGTATTGCGTCAGTTGGAAGAGATGAAACGACTGACAATCATCTTCGCATAACCGTACTTGCATTCTTGCAGAAAATGACTTGTACAGAACTGAGGTCAACGATTTTGGGGGGAGGGATAATTTGGGAAGACCAAATTAATTGATTTCAAAAATCTATTTTTTTCTAAGTCTACCCCTTGTCCAGAAATTTGGAAAAGTCACCCCACTTTTTCATAACTTTTCAAAAGAAACTCACCCTTCACTAAGTTTTAAGGGAAAATTGGGAAAAAATGGGTTTTTGGGTTAAATATTTGGGGTTAATGGGTTTTTTTGTGAAAGTTGTGAAAAGAGGGTTCCAAGTTGTGAAATTTCTGAAAGGTGGGTTCACTTGTGAAAAAATGGGTTTTTAGAAAGATCAACTTTGCCCCTTCCCCAAAATGCCCCTCCCCACACTAAACCACTACTTCGTTCCCTCCGCCCACTCTTTCTCCTTGATCTCCAGTCAGAAGAGTTCCCCCCAATCAGAAGAGAACTTCATCCCCTTCCCTCCAATTCTCCCTACCCCACTCCATCTCCCCCCCCCCGCCAACCACGCAGGTTACCCCACCCCCTTCACCCCCTTCTGCGGTCACCCCCACCCCACCCCGTATTTCCCCTTGTCTCCCCCAAACAGGTCTGTCCCCCAATTCGAGACTCCCTTGTCTCCCCGCACCCAGCACCGCCCCCACAGCCCCGTCCTCCATCCCCTTCGCCCAACCCCTCAGCCCCGAACCACTGTCCCCCAATCCGAGACTCCCTTGTCTCCCTGCACCCAGCACCGCCCCCACAGCCCCGTCCTCCATCCCCTTCGCCCAACCCCTCAGCCCCGAACCACCACGTAGTGGTGGTCCTTCCTCCGTCCCCGCTGCTGTAGCGGACGCCGTGTCGACAAAGGATCGTTTCGTGCATGTCAGCTGTAGAGGCACTGTAGAGGCATTCCGAAGCTCGACCTTGGTGCGCGCCACTGTAAAGGTACCCCTTCTTACATTTTTTGAGTGATCAGCATGTTTCTTCTACGTTTTTTCGTTCGCGCCGCTGTATAGCCCCACTGTTATCTGTTGTTTCTGTTCCTGTGTTCCTGTGTTCTTTGGCAAATTCCCATGCTTCCGTAGTTTGGCATGCATATTGCTTCAGTTGTAACAACTGAAATATAGGATGTACGCTGTTTTTATTAAGATTGGCTCTCTGTCAATCTTCGAAGTTAATAGGATCGCAGTTTCGGCCCTTAAACATAAATCTGAAATGTTGCTTGAAATGTAACAAAATTAGGTTCATCATGGAATTGTCATATAACTTTAAAGTTAGTAATTCACTTTTTACCTCTGCTGCAAGTGAAGGTTGTAATGGACACAAGCAAGGTCATTAAACCTCCGATGTTCCAATCTGTTTCTTTCTTCGAGTGGATATGCTCAAATATGCTTCAGTTCCTTTCACAGCCCGAAGAACTACACTTAAACTAAATTCTCGAATGCCTAACTTTTGAAGATTTGGAGCACTACTTCAATGACATGCCACTATTCATCTTAAAATAGGCAACAAAGCATATAAACTCTAAAGTACTGAAATTAGCGTAGCTCTTAACAAGGCATGACACTTACTTGGAGGCATTAACGAGCCAAGACACTCCTCCAATACCCCCCTTCGCATTTCTGAACTTCTTCATCTCACTTGTCTGCTCTATGCAATATAGGGTTGCCGTGCACATACTTTTGACATCAAGTCGCCCAGAAGTAGCTTTTCTATTCTTTGCTATCGCATATATGTTGTATTGGTTGGTAGGTAGCCTGCTGCATATAGATTCTTCCTCAATTGATCGTCGCAGTGAGTGTCAAGTATTTACAAATAAGGATCCTTCCTTTTTCTATGGAACATCTTCAACATCTCATTCCTAGCAACTTGGATAGCATCGTACAAACATCACTGTCAACCAATCTTAGATCACAAATTAAAGGTTCCGTCAACTGGACTAACACTGCACATTCTGCCAAATCATCAAGTCTAGCACATTATTAATATATATCTTCCCTTTACCTTTTTGGCATATGCTGAGATTGTCAATTCCTTTATACGTTACCGTAGCTCGTAAAGCATTTTTTGGTGCAAGAATACTCCGACGCATTAAAGTTGGTTCCAAATTCGAGTTGGATCAGGGCTAAGTATTCCCCTTCCAACGGTATGCTTTCTCATCAAATGTGATGCGTAGCATTTATTGTATATATTCAGTGATTTTTTAAGCATGAGTTACAAGCCCTGGATCCAAACCGCCGCTCCCCCACCCCCAATAATTAAAAGCCTGAAACAATTAAGAGGCCATGCTTGCATCCCATCACAAGGACGTGTGGTTTGATGCCTCATTTCACAGCAAAAGAGTGCAAGACAAGTTTTCTGCCATCACATGGATGTGTGGTTCGAGGCCTCAAGGCTGAAAGAAAACTTGTCACAAGGACATGTGGTTCGAGGCCTCTGGCAGATGAGACGACAAAAGAAGAAAATAAAGGTTCAGTCCCCAAGCGTCTCTCGAGTTAAGTTTCAGAGAAATCCTCTCCCCCTTCTGCTGCCGCTGCTCCTTCTCCTCCATCTTTTGCTTCTCCTTCTCCTCCGTCTCCGGCCACTTTTCTTCTTCTTTCTTCTGCAACGTAGTTGGCACACAAATGAAACGAGTACACAATAACAAAGATCAATCAATTTAGGGATTTCATTCATTAATTTAACGAAAAACGAAGAAAAAACAATTGGTAGATATAATGGGTCATCATTTCATCCGGATTAAATGTTGCCCAAGAATCTTCTTCATCCTCTAAGTAGCGCCAGAGACATCAACCGTGTCCGTTCTCAATCCAAAGGGTCTGGTACGGCACCCGTACCCGTGTCAGGGTCGTGTCGTTTGGACACCGTTCTTCACCCCAAATTGAAGGGTCCATGTAACATAGGTATCAACTACACATAAATGGTGGGTTGTTGGCAACTTAATTTGCCAAGTTGAGACATTATGTGTAAAATGGCGGAGTAATTCCTCTATTGCTAATTTGACGCATGGCCACATGGTTGATCTAAGAAGTAATTACATATTGTCTATAGTTTAGCTGTTGCAAGTGTAATTTTTGCCCTTGTTGGTGTCCACATTGTGTAAGGTTAATTGTTCTGCCACTGCATCTAGGTACGATATTAGAGTCTAAAGTAAATACGTGTATTTACAATTGCCTTTTGTTTTAGCAATGAGCTCAAACATGGAGCGAGGCGAGGCATCTAGTACAGGGAAGAGGCCTGTCAACGCGTTCATGCGATTTGTGTAAGTTCTTGATAAAGCTTATAATGTAGTGTATATGCAAGACATTTAATTATGATGAGTGTTTGACCTTGGTTTGCATTATTGTCTTCAGCGCCGAAATAAAGCAAGGACTGCAGCAGTCCGAGACTACCCATTGCATGACGATGAGAGAGGTAATTGAAACTATTTTAGCATTTCCCAGCTCCATTATTTGGTAACCGCTCTATTGACAATCTAAAATATGTCTTCATTTTAGGTTTCACAGCTTGCCTCGCAAATGTGGAAAGACCTCAGCGAGGATGAGAAATTACCGTACGTCCTCCAAGCCAAAAAATGCATGGAGGAGTACAACGCCGCTCCGAAGAAAGGCAAAGAGAAACGCAAGACCAATAAGGCAAGTGTTCGTTTCATGCCAATTTACTGTTATGCATGAATGGTCCTATGGTAAAGCAACTTAAGACCATTAATCCCAATGTTGGCTCATAATATGTAGGGCTTTCTTTTTTTATTCTTAAATAGTCGTAGCCTGTGATATTTACAATAAACAAACTCATAACGTGTGGGGGGGGGGGGTGTTGGACATTTAGACCGTACCCCTGAGAAAAGAAAATCCCAACCTCGAAGGGGTTTGGAAAACACTAAAAATTATGGAAACCGGCAACAAGTGTTATTTTTTCACGCATCGTAATACTCTGTAAACTCCCATAGGGTACTAGATATCTCCCTGATACCAACCAAGCAAAGAATCCAATCTGACCAATAGAGTACCCCCCCCCCCCCACCCCCCTTCACAAAAGATTTTATATTTTTTTGGTGAAATGTCCTTTATTCCATTTAAGCTCAAATCAACTTTACAATGTCTCACTACATGATTACTCTATACAATCTATGACTGTGCTCTGGTATACTATTTACAATTGCTATGTGCTGTTTCCACATGCTTTGCAAATTGTGACACACATGTATTTTCCAGTCCCTGCACGGTTGCTTATTAAGCTTTGTGTATAGTGCCTTCTTCCAGCTAAATACTCTGTAGCTTATCCACCTTTCTATCTTGGCTATGATTTCATTCATCCCATTACACTGTC